>BMAW01076938.1:621284-642109 GCA_019974015.1 Nephila pilipes | reverse complement strand
ACACACATATATATATATATATATATATATATACACACACATATAACTAACAACTTTGGGTTAAAAGTAATGAGAAAAATTCATTACTTTTGGACGTCGAGTCGTTCTTCTTTACCGTATTTCATATAGGTCGTGTAGCACCGGACAGCAACTATCAAACAAGCGTAGTTTCTAGCACTTGGTACAGGTGACAATACCTGTCAAGATAGGAGTACAATCATGTTGGGCGTAGAAAGGAAGTTCACATGACGCCATATTTGGTCCAGCGGCAGCGTTGTTGACACGTGGCAGAAAAGTTTGCTTTTTTTTAATAGAGTTTTGAATGAGCGAAGTTCACTTTTAGTCGGCATAATTTGCCTGAAAGTGAGTGTTTTTTTTTTATATATATATTGCTGAAAACAGTATGTTTTAGATTATATAGCTTTGATCTCCTTAAGCCGACAAACACTTACACCGGTGGTTCCCAAAGTGGTCTCTACAGACCCCTAGGGGTCTTCAATATGTGATCGATATGTGATCCACGATCTTCCGTGGAAAATTAAAATTGATTTTGGGATCCCTGAACAACGTCAGGTTGGTCGGCGCAAGGTTTAGTGTGAAATAATTAAATTATGATCCGTTTTAATTATGTAAATTTAAATAAATAACAATAAATAAAACAGTAGCGATTTTTACGTCTAAAGTAAAATATTAATATAGGTGGGTGCTTAAAATACATTACGGTATTTAGGTACTGAGCGTTATGTAATACCTTTTGTGAATGAACATTGAAAAAACTTATTTCCACTGATTTGTCAATTGTAGAAACAATGGTGTGTATAGCTTGTTTTAATGTTATTACTAAAAATTATTGTTCAATTCACTTCAATAAATTTAAGCTTTCAGTTTCCAGCAACACGCTAACAACAATATAACAACAAAATAATATCGAAATAAAAATAAAAAAAAACTGAGTTAAACCCTCATAAACGAAAATAGAAAAAATCCACTGACACACACCTGTAATTTGACAGTTCTAGATTGCGCAAGCTACTTAAGTTAACAACAAGCATGGCACGGTGCAAGACATACGGCCGAAAACAGGTTTATACAGGAACGCAATAAAGCTTCTACATGCACTAACTTGTCTACAATATAAACATAAACCGTAAAAGAGTAGTACATCGTACATCTATCAACAATTTAGTTCTATGTTATGCTGATACGAAGTGTATAAACAAATTTTCCCAGTCTTAGATAAAAAGAAATTTTGTATGATTAGTTGGAAATTTTGGTAGAGTTGCATTTTTTGTTTTGTTTTGTTAAGCAGATAGTGTACTTTTGTTACGCAAGTGAATAAAATTGATCTCTTTTGAAAAAATTATATATTACATTTTTCAATATAGGTACTAACGTTAAGGGATTAGTTATAGTACTAACACTATAGTAATCCCTAATGTTAGTTTTGGTATAGTTGCTTTTTTTTGTATTGTTACGCAGAGAGTGTACTTTTGTTACGTAAATGTATTTGAATAAAATTGATCTCTTTTGAAAGAATTATATATAACATTTTTCAAAATAGTAATCCCATAACGAAAGTTACGGGATTACAAAATCAAAAGGAATGCCTTCAATGAGAGATTATTTGCTCAAATTTATTTGGAAAATGATGAAGACTATAATCATTTACTACTTCACACAGAAGTACGTTCGTTATCTAAAAGTGCATGTTGAAATCGATTTTATGCGCTCTTTGATTTAGTGTTGGAACTCCTGGAAAGCAAAGACAACGATTTTCGAAAAAATTTAATTAACTCAAAAAATGGCATGGCCTACATGACTGATTTATTTGCCAAATTTAACGAAACTAATTTTGAACTACAAGGTGACCAATTAAATTTAATCAAAACTAAAAGCGTAATATCTGCGTTTGTTGCAAAACTTTTTCAATACAAACAAAACTTGGGAAGAGGATAACGTTCTCAATTTCCAAATCTTTCGAAATTGCAAAATAGAGATAAAGATTTGCTTGTTTACTGCCAACACCTAACGGCTCTTCATACAGACCTGAACCAAAGATTTGAAGACAATTCTTCACTTGGATATTGCCGACTGGGTGTTGGACCCTTTTGCGAGTGGACAAACTCAGATCCCAAATATAGATAAATTCATACTAATACAGGAGCAGCTTATTGAAATATTCACAAATGAGAAGCTTAAACCAATGTTTGAACAAGGATACCACAAATTCTGGTTATTAAAACAGATCCCGATTTTATATCCTGCATTATGGGTTATTGTACAGAAGTTGTTGACTGCTTTCCCGTCTTCCTATTTGGTAGAACGTGGATTCAGTGCCGTTATGAACCTCATCACAAAAATCAGAAACCGACCTGAAATTAGTGCTCATGGGAATTTGCGGTTGCTACTCACAAACATTGAGCTGGACATAAATACACTCATAACATCTCATCCAGTTCATCCAAGTCATTAACTTTTTAAAAAATTTATTTTAATAAAAGTTATGATTTCAATAAATACTACTTCAACAAAATGTTTTTTCGTAAAGCAACAAGAGAGCTATTGGCGACGGACCTCATCCTTAACCACGGTTTCAAAATTACTACAGTCCAGTCTCTTAATATTCACACTACGCGAACGTATGCACTTTGAGCCGAGTCATATTCAACGTGTTCGGCTACACGACGGGCCTTCAGTGAATTCAGGTGACTGTGAGCTCGAGACCAGATTTCCACGGCGGTTAATATTTCTTGAGAAAATTTATTCAAAAAATATATTGCAAAATTAAGGAATCATAAACCGGTGTCGAGTACATCTTAGACAGTGAAAAGTAAGATATGTATTGACAAAATTTATAAATGGTACGTTAATTTTGACTATGAATTTTAATGTTAAAAGTATAATCTCGCAGGAGTTGAAAAATCTTTCAACGTAAAAGAATTAAAGAAAATCAAGAAAAATAAAGGTTTAAATACTAAACCAAGAAAAATAAAAAATGAATAAATAATTGAGAAGTTCATGATATATTTTATTTTCATAAAATGGAATAAAAACATGTAAAGTGAATATAGATTCCAAAATACTTAAATACTGAGGTTGCGATGCTCTCAAAAATGTTTACAGCTTTGAATGTTGCATCTTCGGTGAGATTAATCCGCAAGTCTTATACAAAGTTGAGAAGGAGCGAAATATTTCTCAGTAGAATTAAATAAAACATTCTAAATCGTCTAACTGACTTTCACTTAATGGCGAGCAACTATTTCTTCCTAAAAACCGTTTTTGTTTTGGAGAGAAATATAGAAACTCTTTTTTTTTTAATTTCATTTTTTTAAGGTGCTTCAGAATGCGAATGCTACTTCCGTATTCTGAGAACACATATACTTCATGATATTATTTGACGTTTTTTGCTGACTTGTTATGAATGTATATGTATTGTTATGAATGTATATGTATTGTTATGAATGTATATGTATTAATTTTAAAAAATTTACATTTTTATAAAACACACGATTTGGATTTTGAATCAATCTGAAATCGTTAAGATATATTGAATAAAGAAAAAAATTTCACAAAAGTACAAAAAGATGAACAGAATATTAAAAGTTTAATCAAACCTTCAAAAACTCAAGTATGCTCAATTATGTATTTACACTATTTTGATCTCACATGAATTAAAAAATAATAATTTTCAATCTCTTTTTAAACGAGTTTTTTTTTTTTTATCTAAAAAATACTATGAAAAGAAATATTTTTAGATTACACTTCTCACATTTTCAAAATAACTGCAATCCGGACGGATACACATTACATTTAGATAGACGATTAATTTGGTTTTTTTCCCTCCCTTTCTTTTAGCTTCAGAACTTCATCGAATTCAATACACATATGTTTTTGTCCAAAATCTGCAGTTGAAGTTTGGTGTTGAAAGTGAAAAATACTTTCTTGATGTGAATAGAAGTATATGAACAGGAATTTTTTTAAATTTTGGGACCGAGGTAGTATAGTGGTCATAGTCAAGGACTCGCGACCGCCATTGTTTACGTGGAGTCATAGGTTCGAGCCCAAATGCCACCAAAGATTCGCCGAGTAGCGGGACTGATGCACGTTAAATCTCGGTCCCAAGTCCTCCCGCTGGAGTGATGTGGAAGTTTGGAGAGGGAGGTGCCAGCTCAGGTGTCATCCTCACCACTTGACCGAGGTTCAAAATTACGCGGTCCATCAACAATAGCTCTCGTGTTGCTTCAAATAGCGAAGTGAATAAATAATTACACATATTTCGCACACACAATATATAAATATACGTGTGTGTGTTTTATGTTTCTCTTTTAAATTTACTATTTAACTAATTAAAAACCAGTCGAAACCAATTTTCAATTTTAGCTATTGTTTATTTTATAGTAGTTGAGAAAGAGACCATATTCACACGTCTGGAGATACAACTCCGCCATTTGATAAGCAATAAAAAAGCGCAGAAGTCAGAAGAGAATTTTATCTTGCTTTAATTTTTATAGTAGGGATTTTCATAATAGATCAAATGTGATGAGTGGAGGGATTCCCAGGGATTTCAGCTGCAGACAGAAAGTCAAATAAGGATCATCCCTACAGGTCTGAAACCGTGAGAACTACCTTATCAACGAATTTTTAAGAACGCGCGATAGCATAAATTAAGTTAAAAAGGAATGGTATCAGGAAATAAGAATGAAAGCTTTACTTTTAAATGAGAGAATGGGAAAAACTAGGAAATTAAAGTATTATGAGAAACTAATATAAAGTTAAATCATTACATAATATATATATTATAATCATACACAATTTATTTTAATTTTGCTGAATGTTAACGAGTGGTATGTTAAAAGTCAGTGTTCGTTAACTGACACAGGTAGGTGTGTCACATGACGACATTGTGGAAGAGGATTCTGTACCAGATGCAGATTTTACTAAAAAGGCTCTTGAATTGGCCAAAAAATGGGGCAGTCATTTTGTGAAACATGATCCTATTGATGAACAAGCAGCAAAATTTCAAAGTTATCTTAAATCTTAACAAATAATTATATTAAATCTTGTAACAGCATAAACACAAACAAAGAATACCTGAATTTGTAGTTTAAACCACAAGAGGCAGATTTTGTTTCAGAGATCACAAAGAATTGAAAGAAAACACGATGAACATGCATCTTACGCAAAGACACAAATTTATTGTCAGTAAGTAACAACGAATAAAATTCTCTTTTAGAGTGATAATTTTGTAAATTTGTGTTCAAGTATTCATGATTCTTTTTTTCCCCCAAAAAAATGAAAATTTACTTTATATTACACACGTTTCTATTACATGTGTAATCTTTATAAAATAAAACATAAGAATATTTTAATGTAAAGTAGTCGTGAAAATTGTAAGAATGTTCTGACACGAATTTACATACAGTTTATTGCGTCATTTTGTTGAATTTCAACAATCTGAAACTATTATTTTTCATAGATACAATATATTTTTACACCTTTGCTGTGAAATCAACAGAAAAGAGTATAATGCAGAAAGAAAGAAAAAATCAGATGTATTCAAATGCAGATAATTTTGAGAAAGATTGAAGAAATATATAGTAGGCTGTAGCTAAATGCAGATAAATGATTAAGTATATATACAGATGCAGCCAAAGGCGGATGAAGGGGATTCGCATGTGCCTGCTACCCCCTCCCCTTCGTCATAATTACACCCACAAAATAACATACCTCAACAGGAAATCCCGATCAAATTTGAAAGTATTTACTTTGTTCTTTCACTTCAAGTTGTTTGTCAAGTCCAAGCACAGGACTGAGTTTGTATCGTACTATAAATTTTTATTTTTCAATTTCAATTTTATTCTTGAGTTAATATTTAGTTTATTTTTAGATTAATGACTAATAAACGTGAATTACAAAAGAAAAAAAAGTCCAATATTATGAACTTAAAAAAAAAACCAATGGTGGGGGGGAGGTGCAATTTTTTTTTTAAAGTATAAAACACTGGAAACAGTCAAAATATTCAGTGTAGATAAAATAATCAAATTGTATAGCTTTATAGTTGAGCTTTAGAAGTAAAAATATACTACGAAAAGAAAAAAAAATGTTGCTTTTTATATTGTTACTGTATATTAAAGAAAATTTAGACTACAAAATAACTTATTTAAAAATATCATTTACAATATTATCATCCAGTTCAAAAAGCTTCTTTTACAAAAATATCAAAAGACGGCAATCAGTATACGATATAAAAAAAATTAAATTTTCTTTTTGATGAATAATATAATACACATCAACTACAAATTCACAGAGTTCTTAATACTCGATTGATAAATGACTTTTTCGAATGCCTTTTTGCAAGCTATTTCAAAACAGGAGCATTAACGCGATACTAAAAGTAATTAGCCTCTTTAAAAATTAATCTAAATAATTTAAAAGTCGACAGTAATAAAAGAAATAAACTAGTATTTCACACTTTTACGCAATCGCGTGCGTTTCAATAACGAACGCCACCCCTAAAGTTCAACTTTAATTAGTTTGAGTCGATTCAGAGAAAGTGTTGACCCGAATGGGAAACTAGAAAGCAGCCATCCAAATGAAAAAGCAGTCACGCAGGCAATCGGCCTACAAACCGGCCCAGTTCAGTAAAACAATGCAGACCTCTCACACAGATATTTGCAAACAATCAGTGAACTACAAGAATCGAATGGTATTAGCCGCATTGTAAAATGCTTTAGAATGTTAAAGCATTTTTTATTCGATAACACAAATTTAGTTACAACAAAGCCGTAACACAGATGAGCTTCAACATTTTGAGTCATAATCAAATGTCAAAAATACCTTTTCTCGCCGATGTCATGCCACCTGATGAATCTAATGTACAACAGTCGCCCCAATTATTCATCGACATCGGTAAACATACGATTTTTTTTTTTACTTGCTCCTTCAAGATTAAATTGTTCATATATTTCTCTTTCACGGTCAGTCATTTATAAATGAATTGGTGACATATCATATTTTCTATATATTTCGTATTTATCAGACCATAAGACGCAGCCCAAATTCATGCGAAGATTTACTCGAAAAGTGTGGGGGGGAGGTCAAGTGAATTTACTATTTTATCTATAAAAGTATTTTCTCGTTAAACATTTAAAGTATTGTTGTATTTAAGTGTTATTTCCGGACGCGCCTCAATTTTTTTCTATGTTTAAAGGTGAATCCTACAGCGTAATTATATATATATATATAACACATGGATCAATAAGTCCCGAGACTGTGCGGTCGTTTTTTTGCGATTTCCTCCTTCAAACGCACCAGCAAGTCAATATGATAATCACTGTTGATCGATTTACCTTTTTCGAGGTAGTCAATGAAAATCACGCCATGCGTATCCCAAAAAACTGACGCCATGACTTTGCCAGCTGACTGCTGCGTTTTCGGACGGCTTTCGCCAGCTGTGCGCCACTCAGATGACTGCCGCTTCGACTCTGGAGTGTAGTGATGTATCCATGTTTCGTCCATGGTCACGTAACGACGCAAGAAATCTTTTTTGTTGCGAGTAAATAGCGATAAACAACTTCCTGAATCATCGACTCATTTGCCGTTTTGTTCCATCAGAGAAATCGCGGCACCATGGAAAAACCTTTTCATGCTCAATTTTCCTTGAAGGATATTTGCTTCATATGATATCTGTGTCATCTCAGCAATCTCCTGGGCTTCACTTTACAGTCTTTCATTATAATTTTGTCACTTCCTCACATTTTCCGGTGCTTAACTGGAGTCTACCGAGCGTTCCGCGTCATTTGTATCAGTACGACCATTTAATCAAACAGACCACCGACAAATCGTTGCTTTTGATGGACAAAGGCGGGTAACATTTTCAATCCATTGTTCCTTGCACGGTGTTTTACAATTTAAAAACAATGTTTTATCAGAACCTGAAATCGGTTTCCATTTTTAAACAAACCTGAACTTTACTCCAACCTCCGATAAATCAGCTGTTTCTGGTCGATCTGACTTAAAATTTTGACACGTTTCAAACAAAGGTTAGTACTCTGAAGAACCTGGTTACTGGTTTACTACGAGCGCTATCTCTGGGACAGATCTGGAACTTATTGATCCATGTGTTATATATATATATATAAGCACCTACAAACAGGACAATTCAAAATGCCCAAAACGGAATGGGATATTCTGTCAGATTATCAGAGATTTTTCTTTTCTAAAGTCCTTAGTATGATGCATTTTACGTTGCAAAAAATCATTGCTATAACTTTTCTGGTGGATGAAACCGTCTTCGCCTTCTTTGGAGCCTATTCATCGAAGCAATCAATTGTTTTGGTTGTTGCTTGGTTTTCGGTGTATATTGATGAATTCTGGTCTCATTAATGGTGACAACTCGACATGAAATAAAGATAACAATCCAGCAATAAAACAGCGCTAATTTTTTTTTTAAATTGGCGTTTAACAAATAACAAAATATATACACACACACATATATATACATACACACATAAATATATATATACATACATATATATATATATATATATATACATACACACATATATATATACATACACACACACACATATACATATACATACATATATACAGATACATATATATTAGTAATAATGAAAGACTGTTTATCACGTTTATTTGAAGTTCATAACTCAGGATCAGGATGCGTTGCACTAAACAATGTGGCATCTGTGATCTAGACGTTAGTAAAAATGAGAAAAAGAAAAATTGATTGACAAGATGGGTCGATAAAAAAGAAGGATCGTCTATCCCAGGGTGCGTCACCCATGTTTATCGAAGATAGAAAACACCATAAATAAGAAAAACATTACTATAGGTACCTCGGGATCATGATATTCACAGTCACCTTGTGAAGATAAACACCTTAGGGAACCAAATATATTAAAAATATTTATGAAATCATTAAATTTCCAATTAATATTAATTAAATCATGGATTAATTTAAGAATATCCTGTAAACAATGAGTGTCTCAGTCTAGTAATTGAAATTCTGGTACTTTCTCGTCATACAAATTTGTCATAAATAAATTTTTTAGCTTAATGTTTTAGTTGCAAGTCTCAGAATGAAGCATAAGAAGGTAAGTCACATTGAACATACAAAAGTAATCAGTTTTGCTTAGTATTTAAAATACACACACACACATATATATAAGCAATATTTGCAATTATACTCCATATTATTACACCTAAAATTCCTTTTTCGACAGACTGATCACATTCAACAAGAAGTTTCTAACAGAATCAGGCTTTGAATAAATATTTGCGCTAAGGATATTTTTAAAACTATTTACTATACGTTTGTGTTCCAAGAAAAAATTATCTTTAAAAAATTATTTTATAAAATATTCTTCTATGTGAGTATTTAACATTTCTACAATACTAAATATTTAAATAATACACACAAAATGAAATTATTGAACTATATATTAAGTACCACGATGGTGAAATTTTTTAAACAAAAAAATTTCAATTCGCAAAAAATTGGACTAAATTAGAATTGAAAACTACTAGGCAACTAGGAATTTCCATACAAATACGGATCAAGTATATTTTAAAACCATTAATTAATTGTATATAGAATAGAATAAGGAATAAATAATTGCATCCACCTTAAGTTAAAGCAGTGACTCTATATATACGTTAAAATCAATTCTTATCTTTCACTACATGTTATATTTATGAACACCATGACAAATACATAAGTGCCACCGTACATGAAATCGTATTCCGCTTCAAATTTACAGGAATAACTTACTCCTGTAAAAGCAACGCGAAAGTCTGTTTCACAAAATTTTCGGAACAGAGCAAGAGGACTAGAAACGGAGGGTGGAACTGATAAGACAATATTATTATCAACTGCAGCACACATACCATTGTTCTTTCATTTACATACAAATGAAGAAAACACATCAATCAAAACTGATAGGAGGAACAAATCAATAAGTAAAAGCAGGCACTATATGAAAGAATAAAATAATTTTTTGAAAGAAAGAGAATAAGAGAAAGAGAAATATCGCAGCATATTCGTCTTCTACTTAGAAGAACAATGCAGTAATAACATTCAAAGTTTAACTTCCTCTTCCATCTAAAGTTTGTTATCAAACTATTGCCTCAATGCGTGGGTATTTGATAAAAAAATGATCGCTCTTTTAATAAAAAATGCTAGACACTTTTATATAGAATAACGGATTAAGATTCCGATAGAATTTTGATGAGTGACAAACATTAATTTCGAAGTTAAAAGATGAGAGTTCAAATAAAGGTGAAAGATGAAAAAGATTTCGAATTTATTATATCGAAGAAAACTAGCTTTGAATTTATAAAAGATATATCACCAGAAAATTCAAACAGTGGCCCCTTTTTGCTCAAAATTTGAGAGAAAAATTCACTGTTACAAAACATTTTAAAGACTGACAATAAATCTTCCACTTAATGCGTTTTGAGACGGAAAATGGAAATTAGAGGGAAAAAAATGGAATTGAGAAAAACGAAAGAAATGGAAATTAAGAGAATAAATATTCCGGTAACCTATATTAATAAAATGAAGAATTTGCAATTTTTGTCGGCGGCATAATTATTAATCATCTTAAAAGAATATTAGAAAAAGTATGAAAAAAAAAATCGTTGTAAAAGTTATTTTTTAATTTGGCAATAGTTTTCTGTTTTGAAACGGCAGCAAGTGCAAGCGTTGAATTACTATCAAAACTTTCATAAATAATTATTACACTTTGTTTTTGTACTTTAGACTGCTTATTTACATTTTTTTTTTTTTTTTTTTTTTTTTTTTTTTTTTTTTTTTTCTTTCTTTTGGCTGCGTGCTGACATTTTTTATTGATTTTACTGTTATTTTTACTGTTCAAATTTATTCCAAGTATTGATAGTTATCAATAACATATTCAAGCATTTTATAGAGATTTCCAGGTTTCAGTCATGATATTAATGGGGATAACTATCCGTCATGTGAAAGCTGTCGCATTGCCATGTTGAGCCCCAAGATCTATGGTTTTTCTAGAGAGTACAGGCTGCTTCAGAACTTAATGATTTGTTTTCAATAATAGAAAATTAATTTATGTTTTCGGTGAATAATTTAGAAGTATAGAAAAATTAAATTTCAGAGGAAAAAATTTAAGCGAAGGTCACTTTGATGCTTTAGGAAATAAATAACTCACAAATTATATTTTACTTTTTTAAATTTCAATTCGTTAAATAAAGCATTTGGTTTATTTGTCGATGTGATAACATTATTACTGTCAATTACAGATCCATTTTGTTTCAAAATTTTATTTCGTATTAATTTTTAATTTCGATTAACCAAATGAGAACAATTTTATGATTTTTGACACATTTTATTCATTAAAACTTAACATATTAAAACTAAATTCGCTAATTATAAATTTTGTACTTAAATTAAATTCACTAAATAAAACATTTGGTTTATTTGTCGATGAAATGACATTATTACTTTGAAATGGTAACAGCTTCATTTTCAATTTTTATTTTGTTTTCACATTTTTTTCATACGTATTTTTATTTTCACCTTTATTATTATTATTCACTTAAACTTTGCGCATTTAAAACTGAATTTACTACTCATTTTTGAATTAGCTAAATAAGATTTTTGGTTTATTTGTCAGTGTAATGAATGGCATTGTTACTTTCAAATAATTACGGCTTCATTTTGAATATTTTATATTGTTTTGAGATTTTTTTTTTTTTTTTTTTTTTTTTTTTTTTTTTTTTTTTTTTTTTTTAATTTATTCTTTGTTCATTGCCTTTTCTAAAACATTTATTTTTAATTTAAGCGATGAACATTTTAATGCATTTGAAATCACAGATAAATGTAACGTTACTTTAAATTGTTAAAATTTTACATTATATCTTCACACACAGTTGTCGAATTCTGTTCATAATAAGAATGTTTTGAATAACCATTGTGTGTGCCTGTTAACTATAATCCATTTTTGCATTTTAAAATGTCTGTTTATTAATTTGCTTCATTCTTTCTTAATATTCCTACTTTGTGTAAACTAACCCTATTTTCTTTTCAACAGTTCATTCTTATTTTCTTTAATTTATTGAATGTTCAATTTTTTTTTTTTTTTTTTTTTTTTTTTTTTCATTGTCTGTTGGTAATTTGTTTTATTTTTAATATCCCTGCTTCTCGTTAAATCTAACCCTATTTACTTTCAGTGGCCGATTCCAGTTTTTTTTTTTTCCTTTGTATTTTAGAATTCGCGTTGCTTAGAAGTTTGTTTGGTGAAAACCAATCCTATTTTCTTTCTGTTTATAGGCTAACAGCTGATCTGACTTTATTTGTCTGAGTCAATTATTTAAACTGCCTGTAACTACTGGTGGGTTTTTTTCCCCTTCTATTTTAGTTTAAACTTCCTTACCTCTTATGAATATTAGGCTGATTGATTTACTAAAGACTGGAGTGTGTAGAAATAATAGAATGGCTCTCATGCCCATTACCTTCCATTGCTCATATTTAGTGCACAAATGACACGTTGATGTTCGACAAGTTGCGATTAATTTGCTCAATAATTTCAATTGTTATATTTTAAATTAATTTCAAATTATTTGTCGATATATATAAGCTCTTTTTGTCATTATAAATATTAATCTTCATTTTTAGAGCCTGTAACAATATTTATTTTCATGAATTACGTAACGCTGATATTTATCAACGAACGATATATAGTTCAATGGAAAATGAAAATAGTGCTGATTAGTTCTCCTATTGATATTACTTAAAAACATCATAGCAAGTTTTATACTTATAGTGTACATCATTAATGGGAAATTTGAAAGAAAGAGCAAATTATTGTTTCAAGAAAGGACATCAGAACAAAAAGAATATTGTTTTCCCATCAAAATGGCAAACTTTCCATTACGTTTTTTTTAAATATATGCGCGATTCTACTAATTTATTTTTTGAGGTAGAAACTATTTGATAAATACACTTAAGTTATTGAAACAAATTTATTCATTAGAAATTTCGAAAGAAATTATGTTTAAATATATAACTGTCAGCGTATTTTAAATCATTCCTTACCTTCATAAATATATTTGGACTAAAAGAACTGCGTACAGGTAAGTACACTTTTAAATATATCTGGAAAAATGCATATATTAAATTAACAAACTGATTTCCTTAAAAAAAATTTTTTTTTTTTTTTTCAAAGAAAAACATGAATATTTTGGACATGTGTAACATTAATGTCTTCTATTTATTATTTTTGCTCTAGCCACAGGTGAATTCCAAAAACATAACGATCTATATGGAAAGAAAAGTTTTTTTTACCGACGACCAACTTTTAAGCATAATTTTATTTAAGTGAACCTCAAATTAGATTCCAAGAAAAGAATGATTTAGTAAATAAAATAGCCAATTGAAATATTTAGACTTAAAGTCAATAAGTGCAAAGCTTGCAGTTAATTCATTAAAATAAATTTTTTAAAGCTTTCATATTTTTTTTAAAAAATTCATCTTTCAAAACATTGCAATTTATAAAATAATTATTGAATTTTAAAGAAGCTGTAATAAATTATTAAATGTTTCATTTTATTTTTTTGAGCACGGGAATTTAAAAGCTTCCAGCTACCAAACAAAGTATATATGTGTTTTAAATTAGTATAATACAAAAAAAAAAAAAAAAATAAAAAAAATATTGAACCGAATTTTAAAAAAATGTCAAAATAAAAATATATATTCAATTCAAATCAATATAACTCAAAATTTTAAAAAATAGAATTGCATTAATTTTATGTTCAACAATTTTTCATTCGATTCCAAAATAGCACGCTTCTGTTTCGTATATTTTTGATATATGATCTATTTTTAATAAAGTGTTAATACTCATTAAAATATTTTATACTTGGTAACTGGGTTAAATTAACATTTCGAAATTAAACATGTACAAATAAATTAAATTTTAATTAATCTATTTATTTAAATTTTGTATTTCTGCATTTTGATTTCTGATAGGCTTTATGTAATATTTAATAATTAGTTCAGCTTTATTGAAAAATTTAATCGTTATTTTATAAATTAAATTTATTGAAAATTATGAAAGCTTAAAAAAAAAACTTATTGTATATAAACCGCAAGCTAGCTCCATTCTCATTGGATCTCAAATATCTTTCAATTTGCTATTTTATTTAATAAATCATTCTTTCTTAGGAGGTCAATATGTTCTTCACCTAAAATTATAATTAAAAGATTGACTCATCATTAAAAAATCTGGATTGTTCCATTTTTAAATTCACACGAGCGAAGAAAGGTTATATTAGATAGAAAAACTACTTGTAGTATATAATACTAATTCTCATTTTTATATCAAATTAGGTATTCCTAAATGTAATGTAAACGATCGTTCTGATTCAATAGTCTACAAATTGTGTTTCACGAAGCCCTAAGGTTAAGAGAGTCAAAATAAAAATTCGAAACGAAAATTACAAAGCACATCAATTGACTGGTGTTAATGAACTAAAAATATAAAGATACATTTAGTTATCTTTGAGAATGAATCAGAATATCGTGTGAGGGCTGCCGACGTCCGTAATGCGGCTAAGTATTGACAAACGTGCGAGAGTAGCTTCAATTCTTAAACAGTTTTATCCTAATATTTTTTTAATAAAAAATATACTTTTCTTTGTCTACATAAAAAGTATGTATAACATACTGTAATATACTTCAAATATTTTAACTCGCATTTTACTACGGGTGGGATGAGATTCCCCCTAAAACTTTATAGTTCTAAATGTTCCGTAAGTCAACAAAGCTTGAAGACCACTTCTCTAACTGAATCCTCGAGGAAAAGGAGGGATTGATGAATTGCAGCAAAAAAAAAAAAAAGCGATCATTTTACCTTAAAATGGCAACTTTTACATAAAATGGCTGAACAAAAAGTAAAACTCGTACCATCTCCCTCCTCGTGTCGAACTCTTGAAAAATAAATTGTTTTACTTTGAATCTGTTAAAAAGGCCACCTTTTTTAAAACAATCACTAATTCATCTACCTTTTTTAATAAAGTGTCAACCACATATAAATTTTCTAAATTTTGTTACAAATCAGGCTGCAATAACGTTTACGTTCCAGTTTTTTTTATAACAGAGCAAATCACAAATTGCAGAACTTCCATGGGTGATATTTATTCCTCAAGTTAAAAAGAGAAAAGAGTCTCTACAAACTATTTTTAATGCTATCGTCAAAAAGCTTTCTAAAAGTCACTAGTTTCTTTTAACTGTCTTTACGTGATATAAAAGCATAAGTCCCTAACTCGGGACACTTTTCAGATAAAAAAAATGCTCCAACATTAACATATTTTTGCTATCCTATAGAAAGTAGCATATTTTATTATTCTATCATTTCCAAATGAATCGATCAGTTTTCAATTTACAAAAATGTTACCTGTTTCGGCTCCTAAGCCATTAAGTTAAATGGGTTGTCCTCAATAAATGTTAAAGAGAGAAATTACATATTTATGAAATATTTCTGAATTTTATAGACAAAGTATAATAAGTAGATAATGGAATTACGAAGTCACGAAATTATTTGAAAATTAGGACATTTTTCAGTTTGAAAATGTGTTTGGTACAGGCTCGTTGACATAAAGTGAAGATAACCTTAATTGTATTGATAAAAAATCCGTCCCCCTTGAACATTTCCATACAAACAGGTCAAAAAGAAACTTGTTTCTGTTGAAATGACCCGTATTACGAGTATATATTTCGATGCTATACCCACCCAACAAGCGTGAACTGTAGTCAATTTAACAATTCGAATCTGGTAAAAAGATTTTTTTTTCAGCTCCTACGCTAACATCTGAATTCGATCCTAAAAAAATAAAATCTCTCGAAATCTAAATATCATTTTTGAAAGTCATTAGAATAATTACATATCTTGTCAACAAATATTCATCAGGAAGCGAAAAATAGACATAAAAAATTAAAAATAATAAGCGACTCATCTGGCGAATAGCACTTTCAACTGATTTAAATGGAGATCGGTTTCACTGAAATAATCTTAAGAGTTTTCACTACTATTAAAATTAAATAAACACGAATTTGTAGAAGATTAATCATACATTTTAAAGATTTGTTTCATTCAGCTAAGCTACTCGAGCTGCATCGAAACTTAAGCTATCCCGTTACGTTAAGTTAGTCAGCAAAAAATGCGAAATAATTAAGCATCATATGAAAACCATAAATTACTCCGCTCTGAAGGAGAAATTAAGACATTCTTGCATCTGAACTTGTATAGAATATTTTACAAGATTCTTTTATTTGACAACGTTTATGTTCTTCTAATTGAATTTAAACAGTAGAAAATAGTAACCTAAAAATGTGTTGTCATTTATTGAAAAAAATTTACCGGTTTTAAACTATTAAAATCCGGCTATTTCCATTTTAATTTACTTGGAGCACTGCTTTCATTTATTACTCAGGAAAGATTAATCATTTGCAAGAAATTTGAGAGTCATTTTTATCAATTTTATAATAAATTGCTTAAAGACAGAAAAGAAAACTAAAATGATTCTAAAACAGAGCTTTAGTAATAAGAGTTTAAATTCGCGCACCAAGCTACTATAAATTCAATAATTAAAATTATTAATTAAATGTTCACAACAAGAAAATAGCCTTGACAATTTTGCGCAAACATGAAGAATACAGAATGCTTACATACGATCAGTTGTTTCACACAGTGGTCGAATGTAAATTTGGAAAATTGAACCAGATACTCGTATATAACATCCCTTGTCGCCCTTATATTTTGTTAGTTTTGATGGCGCAAAGAAAAATAATATTGAACGACCGTCAATATTCCGAGTCCCTTCATCACTGTGAGCAATAATCAAGAACAGCTACTACGGGCACGTATACGCCACCAGATGACACGTAGGAGGTTTGTGGCACACCAAGAGCAAGAGACATTAAATTACTGTTCAAATTAATATGCATAATGTATAAGAAAAACTATTGAAATTTTAATTTTTTTTAATTCTATGTTAACGATTATTTATTTATTTTATGTCATTGCATTCATTTAAATACATCTTTATCGAAAGCAGGTAACAATAACACTAAACCAGAAAATGGGGAATCGGAGTGGTTTTTTTTTTTTTTTTTTTTGTAACATAAAAGATAAAATAATCTGTTTGATATGAAGTAATGTTATTAGAATACCTAAGTTACATATAACTATGTCACTATGCACTACATAAGCGTTACAACTCAAATCACAAGCCACAGTACTTCTGCTCTGTGAAGGTAAAACAAGCAAAGAAAAACTACCACCGTACTACATAAAGCGTAACTTTTACTAGTAAGAAGAGGCTGGAAATTAGTTTAACACCCTTGCATTAATGGTTCAGATTTATTATACAAAATCCAGAAATTAAAAAGAAATATTTTCAGACCTAGGGCCTGGTTTTAGTTTTATTAACGTCACACTAGAAGCAACACGAGGACTATTGGCGACAGACCTCGTAATTCTGAACCTCGGCCGAGTGACGAGAACGACATCTGAGCGGGCACTTCCTCTTCTAACTTTCACACCACACCAACGGGAGAACTTAAAAGATGCGTCAGATATGTTTAGCACAACTGTCGGCTTTGATTCAAATGAAGAACTTCGTTCGTCATTAACGGCCTCTGGTGGATTTTTTTTTTTTTTTTTTTTTTTATTATTTCTCAAATTGCTTATAAAATTCTTGATATCCTGCCACAAAAAAAAACTTAAGATTACGTAGAAATTTTAATGCACGCTCCATGTCATAGTCATAAGAAAATGTTGTTCCATACTTGCAGCAAATTTCAAGCCCTCGCGAATTAAATCAGCCGTTAATAGCTGAGCTTCACCTTCACATTCGATTTCATCATTATCGAATTGAATGATCGAAATGAAAAAATACATAGAAATTTGTAAAAAAAAAAAAATCATGCACAGACAGAAATTCTGATTTTAAAAATAAAATTTTAATTTAATAACATGTTAAAACAATTTTTAAATTTAAGCGAACAAATATAGTCAAAACAATGACGTGATGGATTTCCAGTTTGGCTGGAAATCGAATATATATATATATATATATTGAAGATTCCACTCGAGTTAAAGATGATATTGGTGCTTTCAGCCGTTGAGTTGTAGGTTGGTATCTGTTCTTGTGGTTTGCAATCTTTGCTCTCGCCCAGAATTTGAGGATCTGTTCATCCCTTTAGAACTCATGAGGTTCAGTGCCCGTTTGTAACTACATGGCTATAATGATGGTTTATTTAGCTCCTCTAGTAGTTATTCTGAGGGTGATGTTTTGTACGGCATCGTATTCAGCTAAATTGGTTTTACTTGCTAAGGAGAGTCTCACGGCCATATTTCATCACTGGACGAACGTAGGTTTTTTAAGTTGTAGTTAATGCGTCCCTGTGCGGCTCCCCATCTCTTTACTGCAAGCCTTTTTAAAAGGTTGATGCGTCTTTAGTTTTGGTGTGATTGCTGAAGGATAATTTTTAACATCAAGCGTGATCCAAAGGATTTTGGATAGAGAACTTTGTTGATTGGAACACCATTGTAGAGAAGTTAATTTCGGTGGCTCTAAGTTGACATGGTGAACAAATTGACGACAAGTCTTGTAAACGCTTCCTACCATTTTGTTCTGGTTTGCCTATTTTTCCAAGATCGATAAATGCCACGTTGACTGTCCACGAACAATCCAGTGCCACGCCAAACTGACAGAGCTCATCACCAGTGGTTTAACCCTACAGTTACAATAGGTTCCTAGTCACGTGGGAGTTCCAGTAATGAGAGCCCATGGTCATAGCGAGCCCAACAACCTGAGTTTAGTTTAGTTTTTATTAACGTCGCACTAGAAGCAACAAGAAGGCTACTGGCGACGGTCCTCGTAATTTTGAGTCTCTGTCAAGTGACAAGGACGACACCTGAGCTGGCACCCCCCCCCCTCTCCTCCCAACCAACTCGAAATTATACTGATACTCAGAAATTTATGCAACCCAATAACTACAATTGTTAACGGTTCCATCCGCAAAAGCCCTCACAGAATTGAGTAAAGGCAAAAGATATTAGTATGTTGCTGCGCGGGGAAGTGATCAACAGCATTTGGTTCGTTGATTGATTTTATTAACGTCGCACTAGAAGCATAACGAGGACTATTGGTGACGGACCTTGTAATTTTGAACTTCGGTCAAGTGAAGAGGACGACACCTGAGCTGGCATCTCTCTCAACTTCCACACCACGCCAACGGGAGGACTTTGAGCCACGACAGATTAAACGTGCATAAGCACCGGCTATACAGCGGTTCATTAGCCGCATCAAGGCTCGAACCAAAGACTCCACGAAAATCGCCGGCCACGAATCCACTGCCATATCCACAAGCTACCGCGGTCACCACTGCACTTGGAACGCGCTGAGATTATAGCGCGTTTCTGCCTTATGATGGGGCAAGACAACCAACAAGAACACCTCCAACGTATCGGTTTGGCTTCCGATAAGATCTGCCCGTTATGTCTGACCTCCAAAGTAAACGGCGAACACTGAAGAATTGCCCTGAACTCGACAATCTACCTGCTACTGGGAGACTCGTCGTCGATTGGCTGAACAGCCACGGATGGGAGTAGGTTAAATGAAACACGCGCGCACACGCATATATATATATACACACACTATAACAACAAAAAAAACGACGCACCAAGAAGGAGTAGTCCGATGGAGATAAAAATTGACAGATAGGAAAATTATGTTCAGAATAGGAAATGACTAAAATTTCAGAAAAATTGAATGATTTATTTTAGAGTTACATAGTTACAAAGTAACGAGCTCAATAAGGTGTTGACCCACCTCTAGCCTGGATACAAGCTCCCAAACGACGTGGCATAGAGTGATAAAGCTCCCTGATGGTCGCCTGCGGTATTTCTTACCAAATTTGGACCAATTGTCGGGCTAGGGCTTGGTCATCAACAATCCCTGGTAGATGAAGTCGCTTTCCCATCATATCCCAAACATGCTCGAATGGAGAGAGATCTGGTTGGCCAAGGAACTGTTTGACAAGCTTTAAGACAGTTCATAGCAACACGTGCCGTATGTGTTGTGGCATTATCTTGCTGAAAAATAAGGCCAGGGTACTGCAAAAGGAACGGTAGCAAAACAGGTCTCGGAATGTCGACGACGTACCACTGTGCTGTAAGTGTACCTCTAATGACGACCAACGGGGGCCGGCTATGAAGGAAAATGGCACCCCAGACCATAACTCCTGGTTGAGGGCCTGTGTGGTGATGAATAGAGAAAGCAGGATCGGCACGCTGCCCTGGGCGTCTCCAGATATGTCTTCGATGATAGTCGATACACAGTTGAAAGCGGGATTCGTCGCTAACACTATACGTCTCCAATCAGCATCATTAAAAACTGATAGAGCCAAGCACCACTGTAATCTGGCTCGACAGTGTGCAGGCGTGAGGGGCAAGTGGGGTAGCGGCCGGAACGAGCGTAGATTTCGCTCTATCAGCCGTCTGTGAAGGGTCATGGTGGACACTCGTGTGCGGGTCGCACGTCTGATGGTTGATAACATTTAATCAGGCGCTGTGAAGAAAATCTGACCAGATTGAAAATCGCCTCTTATATACACCTACTGAGTGCGCTGTAGCTCCCGCTATTAATTCGTTGGGAACGAAATTTTAATAATTTGCAAGTTCGGTCCAAATGTCTTTGCATACGAAATTTGATTACAATCGGGCAACTCTTTCTTAATGCGTCGGGTTTTTTTTTTTTTT
>BMAW01076938.1:557485-621184 GCA_019974015.1 Nephila pilipes | reverse complement strand
ACCTATTTTTAATAAATTCATACAATTGATTCAAACTCATAAATATAAGATTTGAAACGAGACAAACCGGCAGTTTCCAAAGACAATTAGAGGAAATACCATGTAACTTTTGATTATGACAAGGAAAAAGAAAGAAAACAGAGAAAAAACACGCTTTGAGCGATAAGTAGAGGGATCGGCTGAGATTACGTCATGGCGTGATGGAAAGGTGCTGAAAGAAAATCTATTCGGAAAAGGAGAGAGGAAGGATGATTAAAAAAAAAAAACCTAATATTCCGATAGTAACTTCCTGCAATCAAGGTCATTGCAGCGAATAGTAACATGGAAACAGGTTTGTGAGTTCACGTGCACTACCCCTCCCCCCGCCTCATTGTTCATAATAGTTAAAATATTAAGAGTAGGAAATATGGATTTTTGAAATGAAACTTTTTATTAGAATGTCCAATATGATATATTAGTAACTCAGAATTATTTATCACTACGTTTTTGTTAAAATAAAGAAAATTTTAGCAAGAATATTTTAATTTCGTGACTTTTTTAATTCACAAATAAAATGCGACAAAAACTAAATTATACACCCAATTAACACAATAATAAAAATCATTTACATTTCAACATTGATTTAAAAATCGATCCTTTGTAAAAAAAAAAATTAATGATGATCAGTGACAACGAGACAAAATCGACTGTCTGCTAAAATATTTTAACACGATGTTCGATCGCAAAAAATGTTAATTAAATATTACATGAATAGGCTCTGAAAACTTTAAAAATAAAGAAGTTTATTTACCTAAAATAATTCCACAAAAAACACAATTTTTCTAATAAAGGCATTTGTCAAGCTAATTGTGTGCAACACTGTGTACTCACAAAAAGAAAAGGCTCTAATACTAATTTTCCACTACAGTTACTAATCATAGAAGAGAAATGCTTGAAATAAAAATTTCAACAAAAACTTATTTCCACCATTTGGATTCCTGATGTTCTTTGACCAGAAATGCATTAAGTAAATTTCTCTAATTTTAGAAAGAAAATAGAAACTAGTGTCGCTTCGGCTGAAAGAATTCCACTGACAAAGGGGGTAAAGAGAAATATAATGGAAAAGCCTAATTAAGTATTTATTTTCTTCAACTCTACTACAGATTCCCATTGTCGTAATTTCACAATTTCCTACTCTATTTTGATTTTTCTCCATAAATATAATACACCGTGTCAATGGTGATGTGCCTTGTTATTTGAGCCAAGCCAGATGAAGAGGACCACACCAGAGCTAGTATAATGCATATTTCCACTGTCTCATTCCAAAAACCATAATGATTGAAATCCACTGCCTAACTTGTACCCATCTAGTTCCTAAGCAACGAATTCTCCTATCAGTCTGAAAATACCTGGTATCTACTGCTTTCTTCTCAAATTCTTCTGAGAAATAATGAAAATTCGCAACAGTATTGCATGTTTAACATATCAATCGAAACATTTTCTATTAGTTTATACAAGTGAAACAGTATCTTGGATAAGCTAAGCATAATAAGAGACTCCATTTGGAATCAATTTTTACAACTTAATAATAGTTTAAGAATAAATTTACTTTCCGTAGGTAGCTTTGTAATTTAACGTTTCCTTTTTGCATTTGTAAATATATATATTTTCCTTATCTACTATAAAATGTTGTGTATGTCCATTACAATAAAAATTTATTACTTCAATTGAAGGTTTCAAAACCAATTTCCCTTATCATGAAATAATTATCTCATGATTATGATGAGCTGCAGCTCTAGGCACTCCTGCAATAAAGTAATCCATTTGTCCATCCTGAATTGCACATATTCAAAAAACTTCATTGCAAGATTTCATAGAGCAATTGTGCTAAAAGATCATTTTTCATAAAAAGAAAGTCATTCACAAAAAGAAAAAATATTTGAATACTGTTTAAAATTTCATAAATACCAATTACTTCATGATTGGATGGACAGGAATGAAAATTTGTAAAAACAGTTCCATTTTAAATTCCATATCGAAACACATTTGAATGCAAGAATTATTTGTCCACCATAGCACCAACTTGACAGATAGCTTTTCAAAAAGGTAGAGAGATAAAACCCATATACTTCAGTAACGAAATCTTTCCCATCTTATAAATAAAAAAAAGCTCCATTTTCAAATTTCGTAAAAAAAATTTAATAACAAATAAATTGCATCATTTAAACTTTTGGTAAAATCTAATGCTTTTACAAATACCTCTAAAAGAAAAGAGATTAACATACATTGATTCAAAAAAAAAAATTTAATTTACGGGTTAACTTATATATTTTTAAAAATTTCATTTTATTCTAGGATAACGGTATCCATCAACATTAATTTATGAATTGTCTATCTTTTTGCATTACAAAGACTATATATAAAATGTTTTGCTTCATCAAATTTTGAGGTTTTTTTTAACACGAACAGAATTTATGTACAATTAAGAATGTTTGATTTAGATGAATGAGTTACTGACAGTAGTTGCATGATTAATCCAAATGAAAATACCTGTGTATATATCTTTTTTCTGAACCAAATATTGAGCAGAATTTAATTCAATGGGGAATTTAAATGAACTAACATCAGAATAGTTACTATACAAACATCTATACATTAATGTGATGACTTATAATCAAGTATGTAGCTATTTGATCAACTGGAGAAATTAAAATATTCAAATACATTAAATTGCTCTTCTCATTTTAATTTAAAACCATTAACAACAAATTGATGACATTCATTACAATACTTGTCATAGAAAAACTTTTATTTCATTTTTTCAAGCAAAAGTTTTTCTTGTAAATTTCCCTATCTAACTTAATAAAAAAAAAAAAAATTACAATTTTTGTAAATATTTAGATTATGAGATTTGATACATAAAACAAATAAAATAATAAATTTTTTAATTCCATCTATATTTTTTTAACTTTATGATCTATAATAAATTCATAAAAATATTGATCAACATATTAGATTAATTTAAAAATTAATATGCACATAAGAAAATTTTGAAAGAGAGATATTAGTTTAATGATGAAAGAAACATGAAAGAAAAACATCTCCAAAAACAACCAAGAGACTAGACAACAAATGATTATAATTGGGGGGAAACACCAAGTATACAGCTAAAATTCAGCTAGATTTTACCAAATCATGCTTTTAAAATAAGTTTACTTGCAGATTAACTGTTTAGAAATTTTGAAGAAAGCCAGAGAAGCAGTAACTTACAAAAATTATATTTTTGAAAGAAATATTTTATTTTTAAATCAAATGACTGGATACACAGAAATGAGCAAAAACACTTTTTCAAAAAAAAATTAATATGCAATATGTCGGATATTATATAATTATATTGCAAACAAATGCCAAGTTAATAGTTTGCAATTTCCTACTAAAGCATGTTGATGAGATAATGCATGTTGATAACTAATTTACATTTATGCAACAAAGATTTTATAAAATAAAATCAAAATTCAGGTAGTTTTTTTTTTAACTGTTTTTGATACAAACCAAAGTATTTCAAAATTCCACAAAATTAACAATGTATGTTAATTTTGTTACATATATTCAAAGTGCAACAGACAGGTTACTATGAGCAGAATATAAAAAGAGAAACAATCAATTATATGTATGCATATAATTATAAAAAAAATGTAAAATTTTCTGATAAAGTACCTCAATTGAAATCCTGTGAACTTTTTAAAAAAATCAATCATATCTCATCTTAACTGCTATTAATGAATAAGGTACTAATAAGCTCAATCTAAACACACACACATTTCTTTACAAATTTACTCATCTAAAAAAGATTCTCTATGCAAAAATAACATCCATTAAAAAGTAGTAAAATATCAAATGAGTGAGTGACAACAGAGTTTTTTGATGCGAGAGCCAAAGCAGGCTATGCTGTGCTAAAACATTTGTTAAAATCAATAAAAACTATAGCATTTTAAAAATATGAAACAAATAAAAGGTGATAAAAGAGGTAAAAGTTAAAACTTAAAATATGGTGTAAAAGGCAAATGTTTTTTAAAAAAGCAAATAAGTTATGGTGGGGGGTTTCCCCACCAGTAAAATTTCAAAACCTACGAATTAAAAAGTTATGTATAAAACCTTGCAAATTTATTTATGAAACAAAACCCAAAAATAGTCTATAGCATATTTCTGATATCTTAAAGAGTTTTTGTCCATCTAATTTCTTTCAGTATGGCATACAATACTACCAATCTCTAGCATTTGAGAGTTTAAAAATCTAAGATGTTACTTAAGGAAAGTCAAGATTTTGTATTGTGTACAGAAAAAAAAAATATTTATTACTTACAGAATAAAAAATATATAAAGTAAGATTTACAGAGTTTTAAAGGAAATATACACTTTCTTTTTAGCTTGATGATTCTTAATTTTAAATATCTTTTAGAAATTCATAAAATTTAAAATTAAGAAATAAAATTAAAATTAGTTTAAGAACACAAAAAATTACAGCAGAAAAACAATTCATATAACAAAATGAGAATCATTTTTCAATGATAAAGATATAAAATTTTTCACATTATATGTGATTGAAAGGATCAATAGTAATTTTATTGCAGGAAATACAATATATTTCTAAATATGAATATACAAGGTCTGGCCTAAAAGAATCAAGGATGGTGGACATGCCTAATATCAATTGGATAATAGGTAAACCTTAACAGAGAGCAAAAATTGCATATTGTAGTTTCACAATTACACACATATTTTTTTAATCATATTAGACTACGAGTTGAGTGATAAAAAATTAATATTAATGACTAAAGTTCATATCCTAAGACTAGGAAGAAATTATACCTTACTGATTTAAAGGGAAAAAATACAGAATTTCAAAACAAAAACTAGTTAGTTTTCATAAAATATCAAATAACACACCATGAACTCTAAACATATTTTCAGACAAACCTTTTCCAAGTTTTAATACGAATTCATGTAGTTTAATATAAGGTATCTGAAGGAAAGCTCTAAATTATAATAGATGTGAGTGAAGATAGCTTCAAGTTTAATAATAATGTAGTTATAGTATATATATACTTATCATACTGCATGCTTAAAATAAATTAAAATTGTAATTTTTTGTATTACTACTAAATGTGAAAAATTCCTTTGATATTAAAATAAAGGAGATAACAATGGAACATAACTCATCATCATAAATTCTCATAGTGCCTAAAGACATATCATCAAAGATTCAAATCCAATTCAGCAAATCTAATTTAATTCTACTTTGCCCTTGTTTCTTTCTTCCTGCATCTTAAGTTGCGAGATCAATGTAATAAAAGGAATACTGTTCCTGCTCATTCTTAAAATGCCTCCTGTAAGCTGATATCTAAATTTTGATTTAATTCTCAATTCCAACTGATTGTAATTTATTTCATAATTCTTCATTTTAACTGTAATATGCCAGAAAATATTTAAAATGATTCTCAAACATTTAGTTTAATGCACTATGTTTTTGATAATTTAGATGCTTCAAAACCATATAAAAAATCAACATAAATATTTATACAAATGTAAAGTTTGTGTATATATTTGTTACTCTCAACAACTTATTAAAACAGTTTTAAGTTTTAAAAATCCTACGATCAATATAAACATCAATATCACCATTCTTGTCAATAGTCCAGATATAAAAAGGTGTTAACATTCTTCATTATGGAACATTATTAAATAAAGGGAAAATGAATTTCCAGAACAGGAATGTGTAACAATAAAACACACAGCTCTTTACACAATAACAAACTCAAAGTTTGATATCATTTTCCAAAAATATTAATACCAGGGTTCTATTCTTTTAACAATAAGTGAAAAACATCTTATAAGGTGAGAAAAATCAACATTAAAATCAGAGTTCAAAATATTCATTAAATTACAACTGCATGTTTATCTTTATTTTTTTTAAAAAAAAATGAAGTATTTTAAGGTCTTCATATTTTCACTGAATAACTAACAAAAGCTACAATTTTTAAAACTGAAATCATCAATTATATAACAAATCTGTTCAAGTATTGTTAAAATATATTTTTTTGAATCAGTAAGTTAAAAATTATAATTAGTTTTCATCTAACTGAACAGAATTTATTCCAAACTAGACCGAAGATATTCTCCGTTGCAATTTCCAACTTCATATCAAAAATTCAATAAAGGATGCATAATATAAATAACATAACTGAAAACGAAACAAAACCAAAATCCTGACCGGTCACTTCATTTTTAGTATGTTTAAAATAAATGCCAACTATGAATTATTTTTAATCCTTTCATATGTTCAAATTCTCATAAAACGAAAATGATTTCAATATAACGAAAGTAACTAATGTCCAAAAAAAAAAAAAAAAAAAAACAGTACTTTTTAAAAGAACAGTAATTTTTTTCATACCAATTGCATAATTTATGTAACAATACAATTTTCAAATCCAGAAAATACCAAATACAAAATCCCTACACAAATTTCTGAGCTCTTTTGAGCAATTACATTCTATTAACGAAAGTACATTTCTTAGGATAACAGATAATAAAAAATTATCGATCTTCCAAATAAATATTCCTGCCTAAATAATACGATAGAAAAAAAAATTTCTTTAAGGCTATAGTGAATATGATTAATTTCTGGAAGAAAAAAAATTAGATATTTACCGAAGCGCCAAGAATGACAAATACATAATTGGATTCTTCTTGAATCGGTTGGTCTAAATGTTGAATAGCTTCCTTAAGTAATTCAATACTTTGTGGTGATGCAATAGGATCCATATCTCCTTCCGTATGAAGTCGGAATTGAAAGAAGCTTTGCGAACTTTCTTTTTCTACTACTGAAACAGAACCTTTCTCAACTCGAAAGGAGCGCGTCGACGATATACTTTGAACACAACCCAGTTTGGCGGTACCACAAAATCTGCGATTCTACAATTCGAGTTTACGCACAGGTGTGAATCTCTTAACTGCGCATAATCCAGTGGAGACGGAAGTGAAAAGCATTCGAGATTTATGGTGATCGGCGAAACAATTTGCTAAGTCTGTAGTTTTGATATCTGCCACCACAACAGCTAAGTAGTTGAGATGATGGATGAGAAATAGCACACAAAATATTAAAGAATTCACACAACTTTCAGATATATTAGAGTTATTTAAGGCTAAAAGTTTTTGATGACATTTAAATATTTTGCTGCATAGATTTTCTGAACATTTTTCAATCATTCATTATAGTTTTAAATTCATTTACTTTCACCTCTAAAATATATAAGTTTTTTTGTATTTCATTCGAATATATTGTTATTTGTGATGTATAACCTTAACCTTGTGATGTATAATGTGATGTATAACCTTATAATTGTTATTTGTGATGCTCACCTTAAGTATTCTTTCTTGAAGAATTTGTCGAAACATATTTAAATAATTACATGAACTATTTTTATTGATTGATTGACTAAAATAAATGGATGTCGAGCAATACAAGCAATCATCCCCAGCTTGTCCTAGAGACCCCTGAAAGGGATAGTACATCTGGGATAGATTCCTAGAAAATTCTGTACATTGTTACGATAGTTCGTGTATTTTCTGCAGACCTACAAAGGGGAGTCTTTACTTAGAGGGGTTGAAATGTTTTTTTTTTTTTGTTTTCGAAACGTGCCAAGATTGCCAAACAGAGCTATTTACTTTCCAATGTGGTAATCGTCCAATTTGACAACGTCAGACACGATGACGGTGGAAAGATTCTTAAAAAAGCATAGTAATAAGGCTTTCCAATTCTTCTCTCCGTTTTTGCTCTTGAATTTCTTGAATTACCCATTCTTCTTTCCGTTTTCTCTCTTTAACAAACTCCTCAAACATCGATTTAATGAATTCTTTGTATTTAACACTCTTAAGAAAATTCTCTTTCAATGTTGTCATCTTCAATATCCTGAGTAATTTTTAAATCTAATTCTTCCTCCAATCTGATTAAATCCTCATTTTTACTCTTTGATAAATATGCCATTTTCTTGAGGAATGCAAAAGATAACACCAGAAAGCTAATTGACTCGCATAAACTTAAAATTTTGGCCTATCTACAAATTTACAATATCAAGCTGAAAATTTGCTAAAATGTAACTTATTTCCCTTCCCCTAAAAGTATATAAAAATATTCACATAAATACATATAAGCAATCATAAATACAAGAAAGTAATCATAAAATTCTTATATTTCAAAAACAGAACTCATTTATTTTTTCAGTCGCTTGAAAAAGGGTTTAGCATTAAAAATGTGCCTGCTCACTTGAATTCGGAAGTACTTATAAATATTTTAGGAGATAAATGTAACGATGTCTTAACTTATGCTACGGAACAAGAAATAGTCGATTATGAAATGTTAAAACCATTATTGTTAAAGGAATTTCAACTGACACCTCGTGAATACTTAGGTAATTTTAAAAATTATCAGAGATATCCGAACGAATCACACGTTCAGTTTGCTTCACGTTTGAGTGCAAACTTTGATTATTATTGTCGCCTAAGGGAAGTCGATGATTTTAAAAAATTATACTACCATATTGTCTCCAATAAATTATATGAAACACTAGACTTTAGAACACAAGAACATATTAGCATTGGAGAAGGTCAAAATTTTTTCAAGCGTAATGAATTACATTGAGAATGTGATTTGTTTTTTTCACCTCGGGAAAATCCCTAAAGGAAACTTATAATGCGTGAATTGAAAACGCAGAGAGCAAACGATTCAATATTAATAAACATCAATCTAAGATAACACAATTTAATTCTAAAGTATCTGTTCGCAGTCATATTATTCAAAATAATAGGACCGAATGAAGTTGTTATGTGTGGGGGGAAAGGAGATCAATTTCATTTCGCTCGAAATTGCCCGAAACGCATCGAAAAAAATGAAAATTCATTAATGAAATCTTCATCCGGATTAAAAGGCATGTCTGTCAACACGGGGAGAAACCAATTAAGATATATTGATTTGTTCATAGATGGGAAGAAAGTAAAATGCTTAAAAGATTCTGGTTGTGAACTAATAATTTGAAATAAAGCTCTCTTTCCTGGAAAATCATCCACTGGATCCATGCAAACTAGAAGTTGTTTTGGAAATATTGTAGAAGCCGAAACACACACAACTAGCTTTAACTTCTCTTTAGATGGAAATCATAACAAAGAATTATGTGCGGCGGTCTGTCAACAGTTAGTTCACAGCAAGAATAGATATTGGGGTGCATAACCCTCACGGACTCTAATCCCCAGTTATAATATTAACTTATTGTTGAGACTGAACATTGGTTTTCAGCTTGCCCAGAAGTTTAAAAATTTAATATTGAAAATGAGAGTTGCCATGGTAAAAGGAAAAAACGAGCAATGCTTGACTATTAATTATTAAAAATTAAAAAAGTTAATATTTTCTATGAATTAGTTGTAGAGAGTAATAATTATATTTATTAAATAATACCTGTGAAGTTGTTTTAAGAGAATTATGGAATTTAAAAATTTTACGAAGAAGTCGTAAGATTTGTTGGCTAATTAAATTTAGATCATAAAGATATATATTTTAATATTAAAATGAATTTATTGAAAAGGTTATTTAATGCTATTGAGTGATAATACAGGAGAGTAAAAGTTTCACTGGTTGCGTTGGTCGAAGTATCCTGACTTATTCCTCTAGTCTGATTTGAAAATAGCTTGTTCACGTATCTCGCGTAGCGAGAAGGAGTGTTCCTATTGGTTGCTGTTGATGGTTGTCATTTTGAAGTGGTTATTTGCAGAAAACGATGTAGAAATTGATTGAAGATGATAAATTGAGAATTAATCAAGTAGTATTTTTTTGTGGACTGTGCAGGAGTTGGTTATTTCTGATGACAGTATATTTTTCTATTGCTTGAATTGTTCTATTGGTGGAGTTGTCTATTTTAGAGAAGAAATTTCTTGCGAGCTTTTTGATGAAGCTCTTGAGGGTTGGATATTTTAGTGAATTTCTGATTTCTGCATTACGCATATACCAGTGGGCTTTTACTATACTTCGGAGTATATTATACTGTGATTTTTCCAGGGCATCTAAAGATGTATTTGCACAGTGGGATCAGACAGGGTAGGCGTAAGTCAGGATAGGTCTAAGTATCAGTGCATAGAACAACAGTTAGCATTTAAGGAGGGGAGACTCAATTCCCCCCTCCTTAAATGCTTAGAGTTATTACCAAATTCACCCACAGTTGGGGGGGCGGACTAATGCGCAGTGCAACTCTTACGCCTTAGGCGAAAGTTTTTTGTTTTTTATTTCAGCGGGTGTGAGTGAAGAAACAGACCTATCCCACGTTGCTGAGAAGGAATTACGTAATACTGTTTCTGATTTGATCATGAATTATCGCCCAAATGAAACGCCGCATAACACTGAAATAAAAATGAATATTATATTGACAGATGAAACCGCAGTTTCGTAACGATCCATGAAATTTTTTTTTTGCAGAACAGAAAATAGTTGATAATCAAATTGATGAGTGGTTAAAAATGGAATAATAAGATATTCATGTTCAAATTATGCGTCACCAATTGTTTTGACTAAAAAGAAAGACGATTCTTCGCTTTTGTCTATAGATTTTAGGCAGTTGAATAAAAAAGTTATTAAAGACTCATTTCCTATGCCTCAAATAGAAGAAGTTTTAGATTATTTGAGCGAAGCAAAAGTCTTCACAACGATTGACTTAAAAAACGGATTTTTCAAGTTTCCTATGAAGAAAAATGTACAAAATATATGGCTTTTATTACCCATTCCGGTTTATATGAATTTTTGAGAGCTTCTTTTGGACTTTCGAAGTCGCCAAGTGTATTTCAGAGATTTATTTATCATATATTTAGGGATTTAATGCGAGAGAATATTGTTGTAATTTTTGTAGATGATTTTATTATACCGGCCCGTAATGAAGAAGAAGGTGTAGAGAAATTGAAACTCATTTTAGAAGTAACCAAAGAATATGGATTATAGGCTAATTTTAAGAAATGCCAATTCTTAAGAAGAAAAGTAGAATTTTTGGGATATGTTATAGAACATGGTACGATTCGCCCTTCTTTGAATAAAATCCTAGCAGTTCAAAATTTCCCAGAGCCCAGAAATCTTAAAGGAATTCAAAGTTTCTTGGGTCTGATGGGATACTTCAGAAAGTTTATCGCCAATTATTCAAAAACAGCTAAACCATTAAGTGATCTCCGCAATGAAGCAGAATTTATATTGGGACCGGAACAAAAGCAATCCCTTAAGAAACTTAAGGAAATGTTGTCTATTAGATCTGTGCTTCGTATTTTCAAACAAGGCACACCATTGGAATTACACACGGACGCCAGTAGCCATGGTTTCGGTGCTGTCCTATTATAAGATTTCAGAGATGGTCAATTACACCTTATTCATTTCATGAGTAAGAAGACGACTCCCCAACAAGAAAATTATGTAGCTACGAACTTGAAGTCTTAGCAATAGTAGAAGCTTTCAAGAAATTTAGAAACTACCTTTTAGGATCTCAAGTTAAAATAGTTACGAACTGTTATACCTTCCAAAAGACAATGTTAAAGAAAGATCTAACCCCTAAAGTTGCGAGATGGGCCCTACTCCTAGAAGAATTCCTATACAAAGTGGTTCATAGACCTGGTCAACAAATGAAACTTGTAGACGCATTGAGCAGAAATGTTATGATGGTTACCTGTTCTCAAAGAGGAATTACCGTGAAGATTGCAGCAGCACAAAATAGTGATGAACGTCCCAAATTACTCAAACTCCTAGTCGAGCAAGGACTGAAGGAAGAGTACGTGATAAAGAACGACATATTGTACAAATGCGACGGTGGTCGAGAATTACTTGTAGAGTCGGAGGCATTGGAATTTGAAATCATTCGTGATGTACATAGCAAAGGTCACTTCGCAGTGTCTAAAACGGAGTATCTGTTGAAGAGGGACTTTTATATTCCTAACCTCAAAATGAAAATAGAAAAAAAAAATCATCGCAAATTGTGTACAATGTATTTTATGTGAAATAAATCGTGGGAAAAATGAAGGTTTACTGAATCCTATATCTAAAGAGAGCGTACCTTTAAGTACGTATCATGTCACCTTTATGGGACCATTGAAGTCCACGAACAAGAATTATAATCATGTTTTGACTATCATCAATGTATTTACAAAATTTTAATGGTTGTATCCGGTAAAGTCAACTTCATCACAAGATGCATTGCAGAAACTGAGACTATAACAAGTAACTTTTGGAAATCCCTCCAGAGTTATCACCAATAGAGGTCCGGCTTTCATCTCTAAAGAATTACAAGAGTACTGCATTCAAGAGAAGATCCCTCATGTATTGATCACAGCTGGTGTTCCTAGAGGAAATGGACAGGTGGAAAGATTCCACAAGACTTGTACCGAAAAAATTGTACTGACAAAATTGTCGTTGGAAGATCCAACGAAGTGGTACAGGTATGTTGCAGATGTACAAAGGATCTTGAACAGTACTAATGCAGAAGTACAAAGAATACACTTTTTGAACTCCTCACTGGTGTCAAAATGCGAAATCGAGAGGATCTGAAGATTATAGAAATTCTCGAGAAAGAAGATACAGATATGTTGATGAAAAATTGGGAAGAAATCAGAGAAGAAGCAAGAAAAAATATCCTGAGAATACGAGAAGAGAACAGAAAGTCACACAAAGGAGAAAGAAAGCACGAGTATACAATATAAATTAATTAGTAACCGTACAGCGCACTCAATTTGGATGTGGTCTAAAGCTCAGACCCAAGTTTTTTGTTCCATACCGAATTACGGCAACCAAGAGAAAAGAAAAGTACAAAGTGGAAAAAATGAGACACCATGAAGGTCCTGGTCACACCTCTTCAGCTGCCGATCACATGAAGCCTTGGTCTTCCAACCTAAGACCTTAAAGATTTTATGAACTATATTATGTTTTTCTGGGTTTGTCTTTTTTGTATTGCAGATAATGTTTGATGTTGAAAGAGCGAGGGAGGTTTTGAGGAAAAAATCTATTGTCAAGAGTGGCCGAGTTTAGTTTAGTTTTTATTAACGCAGCACTAGAAGCAACACGAGGGCTATTGGCGACGAACTTGGTAGTTTTGAACCACGGTCAAGTGACAAGGACGACACCTGAGCTGGCACTCCCTCTCCTAACATCCACTCCACGCTAATGGGAGGACTTTGGGCCCCGACAGATTTAACGTGCATCAGCCCCGGCTACACGGCGGGTCTTTGGCAGCCAAGGATTGAACCCGCGACTGAATGAAAATCGCCGGCCACGAATCCGAAACTATGACCACTAGGCTACCATGGACACAGTGGCCGAGTTGCAGGGTGGTGCGAGCGCCGACCACCTGAAGTCGCTGCCGTCAGAGGTCACCAGCTGAGACTCTTGCTTGTGTGTGGAGAGAGAGAGCTCTGAGAACGAGAACGAGAAGGTGCGGTTTGAAAGCGCGAAGGCGAGAAAAAAAAAGAACTCTAAAGTAATAACTGCGAGAAGGCAATCGAATGAACATTTATGCTGTTACTACGCGAAGGCAGTAACATCTACATGTGATGCAGTACATGTAATACATCAGTGTGTATCCAGTGTCGTGAACATTAAACCTTTTTATTCTAACTTCAGTTACTCTTTGTGTGAGAAGAAGTTTTAATTCCTGTGACCCCCTACACGTATATTGTTTGTTAATAAATTACTAGGTTAATACAAAATCAAAACAAAACTATACTATATCAATACAAATTTTTCTTTGCAGACTAAAATAACAGAAAATAAATTTTTTATGGGAAAAAAAATACTTATTTTTGATAATTCCAAAGACAAGACGCTATTTAAAAAAAAAAATTAATAAAATCGAACACAGTACTGTACATACAACTTCAAAACTTTTCTTGAAAACGACGATATCTAAGTACATGAAGTACCTTTTTTAAAAAATTTAACGACGATATCTAATCATCCTTAAACTTTTTTAAAAAAGGTATTTTTCTTGCACTTTCTTTTTTTTAAAAAAAAGGTACTTTTCTTGAAAGCGACGATATCTAAGTACAGGGAGTATCTTCCTGTACTTAGTCTTATTTTTAAGTCTAAGCACAGGGAGCACTTTCTTCGAAACATTAATCTCTGAGTGCTGGTGGTACTTTCAACCAAAAAAAATCAACGTACAGGGGCACTTTCTTCGAAACAATTAACTCTAGGTGCAGGTCGCTCTTTCTTCGAAACAGTTAGTTAATTCCATGTGCAGGGCGTACTTCCTTCGAAGCAATTAATTCCAGGTATAGGGCGCACTTAATAACCGGGGTGATTATATCATCAGCATTCTACGCCGTGAAAGGTGTGGCTTAATTTCAACACATAAAATTTGCTTTTTTTTCTCAATCGGGATCATATCCCAGCACTAGCCTCCAATAAATTTAAGCTCTGGCGTAATTGCAAATATTTCAAGGCATCCATTTGTCTGAGATTGTTCTTGAATTAGAAGCCTTTACCTTTATATACATTTCAATATTGCTTCTAATAATTAAATTCTGTGTATTGCACAAAAAAAAAGAGCTTTGTTCAATATATAATTTTACCATATACTTTAAATACTGTGGTTTCATAAACATTTTGAAGGTTAGTAAAATTGTTTCACCCAAATTTAATGTATTCATTTACTATCCATCCAATTAGCAACCACATTGAAAATGACCGTAAAAGGAAGTTCTGTGTGAAGAAAAAGGAAATAATTGCTATACTTCCTTTTCTCTCAGAGCATGATTATTACAACTGTAAAAACATTCTAATGCATACAAAAAAAAAAAAAAAAAACATTACACTTGGAAGGTAATTGCCCCTATTTCAACAATTTACATTTACCACTGAATCGGGGATCAAAGGTGGTACAAAATATAAATTGTTCAAAAATTCCACACATATCTCTGGGAAACACAAAAAATTCCATACTCTCTTCTCTTAGCCCATAATTGAAAACATATCTCTGTATTGTCACTACTATCAGTTACAACAGTGTAATATCTGAAAAATGGTATTTAAAACAAAAATACTTATAAAGAATAAAAAAAAATTATCTCGTTTCTGAATTGTGACATTTTATCAGGTAAAATTTAGGCAAAACCATTTGCTCTGAAGTTATTTATCATAAAGAAAAAAAGAACATACATGCTTTATAATCCACCACACCAATATATTAGTACTGGTCCTTTTTTCATCATTAATGCATCTTGTTTACCACGTTGCACCGTACCAAACAATTATGTTGATGCTAAGGGGAGCCTTACAGAAGTTAAAATATATTCATATAAAAATTTACAAACTTGTGTATAAGATTTCTAGAAATAAGTAATTTTGAATTACTGGCTTTGAAAAACTGTATCCTGAATTTAAAATATATTAATGCACCTTGGGCAAATGTTCAAGGACCATTAATGTTTCTTTAGACAAATAGGTAGTGCTAACAACTTTTGGGCCTTTTCACAAAATGTTTGACAGGGGTTATCAAATATTTAAAACAAAAAACAAGGATATTACTTAGTTTCCGTTTTATCCCCATAGTGGTCTTATTTTATTACCAGCATTGGGCAAAATATTCCTTAAACTCTTATAGTAAACTTTAATTGAATTTATATATCTTGTCTTCCATACACTTTTAAAGCAAAGTTGCAATTCACTGTTTCAAATATGTGGACTTCATCATATTGATAATTTTACTTAGCAAGTATACGTTATTTTTTCAAAAAGCTGATAGTTCAGATACATAAAATTTGGAACAATTTAATGCCAATTACATAAAAATTTGTATTTTTGCAATCACATACCATTTTTGCAATCATATGCAATCATGATATAAATAACATTATTGCAAAAATACTTCTGCAAAATTTTAAAAAATATATATGCATTTTGAAATTAATATCTAAAAGTATTATTTACACTTTAGAACTTCATTAAAAGTTATTGATAAGGTTTTTTGTTATATAAGAAAATAAGATTAGGAAAACTTTCAACATATTGTATAGATAAATTATATAAGAAATTGTCTTATAAAATTTATGTAAATGAATCTGAATAAAGTATTTCCCTGCTCCCTAATATACATTACAAAATGTTAACCATACACAATATATGTGTTGTGAACATTTTATGCGCATATAGCATTCATGAGTATTTTTCTTTTTAAGTATTAACTACATGATAATTAGTTTCATTTTTGAACTAACTATTGATTGATCTTTGAAAAATGATGAGCAATTGAAAAAAAGTAATCTAGTCAGTGTATTACAAGATCATTATAACACTTTTGTTTTGTTCTAACTAAAAATATTTAATCAGTTATGCAAAAAATTATTTTTCGACAGTCTATCAATGTTATATTTTATTTAAAAACATGAGTATTCTGGAATATTTCTTAAAAATGAATAGACATAGCTAGAAAAATATTTATATTTAATGGCACATATCTTACATAAGGAATGTATTATGTATTTTTGAAAAACAAAAAATCTTTTATTCCTTTAATGTTAATGTAACATTCACTCAATTATAAAAAAGGATGCATTTTTCTTCCATTACAGCAATTAAAATTTGAATTCCACTTTAGGGTAAATTCTAACATATTAAGGTTAAAAAATAGTTTATGTGGTGTTGGTTATTGTGTGTCAATTTTTGTTCGGATAATAGCTAGAAGTGGAGTTGCTCTCCTTTTCCTAGTTTGGTGTTGACATTTTGACTGGTAGAAGGAAACTTACACATTGATATCAAGGAAACGCAATATTTGAAGAAATAATCTTATTTCTTAAGGGGACACAATACTCTGGCAATGACCAAAATTTGAATTTCTTTTGTTAGCTCATGTTAATCTTATGACTGTTCTAAATAAGTGAACATAATACATATGGTTAATATCAGTTATACAGACAATGTGTTGGCAACTGCTTTCTGAGTTATCATAATATTGGTGATATTATCTGACATGACACATTCACTACAAATATTACGACAGAACAGAACTTGGTGTGTACTCCAATATGTTGCTGTGTTTCGCTGCATGGTCCCAATAACTGTTAAGCACCAATATATATATATATATATATATATATATATATATATATATATATATAACATAAACTTCTACTGTAATTGAAAGAAATCTAGAAATAAACTGATAATGCATTTGACATGTATTCCAAACTTTCATTCTCCTTACTCTGTTCCTATATTAGAAAGTAAATATATAACTTAAGATGAATTCTGCGTTCAAAATATTTTATTTAAACTGAATAATAATATACATTAACAATGAATACAATATTTTAGGCCTTTCATTTATTTTTCTGAACTTCAAAACTTTAAACTTATTTTTCTCCATTATTTGAAAAGGGCTTGGTGCTGACAATTGTTTTTGAGTAGATATAATTTCATGGATCTTGAGTGTGAGATATGAAATTCCTGCATTTTTTTTAGACACATGCAAATGTTTCTATTTAAAAAAAACTGCTTAACAATATTAAACTTTGTAAAAGTAATAGATATGACATTTTTAACAAGAAAATTCAATGACTTTTTATTTTCAAACATATTTACATTGATTAGTATGTATGTATACAATATATGTAATCGAAAAATTGTGTCGAGTTAAAATTTTTTGAATCAAAGCAACATAAAATAATTGCATCCCCTTTATATAACTAAGAAAAATATGTTTCATATTTTTTTAAATCTTATTTTGTGTTTTGTCTATATATGTAATATTGATAATTGTCATCCCTTAAGAGATATGATAAAAAGAATACTTGATAATGATATCAATTACGCCCAAAAGTTTCAGGATTTAAAAACAGAAAATTATACTTAATACAAACTGATGGAATGCAACATCTAAAAAAAATTACTGCTATTATTTTATTGTGTACACGTTGTCATTGAACTTCTCTCTGAATTATTCATTTTTCAATCTAGAAACTTTTCTCAAATATTCACACTCGAAATGTTATCTAAGTAACAGGTACATAAAACCAAAAACCTTAAATGTTACTTGCTTTTTGAGATTCTAATTTCATTGCATTTTTATTTCATGCTTCTGTTGCATATTATTGGATATCAATGCACATTTAGAATTTTTTATAACTTTTTAAAAGTAATCAAATATATTTCTATCTAAAAACTATTGCTATTAAAATGCGTGTACAAATTAGAATATATTTTCGATTATTAATCACAAATATTACACAAAATGCTTAGCAGTTACATATTCAAATTTACAAATTTTTGTTTCGTAAACATTTCCAGAAATACTGCTTAATCGATACATAAATAGCAATGCTTAGGAAACAGAAAACACAATCAAATATAATAAAACTATTTTTTACCTTACCATTTATTTAAGTGAAGATTCACAAAAGAGCTGAATTAAAACACTACTTGAATAGTTTGTACGAGTATTATTTAATTTATCATACGCACAGGTCTAATTAAGAGAAATACATTAATGGAACTTCAAATTATTGCAAATAGGTTTTCTTTCTGGGGCTTTTTCTCAAATTTCCGAATATTCTAACAGGTATAAACTGTCTTATTTTGATCATTACCAATACTGTTTATTTCTGACAAAAAATTGCGTTTCCGATATTGCAAATTCATTTAATTCAAAATCCATTCAGAACATTTTAAAAAAATTGTTTTAATTCACTTAAAATCGTTGCATTGAATACTTTTCCAGGGTGGATAGATTTCTTCTCTGTTACCAGATGTTACACCACAGAACTCACAAGCACACATACACATCGCAGCTTTTCTCGATAAAAAGTTTGGCTGTATTCTTTTTTTTCGCCAAGGGTGTTCCATGGCTTAGGGTTTGAAAATACGCAGACGGGGCTAATGCACGTTAAATCTGTCGTGGTTCAAAGTCCTCCGTATGGCATGGTGTAGATGTCAGGAGAGGAAGGTGTCAGTTATCGTCCTTGTCACTTGACTAAAGTTCAAAATTACGAAGTCCGTCGCCAATAGTCCTCGTGTTGCTTCTAGTGCGACATTCATAAAACTAATCAATAATTTGTTGAGTTCTGGAAGTGAGGAAATGTTGCTTGGGGCGAGATAGGAAGAATAGGGCAGATGTGGAAAATTTTTAAAACCACATCGCTTGATTTTGTTTTTTGAATGATTTATTGGTTTTTGTGGGATATAGAGGAACAAAAGTTACAATCCCTTTAAAAAGGTGTTTTTCATTCAGTAGATATTAAAGTATTTCAACTTATGCAGGAAAATTCTGAACACTTTGTGACATTGGGCTATTCGCGGTTTCTCTTCACTAACCTTGGGGACTTTTAATTGAGATTGATTGCTTTTGCTAAACAACGAAAAATGAAACGTGATTATGTAAAGCAGGTAGAAATGAAGTGAAGCGGGTGAGTTAGGAAATATATAAACTCCGACTGAAAGTAGCGAGAGAGAGGCTGAAGGAGAAGTGAAGTTGAAGCTATAGATAAGCGGAAGGAGAAATGGAAAGAGAGGTTGAATTAAAGGTTTAGATTAAAGATTGTTGCAAGACGTTCCTTTACTACTGTTTTCAACAGTTGATCCAGAGTCTGAATTGCAGTCGAGGAAGGATTAGTGGTAAGAGTCTGTTAGATTACTATTGGTGGGTTAAATTTAGTTACTTGAAATATTCCCCGGGAGAGCATAATGAGTTGTTTTCATAGTAAATGTATGTTAATAAATTCCGTAAAGATTGTTCTAGTGTCTGTTTGATTATTGTGTCGTAGTGTTTAATAATTGAATCTAGTGATGGCACAAGATGAAGCCCTTGTCGGGCGGGAGTCACAACTTGTGTGTGTTTACTAGCTACTATTGTTTCAAAAAGCTCTTTGAAAGTCATTATGCGTTGTGGGTCTTTTTTGAATATAATCCTGAGGTGATTTGTATGGGAGGCGTATTTATTACAAGTTAAAAGAATATGTTCCAAATCATTGATAGGGTTGCAGGTATTACTCATTGCATTATCCTGTAGATGGAATTTGTGTAAAAACCCAGGAGTTATGATCATTTTGCAGATGATTGAAGTACTAAGAATTTCATTTCTTCTGTTCTTTGTCCAATTGGACATTTTATCAATGTATTGCCGGTATGTTTCCTAACTTTACGAAATATTTACTTGAATAAAAATTTTCGTTGATTCTTTTCATTCTGTTTCTGTAAATGTAGCTATTGATATCTTCCGGTGCGCAATGCAGTCAATGTATATATTAGACACCGTAACCGATTTTATGAGTTTGTCCGCCTGATCATTCCAAAAACTTTCTCCAAAGTAGTATAATTTAAGTATGAAAATGCGATACAATAAATATTTTGCTGGATAATCTGTGAATAATTTTTAGTGATTTAATATTATAACTTTTAATGCAACTATATATATAGAACAAAGTTACTATCTGACAATATTAACAATTTTTTAATTTAAATCCACGATATCATCTAAAGCTTGGCATATGGCCAGTGCTTTGTTTGTTTGGTTTCATTAACGTCATACTAAGAGTAACATGGGCTATTGGCGACGGATCTAGTAATTTTGAACCTCGGTCAATTGACGAGGATGACACCACTGCCATATCCACTAGGCTACCACGGCCAGAATTTCTGCTGTAAATATAGTATTAATGGGATTTATGTTGTAAGCAAATGAGGAATTTTTCGTTGTCTTCTATCGAAGCTATGTTATGGTTTTTTGAAGTATCCGTATTATGAAACAATCCCGGTAGTTATTGTTCACTATTTTATCAAATAATCCTCTTATAACAGAAGTAGATAAATTTTGTCCTGAAATCCAAATTCATCAGTGTAAATTTCACAATGAATCTCTGTGAAATACAGTAATTTCGAGATGGATATTATTTGCTCCCCATTAATATTTAACGTATGAAAAATATTCAAGATATTGATTCGTCTCCTTTCAGAATTTTTAGATCTATAGTACCAGAGCTATTGAGGTGCAGAGATGAATAGTTACCATTTGAAATTTAAGAGATAAAAATTTATTCGCCAGTTTTCTTTTCTTCTTTGACAGTAGTTCCTGTCCAGCTATTTGTAAAAGTACGATATTTGGTGTCCATTGCGGTAGACCCAATGCGATTTTCAGTGCTTCGGTTTGTACGATATTAAAAGGTTTGAGTTGATTATCAGACCCTTTGTTTATGATACTACATGTATAATAAAAGGTACTGCAAACTCTATTGTTAGTCAATTTGATCAAGTCTTTTGCTTTTGGATCGTAGTGCTTATATGTCATTCCTAAAAAGCAATTGCTTTTTTTTTCTTTCAAAGATTAGTTTTTCGTTTGATTCATTATTATATTTTGATTCTGTTTGGAAAAATACATATCGCATGTTGTATAAATAAAGCCTCTTGATTTCATCAGCAACGTTATTGATTTGCTCTATTTAAAGCAACGCACATACTAAATTATTTACATTAAAATACTAACAGGACTTAATGATATCATACAAATAATAGGATAGCGGAGCTGTTTACACTACAACCTCTATCGATGACTGAGCAAGTTGCTCTGCTGTTTTTCTCCTTCGCGTAAACTGTGTTTCGTCTCCTCTTCGTTCATTGGTCCAGTGCATTGTTCACTTTCTCCTAGGTAACGGTAACGGCTAAAATTACGAGGTACCGATTAAAAAATTATTAATTTACCCTCTCATCATAATTAAAATAAAAGTTAAAATCATAATTTAAGAAGTTTTCATAATTAAGAATTTGCTATCTAGAATTAGGATCAAGGCAACAAAAGCTAGGGTATTCGACAGAGTGAGGAACTGCCGAAACAAACTTGGAGTATAAGTTGTGAAAGCTCGTATTGTCATTGGATGCTGTAGTCGAAAGCTAAGAAGCATATGTAGCAATAGGCGGATAGATGATCAGGGGGTGGGACTTCAGTTCGAAGGCGTAACGACTTCTGGAACACTGTAGTCCGCGGGAAGTAGAGAGGTTTAAAAAGGAAATTTAAACTCAGTTAAAATTAAATGAAATTATAAAGAAATGCCGTTCCGATACCATTTTAGCGAAGATACTGCTATTTTATAGAGAAATCTTTAAGACGCGAGGAGAATGAGTTTGAAAAGAGAGAATTAAACGCAAGGAACTGCAATGCCACTAGTGAAGCCTGGTGGTTAAAATTGATTTTATTCGAAAAAATGGTATACAACTTTAAAATTTTCGAGTCAAAAAGATTTTAAAAATTTGGAAAGTGGTCGACAGTGATGCACGAGGCCCAATTTAAGCGTGGGACATTACCACTTAATGATGTGAAGTCCTGAAAATTTAAAAACGCGCAGGATATCACTATTGAATTGCTTCAATGATTTCTCAGCCTTTTTAGTACTGGGAAATGTTGATAAAGGTGGCCCATTGCGGCCCTTGGTCTTTTTTGCGATGATGCAATGGTTGCATCATGCGCTGGGAGATTTTGAAGCAATTCATTAGGAATTTGAGGGACTCTGTTGAAAAAGGTAAAAGATTGTTTTTTAATGAACTCTAAAATGGGTTCAAGTTTTAGAACATTATGCAGGACTTCGTTCCTGACGAATCAAGGAGCCTTAATCATTTTTCTGAGTTGAATATTTTGGAAGACGTGCAGTCGTTTCAGATGGGTGGTTGCCGCTGATGCCCATACGGGCGAAGCATACAACATGATTGGTCTCAAGATGGATTTGTAGAGCAAAATTTTGTGCCGGATCCCCAGCTTGCTCTTGCGAGAAATCAAGCATGTGAGCAATCTGCTCATTCCGCAAGCCTTTTGATAGGCTTTTCGGATATGGTGGGCAAAAGTCAATTTTGAGTCAAGAATTAACCATGGGTACTTATATTCAGTGACCCAGGGGACGGGTTGGTCGAAAATGGTGACTGTTGGCAAATTGCCAATACACCGTTTTTCGTAAAGAGGAGGCAAGCGCTTTTAGATGCATTAACTTTAATTTTCCAGTTAATCAGCTAGAGCTGTAATCGAGAGATATATTTCTGCAATCTTGCAATAATTTTACGATTGCAGATGTCTTGGAACATGATGGTAGTATCGTCGGCATACATCGCCAAATGTATGTTGGACGCCTTTGGGATGTCATTTACGTATAAGGAGAAGATTTTTGGACTTAAAATCGACCCCTGTGGTACGCCACTGAGAATTGGTCTGGGTGAGGAGATTGCATTTTCAACTCGAACCCGGAAACTACGAGAGTTCAGGAACGAGTGAATAATTTTGATTAATTGGTCCGAAATATCAAGTCGCATCATCTTGTAAATGAGCCCGTCATATTGAAGGTTTCTTAGAGCACCGAACCCGAATTGGGTCAAAATCTCCAATCTGAACCTGATTTTTACTATTTCAATACCCTGGTTTAAATGGATGCTACAAAATTAATGAATTTAAAATTAATGAGTTATGAAAGTTTAATAATTAATTTAAGATGTCATTTAAAATAAATAATAAAGTCATAAGTAAAACCATTGAATAAAATTTAAGTTGACATTATTTGGGTGAGCTATGAGGTGGAGGTGGGTGGAGCTATGAAGTTAGCGCTTATCCAATCAGGGAGCAGCTACTCAAGTACTAAGAATTTGCTATCTTGGTTAGGAGAAACTTTCCTCTTACCTCAGTGAAGCAGAGGGAGCTCTCCTATTGGCTGATGGTTTGATGGGTTAAGGAGGTATATATAAACTTAGTCTAAACTTGTTAAAATTCTATAATTTCGGTTATAATTTTTAATTTGTGGAATTGAAGGATTTGGGTTGTTTTTGAGGGTATTATTAAATTTTTCTGTGATTGAATTATTGTAGGTTTGAAGTTTCGTCGTGCCAAATTTTATCGAAAGCTTTGGCAATATCGATAAAAGGTCCAGGCGATTCAGAATAACATATTCATATGCTTTGCTCAGCGAGCTGAGTAACGATATGGGGCGATAATTTTGAGGATTTGTATCATCAGAATTCGGCTTGAGAATTGGGACCACCATGACAGTCTTCCAAGCCTTTGGAAAATGGCAGTTCTCCATCAAATAATTTAAGAGCAGCGTAAAAAGAAAAATAAATTTTAATGGGAGATTTTTAAGGATGCGATTTGAAATAAGATCCAATCCCGGTGCTTTTTTGATTTTAGTTCTTTTGATAAAGTCCAAAATTTCGCTAGCCTTGACTGGTTCCAGGTCTATACAGGTGGGAGATGCCAAAAATCTTTGGAATTTTCGTTTAGTATGTTCTGAGAATCTAGGATTCTCGTCAGCATTTGGTTCAAATTGTTTTTGAAGGCTGTTCGCGATAATTTCTGCCTTTTCAATTGGAGCTACAGTAATGCTGCCTAAGGTGCTCCTCAGGGGCGGAATGGTATGAAAAGGCTTTCTGAGTAGGGAGGTTTCCTTCCAAAGAGTGTTTGTATCAGGTGAGAGGCCTTCAATGTATTTTTCCCATCTGGACTGGAAAAAGTGTTTAATATCTCTCGATATCTTATTACTGATTGCACGGAGTTCAATTTTAATAGCCGGATCCCTAGTCTTTTGCCAGATTCACCGCACATAATTTTGTGACGAATTTTAGTTCTAATTTCTATAGGGAGTCGAAGAGGAGATGGTTTAAATTTTGGTTTTGAGGCCTCGGAAATAATTTCACCAATTTTGTCGATAGAATTTTCAATGTCGGCATTGCTGGAGGATTCAGGAATGGGGAGGGGCTTAGAATTTAAAATAAATCTAAAATTCTCCCAATTGGTAGAGAGTTGCTCTGGAATTTTGATAAAAGCAGAGTTTGTATTCAGAGTCAAAATGACAGGTAAATGATCAGAATTTAGATCATGAATGACTCTGATATCATAATTAAAGGGAATATTTTTAAGAATAGCAAGATCAATAATAGAATCCCTCGCCCCCGGCCGGGAGAGTGGGTTCAAATGTGTAGGGGTGTATGGTGCGATAACCCTAACATTTGGAGTTCTGCTTATCAAATTTTTCAGTTTATGGCCGAAAGTGTTTGATCTTGTATCGTGCCAGTTTTTATGACTGGCATTCATATCTCCAGCAATGATCGCGTTTTGACCAGAATTAAGAATTTTAATAAAATCCTCCTCCGGAAACTGATGTCTATTCAATGGGGTTCTGCGAACATAAGCAGAAACTATTCGCAGTGGAGGATAATTATTAATTTTGATTTCAATAGCAGTAGCATCTATATACTGTACCCTTGGCAAGAGGACTCTGCAATGTTCTTAATTTCGTTTACAGTATATAGCAGTGCCTCCGTCGATACGAGGAGTTAAAGTAATCCTATCGTCTTTGTGAAAACGATAGTTGGCGATCTGGGGTTCGTGCCCCGGCTGGAGCTTTGTTTCCTAAACCAAAAACAGATCAAAATTATGCTCTGTGACGAAATCTCTTACTTCGTCAATTTTGGAACGCAAACCATTTGCGTTCCAGAAACCAACTGAATTGTCGTGAACGTCACGATTGAATTTTAATGTTGGGGTAGGGCGCGATAAGCGCGCCAATGCTTAAGTGCGACATAGGCCTCGAAAAAGATGCAGGCCTTGTCTTCAGCCGCTGTGACCTGGCGGAGGGCGAGGAGACATTCCCTGAATGCCCGAGTAAATAATTGCTCATCAACATTCGCGTAATAATTAATTTCAACACCACGAATAATTAATTTCAATGGCCTATCAGATTTTAGCATATAAGACTTGAACTCGTTACCTTTTGTACGTAAGAAAGTGGCGAGTCTATGGTATTCAATTTCGTCTCCAACAGTAAGACGGAGGAAGCGGTCGCCTAATTTGCTCTGCAGCGAAGGCGCTTCAAGACGATCAAAGGAGAGGAGCTGCGTCCAATCTCCCTTGGGAGTAATGAAAAAAGGTGCGATTTTAGGTTTAGTTGTGGTGGGAGGCACTGGTTCTCCAGCGTCCTCTTCCTCACTAATAGCCTCATCTCCTTTGGAACTAGTAGTAGGGGGGATAGTTTGGACTGTTGGTAAAGAAGTATAAGAATTTAACTTACCCGCCTTTACTGTTAAGTGCTTAGGCGGTAGTTGAAAACCGTCTGAATCTGCGGCACGCTTCAGATTTTTCTTTGCCGTGGTTTTGGCGGGAGCCATGTCCTTTGAGTTTTGGTGGGAATCACGCTCTTTGGTGTTTCCTTCTTTTTTTTTCCGGTTTCCTTCTTAACCTTCTCGGTTTTCTTTTGGACTTTGTTTACGATCTTGTCCAGTACTTCAATATTTATTGGGAGTTTAAATATAGGCACTTGTAGCTTGGCCTTAATAGCTGTGAGCTGGGTGTAGACCACACCCAGTATGCGCCTTCTTGAATTCTTCAGGGTTTTTACTTGAGGCAGCAGAAAGCCTTTTGGCCCAGAGTGCATAACCATCCCTGAGCTCAATGAACATCTTGATCTCTTCATGGTGTTTTGTGAAGAATAGTTCAGTGTCTTCCTGGGAAGCCTCCGTCAGCAGAGAATCAGTCATAGGCCCCACAGCAGTTGCGGCAGGATTCACCGATGATTCGCGTTCGCTTTTTCTTCCACAGCATATGCGGTCGAAAGAGGAGAAGAGGTGGTTGGATCGCTGAGCGCTTCACATGTGTCCATGTTCGATGCCATGTCAGGAGCACAACATGAGGATGGTAAACAGTATGGCCCTCAGCACTAAAAAGTGCTCTAATGGTCAATATGCAAAAAGTAAAAATGATCCGAAAATCTCTTGTTTGACGTCTAGCAACAGACTCGTCTCTTCACTCTCTCCTTTCTTGTATCCTTCCACGATGGCAGCAAACCACGATCACCACAATACATTCCTATATATTTAATGGAAGTTTGCCATGGGAGTGGGAATCCAGCCAACATAACATAAGGAAACGTTTATATTCATTTGTTTAGTTTAGTTTATATTTACGTCGCACTAGAAGCAGCATGAAGGCTATTGGCGACGGACCTCGTAATTTTGAACCACGGTCAAGTGACGAGGACGACACCTGATCTGGCATCCCCTCTCCTAACTTCCACACCACGCCAACGGGAGGACTTAGGGCCCCGACAGATTTAACGTTCATCAGCCTAGGCTACACAGTGGGTCTTCAGCGACCAAGGATCGAACCTGCGACAGAACGAAAATCACCGGCCACGAATTCGAAGCCCTGACCCCTAGGCTACCGCGGCCTTATATTCATTTATTCAATAATTCACCTATTGTACTTTTATCAGGACTAAGGGACAATTTCCAGTAGTTGCACCATTGTGTTATTCTTTCTAAGGTATATTGCAAGCCATAATGATGAGAATGAAGTTTTTGTTCTATTGTCAGAAAGTAAGATAAGCGCCCGGTTAAAATTCTTTCGAATGTTTTAGAAAATACGGAGTGAGTGACTGTAGGGTTTAATGGCGCAAGAGCCAAAGCAGGCTATGCTGCACCAAACACTTGAAAAAAGAAATGACCTTAAAAAACACGAGACAAACACAAAAAGACACACAAAAGATAAAATGTTAAAATTCAAACGAGGTGTAAAAGGCCAAAATGTCTTAAAAAAGCAAATAAATTATGGTGGGGGGTTTCCCCCACCAAGTCAGATATGTTTAAAACTGATGAATGAAAAAAAAGTCCGGCGATGATGATCAAACACCGGACAGTCAATTAAAATATGTTGAATAGAGAAAGGGACATGGCAGGAAGGACACTCGGGAGCATCTTCTCCAAACAAAAGATGTTTGTGAGTCTTTCACCCTTTCAGAGAAAGGACGAGCACTGTACAATCTCCGTAAAGACGAGCTGATAGTAATATTCTTCAATGGGTGGGATGAAAGATGACATTTTGAAATGATAATAGAGTGACAGTTTCAGGCGCCGCAAAGCCAAAGGTAGCTGGTTATAAAGCACATAGAGACTCTGTACATAGGTGACGTTCGAAACGCACCACAGCAGATTCTCAGAGCATTATGGTGGAGTGGGTCAAGCTTCCGCAAGGTAGTTTTGCAAGCAGATCCATAGACGGAACATCTGCAGTCGATCAGGAACATTAGAAAATACGGAGGTTAAAGCTATTGGTCTATAAGATAAAATTTGAGTTTTATCTTAGCACGGTTTCGGAATTGGGGGAGTAATTGTATATTTCCATGACTGAGGTACTATTAAATTCTCAAATAAATTCAAAAGTAGTTTAGAACAACAATTCGTTGGCTATTGTTCAAGTTTTTAAGAAAGCTGCAGTAATCTGACCTGCTCCTGGGGTTATATTTTTAGAATATTTTATAGCTCTATTTAATTCAGAAATATGGAATGGCTTATTAAGAAGGTTGTTTTCTTTATTGAGAAAATCCAAGGGAAGCGATTCGTGTGAACCGTTATTGGATGCAAAATAGTTTGCAAAAAGATGAGCTTGTTTTTGAGGTTGAGTTATGTATTTATTATACTGAAGGAGGTTTAATGTTGATATTCAGCATTCTTGTTAGAAGTAACTTTTTTTAGAATACTATAAAATATTTTTGGATTAGACACTTTATTGGATTTTTCCACCCCAGTACTTTGCTTTCTCTTGTTCAATATGAAATCTCAATTTACTCGAATACTGTTTATATTCAATCCGCATTTGTGGTGAAATGTTGTGTATGATGTTTTTACGGAAACATATTTTGAGCATATATAAGTTATTGCAGGTGCCGCTCCACCATTGTGGGAATGATCCAGTGGATAATCGTACTTCTCTAGTGTTGTTTCAGATTATATCTGAGATTGTATCAGTGAGCTTATCTATTTTATATTTTCTAATGTTCATATATAAGTGCCTGTTTATTTTCTAAAAGCTTTGCTTATCCTAACGTTGTGAGTGAGTGAATGTAAAGTTTATTGGCGCAAGAGCCAGATATGGCTATGCTGCGCCAAACAAGATTAAACTGTAGTCTAGACGTGAAGGTGAAAAAAGGTAAAAGTGGTTGACAAGAAGGAGGGTCGAAAATAGAGAAAGATCGCTAGGGTATCCCGGGAGTGCGTCACCCGTGTTTACCAAAGACAGTAAACCCCATGGGAAATATCCTAACGTTGTAAAGATAGTTCTGTTATTATGGGATAGTGATCACTGTCGTAAGAGTACTCCAATACCTTACGACCTCTCTAGTATTAGTGTTTCGAAATAAGTTTTCTGGGCAGATGGTGAGATCAATTAGAGTAGCTGCACCAATATTACCTCTGTGGGTAGGGATAGTTGTGTTAAGGATAATAAAATTGGATTCTGCTCTAGCCATTTCACAAAATTGTTAGTATATGGCGAAATATAATTAGACCCCACATTGGGCGATAGAGATTAAGGTCTTCAAAAATGAAGATGGGATCTGTTGAGAATTCTAAGATTTTATTAATGAACTAATGAGTCACCGTGGAGTATATATATTTATGATGTAAAAGGAGAAATTATTAATATGTATTTGAACAATCAGTATTTCTAAGCCTAGCGTCTGCGCTATTGAAGTAGGAATTTGACGAGGAGAAATGTAGACTGGTACTGCTATTAGCAGTCCTTTACCTGGAAGGTGAAATCTATCGCGAGATTTCAAAAAAGTTTCCTGAAAGATCCAAAGTCTGCTTTGGTAAAGGGAGGGGTATGGATTTAGTTTTAGTTTATATTAACGTCGCACTAGAAGCAACACGAGGGCTATTGGTGACTAACCTCATAATTTGGAACCACGGTCAAGTGACGAGGACGACACCTGAGCTGGGGGAGAGATATGGAACCAAATTGATTTATTTTTAATGCTTCTACAATTCCATTGTAGAAAACACGAGTATGGGGAAAAAAAAAAAAAAGGAAAAGGCTAAATTCAAAATTCTGTCCTCTCCTGGAGATAATTTTTTTTTAAACATGGAAAATTTGTGCACGCATAAAGTAAAATATAAAAAACGTTTACATAAGCTATCCAATATCAATCTCATTAGATAAAATCTTTAGGTTATTAGATGCACCAGGTATGAGGACACAAATGTTCTGAAGCACTTTACTGGTAGTCTGTTTTCGACTAGGGGATGTAGATTATTTTTCCGTTTCAAACATATACAATTGTACAAACCTAGACTCCATCATTTTTTGAAAGTTTTCCATAATTACTATTGTTTGTTTTTCCAAAGCGGTCTGAAAAGTTGTTACAATATTTTCTAATTTTTGCATATTTGCACCTGGTGGATTTGCTTTTAAAGTTGTAGAATAGCTGTCCGAGAAGGTTTATCATATTTTCTTCTTGCCTCTCCTGAAGTTAAATGGTGCGTGTATTTATATTGCGTGATCTATTTTTCGTTGAGAATGTAGTAAATAAGGGGAATTAGCGGGATTGTCTTGTTTGCAATGAATGCTGATTACAGAAGTGGTGGATTGCCCAGTGTGTGTTATACCACAATTAACGCAAATTATAGGTTTTTGGCAAAAACTGGCCATCCTCGCATTATTGAAAAAATACACATAATTTTGCACACGGTCCTGTTATTAAAAGTAAAAGAGAACAATATTGAAACAAATTCAGAAATAACGAAAGGGGAATTATTTTTTGAAATGACAAAAAAAAATTCGAACTAAGTTAAAAGAAAAAGCGTTTTGTTAAGATTGTCAAGGTAAGTTAACAAAAAAAGAGCTTTTAAATATTTTGTGCACATCTGAATTGTGTAACTTAAAACTAAATGTTATATTAAACCACTGAATTTCAAAATGTTTTTAAGATTTTACTTCAAAATCAAATGATTGTGTTTCAACAAAAATGTTTTAAGCATGTAAATTAGATTGAAACTATGTATTTTCATATGGATTAATCTTTGCAAAAGACATTTTGGCTCCAATTAATCAGCATTCCGGATATTTGTAAAACAAGCCTTTATTCTTCTAAACCAAGCATATACAATCTGGTTAGCCGCCGTATTTTCGTCGACTTACGAAAAGGTCGCCAAAAAACATGAAATAAATTTATCACACATTTTAACAGAGATAATTTGATGTGAGACTTTAGACTGATTTGTTTTTGTAGCAGTTAACAACAAAGATTTTAAATTTTCATTAGTCTAATGGTCCGTTGGCTCAAAGTTTTACGAATGGATAAATGTACGCTATTTTGGGTGAATTTCCGAGTGAAATAGTAGAAAAAAGGTTGCAAAATCAATCTAGCAATAATTTTAATATTTCAAAATAAGAAAAAACGACTTTTGCGAAGTTTGATACAAATAAGTAATTTTTTCGCCATATAAACATTTTTTTTTTCAGCTTGAAGCTGGCGATTTACTCTACAGAAATTTTGTTATAATTAATTAGAAAGGGGTAAAATTTCCTACCTCTCTGGAATGGGTTTGAGAAAAAAATAATTTGAATTGAAAAAGCAAAAATAAAGCAGCAAATAATTTAACATTCGAGTATGTCGAAAATAAATGAATGACCGCATGTGGCCAGCATTCTCTGTGGTAATATACATTACCAACATTGCGGTTAGGTTATAAAACCTATTATTCCACACGATTAGTGAAATCGCTGGCTTTTGAGTCAATCGGTGCGAAAATTTCGGTTATTAGCCATGTATGAAATCTAGGGATTTGGACATTTTAAATTCTTATACTTAACAAATTAAATATTTTTAAGTTGGCATAAAAAACACTTAAGGCTGCACAATAATTAAAATGGTCATATAGTCAAAATTAATCAACAAAGTTTGGACATTCATTTTATAGTTTAAGATTGTCTTCATATAATATAAGAGAGCAGCCCTCAAACTTGGAATACATTTTTAGTTAGAAAAAAAAAAAAAGTATTAATCAAAAATATTCAGTAATTTCGATACTTTTCACTTAAAAAATGTAAAGTTAAAAATCTATGTTTTACTATATGGGAGACATAATATGGAACATGTTTTACAACAATAATAATAATAAAAAAAAAAAAAAAAAGATACAAATAGAACTAGTCAGTATAATAAAATTGATTAGGTTTGATAGGATGGTAAAGTCTTTTTATATTTCTCCATCTATATTAATTTCACAACATTTTTCGACTAATAAAAGTCTACAGAGTTTTAGGTAGATACTTTCAATATTAGGTGAAAATGGCTATAAAAGTATCAAATTTTTTTATTACATATTCAACAGATTAAAAAAAAAAAATTATTACAAAATACTACATAATTAAAAAATGATAAACTTTATTTATCTTTATATGTTTACAACATAAATCTACACTAAAATTCTTGATCCATTTAACTGAATTATAGACAACTGAAATACAAAATTCCAAGCGATTATAAGGTCCCAAAATTCTTTATTACTTATGATAAATAAATACATATGACTAACAAATACAACAAAATGCTTTACAATGTTTTTTATATTAATACTATGCTTCAAAAATACAAAATAGCCATTAGCAATGAATATAACTCTCTCTCCACAAGAAAAATTAAACACTTAAAAACACTTTCATTCACAGAAAAATTATCAAGTGATACAAAAATATTCTTTGTACTCATAGTATAAAGAGGAAGATATATTGAATAGATAATACTATTTACTAATTTCTAAAACCTGGTTATTTAAAAAAAAAATTAAAATCAAATAATTTCAGTTGAAGGCGATCAATTACTAAATAATGCACTTATATAGGAAGAGAGAATAATGTATGTTTTACATTGAGTTATATTAATTTTTTAAGCTATTGTTACATCTCACTAAAATGAAGGTAGAGGGGTATTTAATTTTTTTAGGTCTCTAGGGAAAAACTTCTAAAAAGAATACATAAAAAGTACAATTTCCATTTGTTCATGCTACATGAGCAATAGTTCTTCACCTTGGTTCCCTCTAGTACTTCATCTTTTATGGTTGTTTTTTTAAGAATCCTTCAATCTTCTTTTTCAATATGGTGTAGTATGGTCTACAGTTCTTTTATGGAGCTCACCAATATCTTTCCTGAATAGTTTTGTGTACTGCGTGTGTTGTTAATATGATATTTGTTATATATATGCAAAATAAATTTATTTTAAAACATTGACTGACTGCTTGAGCGAACACCATTGTTACAAAATTAATGTCACCTGAAATCCTTTCAAAAAATTAACTTATCTGTAACTATCAGTAAAAAAATTATCTTCTGTAGTTTATTAATTGCATCTTTAATTTTACAAGTAACGTTCTCATGGGGGGGACAACATGAAAAGAGAGTAAATTATTAAAATAACTGGTGGTTATGATTTTAGTTAGCTGAAACTTTTGCTTATGCATGTTATGATGTTTTGATATGAATTTATCTGGTATTATAAAAAATAGTGATACAGTTCCTTTATTTATTCATAACTTGGTACTATTTGATATACAATACTTTTAAATATACAACACTGTAACCTGAAAAGGATCACATTTCCTGAATTTCGATACATATAACTTATTTTGAGACTTTGTCAAATATAATACTAAGGATCAAGTTTTTGTTTCATTTACATATCAAAGAAGAAAAATCAATACACATATATGCTCAAATTAATAAATATTGAAAAGTACCTAAAATATCACTAGGAGTTTATCTAAGCAATACTTTTAAGATTGATGATTTATCTATCAACAAAAGTACTGAAGTTATACAATAATACTGAATAGCAAAATAAAAATACTGAGCTTTATATATTTAAAATAATGATACATAATAATGGCTAGAAATATTAATTAACCAACAGCATTTTCAGTAACAAATTTAAAGATGTTTCAAAGGCATTTCAGATACACAGTTTCTATGTTATTAAGACATGTACATCATCATGGATATCAAGTTAAAATTTTCCTTATAAGAGTTACATAAAAGAAAAATTAAATTTAAAAAAAAAACCATGAAAAAAATTAAGGGTCAGAGTTAGACAGTTTGTGTTTTAAAGGTAGAGAGAAAAGCAAGTTTACTCACTGGATAGAAAAAGCTGAAAACTAGCATTTTGACTAACTGAGCAGTTAAAGATGACTAACTTTGTATTGATTTAACACATGGGGCAGGTTGGTTCAATATTCATTAACATAGTTTGAGATGAAAAAAATGAGAGCTATACTTTTTAGCAATGTGAAAAGAATTTCTCATACAGCATTAGATTAAAAAATTTACAATAACAAATATGATATCTTGAGGGTTGATGGAAAATACACATTAACATTACATCTACAATTTTGAAAACTGTTAAAAATTAAGATATGGATTACAGTTTGTATTATCACCACACTGTAGTAATATAATACTATTGGTGAAGAACTTCGTGATTTCAAACCACAATTATGAAACAACAGCATCTAAGTTTCCACATCTCAGCTTTCTAAGTTGCAGACCAAGACACATGAAAATTGTGAGACTTGATTACATTTAATATACATTGTTTTCTACAAATTTTTGGCCCCATTAGAATTAGACCTTATTATTCAACTTAAACTCTGTCAGCCAAAAACTTACAATCTCAATCAATGGGTTGATGCAGCCCCCAAATGAACATTAATTGTAGTAAGTTGCACTTAACTCAGAAATTTTTTTTACAAATGAACATATAATTCTCATCCTTTTCTTATTGCAATCATTTTATTTTCAGTATAATTACATATAAATATTTCTGAAATATTTGTTGCAATTATTTTTATTACATTTAGTAAAATTTCAGAATAACTTCACTTTTTGAAAAAACAATTTTTTCCTTTTGTGTCATCAGAAAACAAAATCTCAGAAAAAAATGACTCAATATTAAAAATAAATGAAATTTAACATAAAACATTGCAGGAAAAGACAAAATTATATTTACCATGTTTTATAATTTATTTCAAGAATGGTCACCTTAATAATTTTACATCAGCATAAATATGTCAACATCAAATAGGGGTAATACACCCCAGTCATCATTTCACAAGGTTTAAAAATGTAAAAGGCCAACAACATATTGATCAGCACATATCATAAAAATAAATATATTAAGGAACATTAAAGCGAGATAATCACTCAAACATTAACAATATATTACTCATATTGTTTATAAAAATCATTGATGTTCAATGACTTTCTATCACAATGGTTTCAATTTTAAAACTTGATTGTATTCAATACATCCCTTGCAACTTTTCTAATGAACATGCAAATGATTCTTAAAGCTTCTGAAACCGAAACATTTTAAGGTCATCAAAAGATCCACAATCCTTGTATGCCAACAGACAAAAAGCTTAGTGATTGTTAGTATAAACTTGAAGATGATATTTAACATGCATTAAAATCCTACTATAATAAATTCTTAATTTTGTGAATGAATATATTATTTCGGTTTGAGCATCATGAAAATATTTTAAAAAATTAAATGACCCCCACTTTTCAGAGAGAAAAATCATAATACTAGCCTTTTTCATTTGCTGCCATTCCTTCGCCAAATGTTGAATAATTTAATATATTTCTCAATTATTTTCACAAAATGCCTTTAAAAATTCTTTAAGAATATTGTTAAAAATTTAATTAAATGTTAAAATTAATTATGGTAATTTACTAATGAAATAACACGAAATATGGAGAAAAAAAAAATCAAAACTTTATACATGTCATTTTATACAAACACATTTTCTACATTTCATCTTGTTTACTTAAGGTAGTAATGAATTATAAACATTCTCAGAAGCACAAGTTAATGTTGCAAATGTCCTAGATTCTAAACTATTTTGCCTAGAATGTCTTTCAAGCAAAACAGAAGTTTCATCGAATCTTTGTGAATGGCAATCTTTTACTATTGAGGTACCATCGATATCTGCCGATTGACTAGATTTTGCATCTTCTTTCTTCTGTAATAAACTACTCAAATTATTCAGAGATATATCCCATTCTCGAAAAACATTTAACAAAAATATTCCAGACACAACTGTGAAAAATCCACACAAGCTTCCTACAACATCTGCAGCGGCCATATTTCCCCACTCTTTAAATAAAATTGAAGAAGCACAAATCACAAAAGTAGTAAAAAAAACATAATATACAGGAGTAACAACAGATGTATTAAATGTATCTAAAGCTTTGTTTAAATAATTTATCTGTACAGTGACACAGAAAATCAAAGATAATAGACAAAACCATGTAAGCAAGTTGCGAAATTCATTTCGTGTACCTGCAACAGTTTCTCGTAGAGCTAATCCAAGTCCTTTGCATTCCATTACAGATAACGAACCAATCATTGAACATAAGAGAATATACACAACAACATTAGTTGATCCATATCTTGGGACACAAAACACAACCAGGAAACAGGAAACAATTATAATTGTTGTTGTATATATGACAAATCCTGCAGGGGGGAAATATTTGCAATTGAGATATACATAATAACTGACATTAAATATGTCACTATACTCAAATATATTTCAAGATAAAATAGCATCCATTAATGCATTTGAAATGATTTTTTTCGGTTACACTATTAATAACACATATTTTCCTTTTAACGCTCTATTTCAAAATTAAGGATTCCCTAATATAAGAATACCAATAGTCTATTTTTATAATATATAGCTGACAATGTTAAAATAAAATTATATTAAATTATCATGTACATATTTTTAACTATTGTAATTCATGTTACATTAAATCATACTGATTTTTAAAATATATCATTATATGAGTATTTTTTAAAATTGCCACAGAATGACTTATTGTTTATTAACATAGTATTTAGAAGCAACATGAGGGCTTCTACTGACAAACCTTAAAATTTTGGGCCACAATCAAGGGGCAAGTATTGTTGAAAGAAAAAAAAAATTAAGGATAATTTTAAGCTATTGTTTTGAAAAATTAACAAACAGAATGGTTTAATACAAGTAATTATGAAACAATAAATTAGTTAAATATAGACTGATGACCTTATTCCTCCCATTTAAATCATAAAAAGAAACTGTTCACAATTAAAAAAATTCAATAAGTCAAATATTCAGTCCACAATAATTTTTTACTGATGACACAATAAAAAATGAGATAATGACACGTAAATATAAGCTATGATACATTAAGTTAGCAATGACTCCCCATATTTGGTTGTAATATATTTAAAATTTACCTCGTACTAATAACGTCTTTCAATAATTCAAATTCTATCATTCTGACAATCATCGAAAATGTACGCAATAATTAACACCTTTTGTTTGTTTTGATAACACTAAAACAGAGTAAAATATCAAAATCTTTAAATCTCAACACAACCATTAGTTTATACAAGTATAAAAAAAAAAAAAAAACATATTTAGGATTTTGAAACATAACTTAGCACTTTTTTTAAAAGTAAGTTTGTGCAAAGTGCAAAAATTATCTATATTATTCACACGTAAAAAACAGAATATGAAGTATGCTTGGAAAATAAGATTTTAAAAAATGTTCAAACCTGGTTCAAGTAACAACTGTCCAAGTCTTTCCATACTGTCTACAGTACCTTCTTTAGGTGCATGCAGTACAATTATTGTAGAACCAATGATACACAGAAAACAACCAATTTTACCAAGTAGGTTAAGTCTCTCACCCAGGCATCTTGACGAAAATATGGCACTATAAAGAGAATGAAATCAAAATTTTGAACAAAAATTAATATAAAAAAATATCTCAAATACCCTCTAAATTATAAAATAAAATGATAAATATGAAATATGGTATAATTTATAGAGGGAAAACAAGTTAAAATTAAAATGAATGAAGGTGTTAAAACAGATGAGAAAAATAACTATGTTAGTGTAACATAATTATTTAAAATAGTTATTTTACAATAGTTTTTAAGGTATGTAAGATAGTTATTAAGTTAATTGTTCAGAATAAATATCTGCTTATAAAAAACAAAATAAAATTTTCACTAATTTCTTCAACACATAACTGAACATTCCTTTTATCCACCTAACTATAAAAGAATTAGATAATACCAAGATTTTATTACATTTTTAATATTTTATGAAGCATTTTATTACTTTCTTTGATTATCTGATTCATTTATTACATTAGCATATATATATCTTAACTCTTATTCAGTTTTTTTCTCAAGGGGGGGGGGAAAGGGCAAAGAAAAAGTGGATGAACTAGTTTTTCAATTATATTTTGATGCATATAAAGGTAAATTTTTCAGTTTGTAATTAAGTACAACTTTATGTTAACGAAGACATCTTCATAATACTTTTTTATTTACCTCACAAGGACACTCAAAACTCCAAGAGGTGTTACTAAACTGGCTGGAGCAAAAGCATAAGCTGTAAAGTTTGCAGCTTCACCTATGCCCACTACAAAAAAAAAAAAAGTTAATGATCTAACTTGTATCTTTTTTTCCAATCTGAAATGTGGACATAAAATAACATGACTTAAAAAAACACAATCATTACATTTTTCTTAATTTTTAATTTATTTATGAGCTATGAATTGGATGATTGGTTGGTTTTATTAACGCACTAGAAGCAACACGAGGGCTATTGGCGGTGGACATCGTAATTTTGAACCTCGGTCCGACAACATCCGAGTTGGCACCTTCCTCTCCAAACTTCCATACTATGCTAAGGGGGGGGGGGGATATGGATCATCTAGAGATTTAACGTGCATCAGTCCAGCTACACGATGGGTCTTTAGCGACATCAAGGCTCAAACCCATGAAAAACGCCAGCAGCAAGTCCGCGACCATGACCACAAGGCTACTGTGGCCATATAGTACAATAAGCAATATAAATTAATGTTCCACCTATAATGCCCAAAATGGTAACAAAGACCACTAAAGAAATTTGAGTCATCTGCTTCTGAAATACCCTTGTTTTCTTCCTGGCTTTACTTTTTTTTCAAAATTCTATTCACACATACACTTATTTGCAGGGCCATTGTACATGAAAGCAAGTCAGTAACATAGTTTCAAGCATTGGATATAGTTATCAAAGCTTGCCTAACAGCTATTTTTTTCAACATTTCATTTCAAAGGATAGAGTATTGATGAGTGTTCAGCTCTTTTCATCAACACAATGAAAATTGCATTGATGAGGATAAAAATAGTTATTCAGACTTCAAAATTCCTTCTGAAACCATTACTCATAAGCGAAGCTCAGACTTCTCAAAAGAAATGGACATGAAAATCCCACACAACTTACTGTTGGCTTCTCAGACAATCTTCAAGCTCCAGATGCTATTCAATAAAAACTCCAGATGAAAGTTCTATTATGTCTTGGGAAAAAAATTGAAAGAAAAAATAGGATTCGTTCTTTATGCTGAGAAAAATACAGGAACAACTAAAGCTTAATCTAAGTGTTTGCTATTTTCCAAATACATATTGAAGCATATTAAAAAAATGCAAGATTGAAGAAAAATTGATGCCAATCAAAACTGGATTCATGATGCATTTCCTTTTAAAAATTGTATGCTTTTATTGCACTAGTTACACAAGTGGAGCAATGTGCTATTCTAGACTTGAATGACTTATGGTTAAACAATGGGGGTCTTCCAATATTCAATGAAATACAAAAATGTTTCAAAGAAATTCTACGGTTCCTATGGTTTGATAATTTTTTTTCTTGTGTAAATAGGACAAATTTACACTTTAGTGGGGAAAAGATATGCAGCTTGGTGAAAATGTTGAGAAACGAATAATCCATTTCCTATAAGGAAAGAAATGTCAGATCAGTATACATTTCAGAAATTTATGGACACTTTTCTGGCAAAAGGATCATCTCCCTGATTTGCTAAGATACTTTCCCCAAGCACTTATCAAAATTTCTAACCTTTTTACCAAAAAAAAAAAAAAAAAAAAAAAAAAAAACTATTTTTCGAGCACTATGCATAGAAGTCTTAAGATAGTCGATAATTCCAAAAAGCTCCTAGAAAATGGTAAACTTTTATATCCTCTCTTAAGTGTAGCATATATGTAATTACTTGATCAAAATCGATTGTACAAGATGTAATAGGCTTCGAGGAGAACGTTTTCATTTTTTACTATGTCCTAGATATTGCAACAATTAATTCCTGGATTTTAAATAGAGCATGCAACTTATTACAAATTTCTCGAAGAACCTTTATTTAAACCTTATTAATGATTTGAGATTGTCACATTCTCCGTCAAAGAAAAGATTTGCATGCTTTCCTAACTCATCTAAAGCCATAAGTAATAAACATTATCATTGCTCACAAAGCTGAAACAAAATCGAAGTAATTTCCTCACATGTTATGCCCATTTGTGGAAAATGTCATAACAACGGTGCATTAAACACTTTTTATATAAATTATGAGCAAAAAATTACAATGAAAAATAAATGCACAATAAGAATACAATCTTCCTCCCCCCCTGAAAACAAATGTATTTCATTTTATGCAATACAAAATTTTACTAGTTAAATTGTTGTACGTGCTTTAAATAGTTTAAAATAACTCATTTTAACTTTTTATAATGATATTTGCATTCATAACTACACTCAATTCTTTGATGTGGTCAAAATGACTGATAATGATCATTCCAGGTAGTTTGAAATATCAGTCATTCTTAAGATAATTCCTCATTAATTATAATGTAACAAAATAGAAATATGAGTCGTAACTATACACTGCTATTATTTCTGACAGACGTAGGATTTTGGAAGGATATCATCCCCCAAACCCCACATTGTATGTGTGATCTTGTAAAAATTAACTTCCACAAAATCGGTTCATATTTGGCAACATAAAAAGATTGGGGGACTTCAATAATAGGTTATGCTTTCAAATTCAATGTAAAATTTGAAATAACTGAAGCTCCAGTAAAACAGGTTTTCCCCCCTTTATTTCAAAAATGAAATATAAGGATCAAGGAACTTAAATTTTTTAATGGAAAAGGGATAAATTAAAGCTATAAATATAAATTTAATAATGTTCCCATTGTAAAAATATTTTACAGTTAAGAGATTTTTGGATATTTGATGTGACAGGTTTAATGCATTACAATCCTAAACATTAATTTCTTATAATAAAAGTTATTAATTTCTTACATTATTATATTCTTATATATATTAATTTCTTATTATACCATTGAAACTTCAAAATTTGGTGTTTTTGATGCTTTTACTTGCTTTAATATAGGAAATATAACAAAAGTTCCATACTTTATGCAGGACTAAAATTCATCTAGGTGATCACTATGTGAAAAGTGCAGAGAAATTAGACAAATAAAGCATTACAGACAGCAAAGGAAAACTATCCATACATCAGAAAAATTCAAAAAAAAAAAAAATTTAAAAAAAGGAAACTTTAAAATTCTTATGAAACTTAAGAAGGTGATAACCCTTCATACAAAGCAGAATTTTTTTTAAAAGTAACTTCTTAATCAGCAATAAAAGTATCAATTAAATCTTAAAATGCAGTTTTCTCAAAACATGGATACTTTTTTAGTTCATGCTACTTTTTCTAATATCTATGAAACTTGTGAATTCAGTTTTTTAATGACATTCATATTTCGTTATATTACATACTTTAACACAGGTTTTTGGTGATATTTTGAGAATTATTTGTTTTACACAGCAAAATAATGTCAAAAATGCTAAAATAAGAGTGTTTATGAATAAGTAATTAATAATTTTTTCTATTTTACTTAGAAAGAATAGTGGTCAGTCAATATGTAAAACATGTTACTTTAACTTCCATGAAAATTTTGTACAATCATATCCGAGAAAAAGTTACATAATGTTGGTCAATTTAACAGAGATAGGACTTTCCTGGTCCACTTAATACCATGATATTCTTATATGTGCATTAGGAAGCATGGAAATCATTAATATATGCAACAGAAATCTACCAAACATTGCCTTCAAATTTACAGTCATTACTAACACACCACACTAGTTAAGCCCCACAGGTATTCAACACAGAATGCAGGCTGTTGCTTAGTATATGCAGTACCTGTCCAATGCACCAAGGTTTGTGAAAGAAGTTCTAAAGCATTAATTCCATCTAGAGATGAAATTTTAAATTATCCCCCCCCCTAAAATGGAAACTCATATCTCGGATCATATCAGCCACAGATATCATGATAAGGTCTTAGAACATTATGTAAGAATTTTCAGAGGTCATTGCAGATCTTTTTTTTTTTTTTTTATTATTATTATTAATGAACAATAATGCTTGTACACATTCAGCAAATCCCAAAAATGAATTCCTTAGAAGAGAAATCAATGACCAAATACCATGACAAGCAAAATCTAATGATCTGACCCCCATAAAGAACTTAGAAGACTACCTAGGAGAAGCAATTGCCCTGAGGTATCTTCCTCCTTGAGATATAAATGCTCTGAAAATCACATTGCTGGAGAAGTGGAATTTTACTTCCAGCCTGGTTCTTAACAATGTTATCAAGTACTAAATCACATTATGAAATGTATGTACAAGTCAGGGGCAATCATGTACCACATTAAATCCATAAGTCCTAATATTTTTTACTAAGTTATTCTTTTTTTTTTTTCTTCTTCTTCTGAATGCTCCTTTTCATACATAATTGTAATTTTTATTGTTTCATGCTGTAGTTTCAAATCACAAGAAATGTTCTTAAAATTTCTCCTCTGTATTTATATTATGTATCATTCTACAAAAATTCATGAAATGACATTCTGCAGTTTCTGAAAAATGTGTTTTTAAATTGTAAAAATAAATTTTAACATGAATGTATTCATAAAAAATGTTATAGAAAATAACACAAATAAAATACTCACTAGAGAGTAATCCAGCCCACCAAATCCACTCCTTTAAATAACTATATCCACCCAATCCTATAAAACACACAGGCACATTTAAATCCAGTTATATTATTAAAATATTTGAACACATAAATAAGCATTGATTCAGATATTTAAAGTGAGAGAAATTTAGCTATAGAAAAGCACATTAAAAATAAATACATTTATTACAATCAATTTAAGTAAATCTAAACACCAGTCGAATAAATTTCAACCAAATTAAAAAAAAAAAAAAAAAGAGTATTTGGCTATAACTAACCACTGCCTACTTGTATTATCTATTAAACAGAAACAATTCAAAAACTGATGGGGAAAATCTATTCCAGACTAATAGTTAGCCCTTATTAATTTACATAACATAGTTTGTCTTCAACTCATTTCATGTTATAAAGTATAAATATTGATGCTAAGTAATTCATATGCACACTGTCATACAATAATTAATTACATAAGCATATTAAAAGAAAAGTCCACAATATAATTACTTCAGAATTATTAATTTGATCAAATGACTTAATCTATAACGGGGTGCAATGTAGACCTACCTCCTAACGGTGCACCCTGGGCAACGTTCTTGCTACAGCGAAGTGTTCTACAATTTCAGCATGTTTTTTGCTGCTTCTCATCTCCAGTCTACTTAATGTAAATCTTTGGATTTTAACAATCTCCAGTGGAATGTGGGTGGTTTGTCTCAGGCTAAAAAGGCTGACCTTCAAGAAACTCTCTTAAAATTTGACATTGATGTCTTTGCCATTATGGAGGCAAATCTTACTAATGAACAGTTGAAAATTTCCCCTTTTTCAGGATATGTGACTTATCTTCTACCTAAATATAAACAAATTGCCAGTGGTATCTTGGTCAGAATTAAACGAAGTCTTACAACTTAGATTTTGAGCTTGTGACATTGGGTTATTCGCAGTTTTCTCTTCACTAGCCTTGGGGACTTTTAATTAAGATTGATTGCTTTTGCTAAACAACCTTTGCCCAACCAAAAATGAAGCGTGAATATTCAAATTACAAGCAGGTAGAAATAAAGTGAAATGAGAGAGATAGGAATTATATAAATTAAACTTGAGACACACGAAAGGGGTCGAGTAGTTCTAGAGTTTGACAATTGTTCCAGAGTCAAAGATGGTGACGAGAATTGTTGCAAGTTATCAGTAGCGTAGTGAAAGTTAGAAGTCAAGACAGCTTCAACTTTAAACAAGTAGTAAGACACTGTTAGTTTGTTAATGGTAGATCAAATTAATATATTTAGGGCACAAGAGGCAAATAGGAATAGTTCATCGTCACAAACTATGGGAGAACTATAGATAAAAGTGAAATTGTTAAAGTGTGTGGAAAAATAAATGCCTCTTTAGGGTTTATATACATTTTCCCACTATAATGGAACTTGTAGTACCCCTGACTTACTATGTGTTTCATCTGAAATAGGTATTTCCACAAAAAGAGAAATTATTGAAGACCCAGATTCAGGACACTGACAAATTATTGCCCATAACAGTATTAATGATCCAAGCTCTATGACTCAAAACAATTACCAAAAGGCATCGTGGAACTTTCAAGAAATTGAAGAAAAATTATTGGAAAAAATTACAGAATTTTTGGACCTAAAAATAGGGAGGAAAAATTGGATTTTGATTGTCACCCTGATAGGCTCATACGTAAAATAAACAGAGCTATTATAAAAAATGTGCAGGGACTTGCATCCCTAGAGGCAAAGTCAAAACCTATAAATGCTTCTGGTCTCCAGAACTTGTTGAAATGAGGAAAAAACGTGACAGGCTTAGGGGAAAGGCTGAACTCACTAGAAGACCAAATGACATAACTTCTTGGAGAAAACAAATAGGAGTGTTTAGAAAACTAATTTCAGATTCGAAGCAGAAGTCATTTGAAAATTTTATTTCTAATGCGAACTATAAGGAGGAATATTTAAAAGTCTATAATTTTTTGACTACTATCCAGCATAAAAAAACAGTGTCCAAATGAGAAACAATCTCTATCGAAAATAAAACCCTGACCTCTCTCAGAGACATAGCAAATGCTTTTGGAAATAACTATGCACAAACTTAAAGAAAGAGTAGCTTTGCAAGAAAAATGTCAAAGTTTTTAAAGATAGATTCGAAAGAATCACCCAGGACGGATAGAGAAAATGAAGCAAATTTAAACGACGTTTTTAGTGCTCATTATGAAATACAGGACTTAGACTTTGCCCTTAAAGGCTTAAAAGTTAGTCTCCGGGTGAAGATAATATCCATGCAAAGTTTCTTGGACATCTTGGTGGGGTGGCACAAAAAGGACCATCTTAAGAGCTTTTAATCATATATGGGATACTGGATTTGTCCCCTCACTAAGGAGAAAAGCCATTATTATCTCAATACTGAAGAAAAATAAAGACACTAGACTGTTTAGTAGCTATATACTTATCTTTCTAACTAGCATCATGAGAAAAACAAAGGAGACTTTTGATAAGTCAGTTAAACTGGTACTTAAGAGAATTATAATCTACTTGTCACGGAACAAACTGGTTTCTGTAAAAATAGATCAACAAATGATCAAGTTACTCATTTTAATCAGATTATTAAAAGATGCATTGGATAACAGAAACATACTGACTGCAATATTTGTCGATTCCAAGTGTGTATATGATTGATTCCATTTGGAAGGAAAAACTCTTTACAGAATTTTCAAAATGTTTTAATTTACAAACAGGCTTACCACAAGGAGCCGTAAGCAGTTGTTTACTATTTAATATCTATATCAATGATCTAATTGAGTCCCTAAATGCAATAGGTGGCATTAAATGTCCTCTATTTACAGATGACTTAGTGATCTGGACCCAGGTACCCAAGAAAAATGCAGGTACTTTTATTAAGGAGACACTTAATGTCCTTTCAGAGTGGTGTAGTGCAAATAATATGACTATTAACTTGGATAAAACAGCTATGCAATCTTTTTTCTTAACAGAAACTTTGTTGTCCTGGTTTGAAATATAGAAATAATGCCATTTCATACGCAGATACTCTTACTTATTTAGGTGTAACATTTGATTGGAAGTTGCTTTAGAAATAACACATCGAATCAGTTTTGGAACGTTTTTCAAAATGATTGACTATTTTGAAGGAGCCAAGTGGGGTAGCTCCAGATCCACTATCAATACTACTTATGAAACTTTTATACTGCTGATTCTGACATACTGTTGACTCAGCTTGTATCAAAAAGGGATGTTTCTCTGGATGTACTAAAGTGCATTGCCTTAGAGACTAAATATCCTGAAATTGAGTGGCTATGGGTTTATACAGATAGTTCACAGCTTTCAAAACATCAGAATGTGGAGCCAGTGTTTACTCAAAACTATTTCCCTCCTATGCACCTTTTGGAAAGTGCAGTACTGCCTATGAAAGAGAAATGGAGGCAATTCATATTGCCCTTAAGCAACTAACTTGCCATTTGTGTAAAATTAAAAATGTAGAGAGAGTACTACTGACAGATTCACAAACTGCCATTCAATCCATCAGTTCTATTCAGGATCCACTATCAAAAGAAATTTCCAAATGTCAACAGCTATTAATTTTGTTGAGGTCTCATCAAAAGCATGTTGTTTTGTAGTGGATCCCTGGCCATTGCAATTTATATGGTAATGAGCAGGCACACTTCCTTGCCAAAAAGGGTGCTATGCTAATCCACTGTACAAAACGAGAAACCTCTTTTCTGAGTGCTAAATTATTTTTTAAACAAATCATGCGGTCAACATACCAAGATGAGCTCTTATCTAAAATAAAAACCAAATATAAAAGAAATAATTGTATTTTAGAAATACCTGACAAACCTAGATGGGAAGCAGTGTGTGGCTGCTTTTTGTCTATTTACAGGGCATAATTGCCTTGCTGCTCATTAGTATCACATTGGCATTCTTACTGAGGCTTCCTTCCCCCTGTGTGACAAAAGAAATGAGCCTGTGGACAAATTCCACTTGTGTACCTGTGGAACTCTCCACAGAGATACAGAATCATCGAGATATAGGGAGGCAACAGGATTTTGGGGGCGATAACCTCCAGTTATCTCATGAACTTTATGTTATCGTTACTTTTTCTTCTTTGCATATTTCCTTTTTCTGTTTGCTTGTTCCCATTTTTGTTCATAACCCCAGCCAATGGAAATAAATAAAATAATAATAATAATAATAATAATAATAATAAAAACTGAATCTATTCCCATGAGAACTTGGAAATAAACTAAAATTACAAGTATTATAAAATAAAAACTTTTTTATTAATAGTTCTCACTAAACCATTCATCCTTCTTTGCTCCGTTGCAATAGATCAAAGTATTTTTGTAAAGTCTCTCAATTGTGAAAAAAAGTTACAAGAAAACTGAACTACAACCAACTCTCGACATTTATGAATTAAGAAATACATTTAAATTCTTAAAAATTATTAAAATTTCCTTTTGTTATTACCTTCTTCAGCTGCTTTAGAACAAGTTGTTTTGGTGGTCTACTGCCCTTTTTACACAAACAGATACATTTACTACAATTTATGTTTTTTTTCTTTGGTTTCTTAGCACAGAGTAGAGTATTTATCAGTTCATCAATAATTTTTTCTCAAATCACATCAAATGTAGCTTTACTTAACTGATTTATTATTATCATATGGTAGTCCTTTATTGATGTCTAATTTGAATTGAATGATTCAAAAGAAATTTCAATTAGCGATTCTGGAAGTTTATCAAATGTATTGACATCTTATCAGATGCAACAGCTGAACTGCTTGATGCAAAAGTTTGGTGTTCATTAAGTTCACATCAAGATTCAAAGCAACCTCCCATAAGGTTCTCTTACACTGCTTCATCTCGTATGCATTTAGGAAATGAAAAGAAAATCTGACTTTTTTTAGTGCCGAAAAAAATTAAAAATCCGTCAGAAAAGTGGTTAAACCTGATTATGAAGAATTGCAGACAACAAAAAATAGATTTTTAAAAGGAAAGACATGATCTACATTTTTCAAACATTTCCCCACAGTTCTGTAAATTATCATTTTTTGTCTGGTTTTTGACTGAAAAACACTTAGACATGTATTTCAGTATCAATTCATATAATCATCACCAATCAAACTTAATGTAACAGCATTCCATACACATATTACACAACAGAATATTTTATTACCATATGAGGAAGTAAAAATAAAAGAAACACAATATATAAGTTGGCAACTCATACAATTTTGTAAAGATGTTAAGTTATAAACAAAAATATGTTAAACTCCTTATGCTAATTAATGGACATGGAGAAAATACTAATTGATCATTCATATAACTTTTTAAAATAGTCTTAACATAATTATATAAATTGCCAACTTATTTACTGTTGAATGAAAATGTAGATCTTATTATTAATAAAACTTACATTAAAGAGTAACCCAGGAGAATAATAACCTTATATATATCTGCACTGTGATTTAGTCATAAAAATTATTGGAATAGCAAATAGGAACTAAAATGATGAAAATTTCGAAATCTCGCAAAAGATTAATATCATTTTGATTGACTATCCATGAATAACAAAATGGCACACTGAGGAGTTTTAGAATGGTTGGTTAAGTGAAATTTTTAGCACTGAGTCATCATGGGACATATTGAAAAAAGTGAAATGAAAAAAAGGACCAAAATGAAAGTGAAGATTTAATCTTAATTTCAAATTGAAACTCAGGGTAGAGAATAAAATGTAGATTAAAAAAATTATATGAATGGGATAAAGTCAGAGTCAAATAAGAAATTAAAATGTTTAAGAGAAATAGATTTAAAAACAGAGCATTTAATTAAAATGTGTCTCACAGTAAGAGGACAAACACAGTAATGACATAGGGGAATCTTTCCCCAGAAAGAGATGTTAACACGTAAGTCTAGTGTATCCCATTCACAAACATGTTAAAATTACCTCTTGTAATGGTGAAAGAGATTACACTACTTGCATATTTATCTGCGCTACCTATTGCCTCATTGCCCTTGGCACCCACATGAGAAGGAATCCAACAACAAAAAAAAAAAAAAAAAATCATCTGCATGTTGTCTAACTTTAATTAATGATTTTGTTCTAACATGCCACTGTGTTTATAAGTGTGAAGAATGATTGGGATGACTGGAGACACTTTCTAATGCTTCATAAATAGCAGATATCTCTATTGTACTAATATGAAGGATGAAAGTATAAAATCGTTAAGTGAACTATCAATTAAAAATGAGGCACCAACATGACTCAATAACTCAAAAAAAATTAGTATTTATATGTTTAAAATCAAGATATTGCTGAACAAAATCATTGAAAAGTCGAATACAAATATTTTGAGCTGAGTCTGATTTTTTAAATCAAAACTCTGTTTGTACCAGGGTACAAAAACTCTTTTTCTTTCATGACAGAGACAATATATAACCCATAGCCCTCTATTAATATTTGAATTCTTCTATGAAATGGAGGTATGGACACTTTTTAGCATGATATTATCTATCTAAAAATAAACTTTTGTCAAAAAAGATAAAAATTTTGATGATGTAGTTCTAAAATGATATTGAAGGGACAAAATTTGTCTCCTTTAGTCTAAGGAGGGCTCAAAACAATTCACATATAAACTTTTAATAGATGTTCAAAAGGCTCCAGAACAAAGTCATAGTGCAGTACGGTGTACGGCCTGGGTCAGTAAAGTGGTCGATATAGTATAATTAGGGGTTGATCTGATCTAGGGGATCAATTAGTGGTTGATGAAAGAATACCAATGCTATTCAGATTTATTGACAGCAATGCAGTATGTACAATTTTCATTTGGAATACTACTTGTAATTAAAATAAACTAAATAAAGTTTTATAATACATTATAGCTTATTTAATTTCTTATTACTGCATATATTTTTTAAATAATTATTTATTTATTTTTACCATTGAAAGTATGCAGGTTTCGCGATTGGTTCTCAATTCTCAGACTTGAGAGAAATTATTCTGGCTCCTTTTTGTTATAAGATGCCCTAAAGTAGAGCCCAACCTCTTAAATCACAACTGTATGATAAGCTTTGCGAGGAAAATGATGAAATATTAAACCAATTATTGTTACACATCAAAATATGATAGCTATCGAGAAGTGCATGTTTACAAAAACTTGTTGAATTGTTTAAACAGTTACAGAATTTCTTACAGAAATAAATCCAGCCTTCAGTGATGAATTGCAAAAAAATACAAACAATATTTTCTTATTTGGTTAAAATATTTGCAAAGTTCAATGATATTCAAACACGTCACCAAGGAAAAGATATTACATTAATTTAAGGATGAACAATTATTTTATGCATTTATCCTCAATTAAACTTTTTTAAGTCTTCATTGTTATGTAAAGATTTTTCATACTTTTGAAATTTACGACAATTAGATATAATGGACTGTAAAACTGGAAATACATACAAATCATCTCCATAAATTAAGCGATGATTTTAAATTACGTTTTGGAGATATAAAAAATATAGATATCCCAGAAGGGACTATCACGCCACTTTGTGCTCAAGATGAAAATAACGACAATCATTTGCGAAATGAAGTCATTGAATAATTAGTTGACCTTGAAGCAAAGATTTTTTTTTTTTTATAATTAAACTGTGAGTACATTTTGTATGTATATAAATATTACGCAAAAATATCCAAAACTTGTAATACAGTATTTCCCTTTTTAATTGCATTCCCAAGCTAATGTATGGTTTAATCTGGCTCAAGTCATGTCAATTCTGTTTTAACACAGAAGAGAAATAAATGAAATATGGAGCTCAGTAAGCAAAGTAATGGAATATGGAGCAAAGTAAGACTGAAATTAACAAATCCAAATATTGCTAATCTAACCAAGAGTCGTGAAACCCATCCTTCTCATTGATTTATGTAAAAATTTGATTTTGTCAAAATTGAAAGAGAAAAACATTTACTTGTTTCTTAAATGATTTAATTTATTTAAGAAACAGGTAGGTTTTTTCCCACTTTTTTAATCATTTTTTATAGAGAGGGTCGATAAGAGAATTTTGAAATTTTTAGGAGTCGATGATCAAAAAAGTTTGGCGACCCCTAATGTATGGTGTTCCGTTTACATAAAACTGATTTTCTGGCTGAACCATACACACCACACAACAATAATCTAATTTGGAATGGATGACAACAGGATAAATACATAGTAAACAAGAGCAATCAGAAGCCCATGATGTAGGTGCTAAAACCTTTAAAATGTTCATTGATTTTACTCATCATTTGTGAAACTGTAAAATGTGAGAATGAAACATTAGTCTAGTCAAAGGAAAGTTCTAAAAATTTAATTTCATCCACAACATCAGTTAAAATATTGCAATAAATTTGCAGAACAGGATGAAGCCTCCTTTGTTGACAAAAGTAAATACAAGCAGTTTTTGTCAAAGAGAAGCAGAAATTCTTATCATTTGTCTATTGGGGAGTTTTATAAGATTTTTATTTAAGAGCAAATATGTTATATTTATGATTAGAAAAAAGTAGAAATTAGAACGCTCCAAATTTAACAACTAATGAATGCTCATGTTCCTATCACTCCTTTTTAATTAGTATTAGGGAAATCTTGCAAATAAAACACTTGCTTTCAAACAAATGTTTGTATCAATCAACCAGTTTTCCTGAGGGTAAGAAACTGAATCATGACAAAGGAAGACTTATAATTTGAGTAAAGCAGATTTAAAAAAAAAAAAAAAAAAAAAAAAAAGATTTTCTTAAAGTAGAAAAACACTTTTACCTTCAAAAATTCTTTTATAATATTTTTCAAATGTAATTTTATGTTAATTATACAAGTACACACAAATGAAAATTCAAAATTTAATGAATATCATACTAAAACATCAGAGGAAAGCATAAAAATTAACACATAAATAAATGAAGAATATAAGGACTTTCTAACCTGCTCTCATTTGACCCTGGCTTCCAATTCTTAACAATCCTTTCTTTTTTATTACAAAACTTGAACCAATAAAAAGACTTGAAGAAACTGCCAAGCCAAGTCCAATATAGAAGTTATATGTAACATGTGGCAAGTCTGCACTCTCCGTTTCAATCATGTCTGGTAGAACAGAAAATTACCAAGATATCTGAAAAAAGTCACCTAAAAGGTGGTTTCATATTAAATCAGATTAATATATATTTCCCCATAGATTAATGCCTTCTAAAAAATATTCAAAAAATTACACTTTTGGTCTATTTCTCATTATTACAAAGGTAAATAGAAAAACTCTCTTGCTACTTCCCCAATTTTGATAGTTTATTAACATAATACTTAGAAGCAACATGAGGGTTATTGGATACAGATCTTGGTTAGAGAAGTTTATGGGTAAGAAAAGATTTTTTGGTTAGAGAAGATGCCGGATACAATAAAGAGCATCATGATTTATAGCAAGGAATCGATCAAAAAGTTAGCTGCGATGGTCGAAAAAATCCAGCAAATAAGTCCTAGCAATGCAGAGTGTGCATTAATTCAAAATGACAAGCATCCTGGGAATGATGGATGAACTGTTGTTAAATATATCATCACTTGAACAAAAAATCACAAGCATGAGTGTGCAACAACATTCATGTAGCCCTCATCATTATTGGAGAAGTCGAATCAGATCCAGAAAAAGATCTGAACTACAAGGCAAATTATATTTTTACCATTTTAGGTTTGGTAAAAATTGCCTACCTGAAAAATGTGTGCAGCCTTGTAATTGGAATGAGTCGGGAAACTGAACCCAGCAGAAGATGCCATGGCGAGTCCTGCTGCAGAGGAATTATTGGGTCTCAAATCCTGCCTAATTGTTACAGACAAAATTCGATATAAAAACCAACGTTTTTATATGGTGGCAAAGTTTATTAAAGAAAATTATTGAAATATTAGTTAAAAGTGTTGGTTATTTTTAACTTTAAAATTTACTAAAAAAGAGATATTTGTGAGCGTATTAAAAAATTCATAATACTCATAAAATCAAAACATGCATTTGAAAATTTGTAAGTCATTCTATTAAAAAAAGAATGGGAACCAGAATTCAGAAAAAATTATTGTGATAAGACATGGCGCCAAATATTGGAAACTTTCTTTCTTGCGAATGATTACTGACTAAAAGTCAGCAACCCTTACTGTCTCGGAGATAGTATCTCCCCTTTGTGAGTACAAAACGTTTACGATACCGCATGCTGCGTGGGTAGTGCCCGGTGCTCCCAGAGGGGGAAAGAAATTTTTTCCTCAATCCTAAAAGCGCCGAGAGGGAAGAATATTTTGACTTATTAAAATTATTGAAATATTAGTTAAAACTTGTCGCAAATGTCTAAATATTGCATTGTTAGGCCAGTACGAACGATTCCCAAAATTTCAAAGCTCTAGCTTGATGGGAAGTTGGTTAAATTAACGATCGAAAATTTGATGACACACACACTCACACCAAGTGAAATTCAGAAAAACGTTGCAAAAAAGCGGGTTACCGGTTCCTAGTGGAGCAAATGTTTCATCATTCCTGCCACAACAGATAAACCTGAGGTATTTGGATATAAATTTTATGCTGCTAATGGTACAGAGATACCCACATATGGTATTAAAATGATTACTCTGGATTTAGACTTAAGGCAAATGTTCCAATAGCCATTTGTTATTGCCAAAAATTCTAAAGGCACAACTGGGGTAGATTTATTACATAATTTTTAACTGCGCAATCATTTGCACAGTAAAATGTTGTGATGGAGTAACAAATCTCTCAAGAAATGGAGAAATTACTGTTATCCAAAGTAACCTTGATTTGTGCACTATTAATAAAATAGGCAAATATTTTGAAATTCTGAAGAAATAACCTGACTTCACCAAGCCTAATTTTACTAACAGAGCAAATAAGCACGATGTAAAACATCACATCATAGCCATAGGTCATTCAATTTATTCCAGAACAAGGCAATTAGCTCCTGATAAATTGCATTTAGTCAAGCAGGAATTTAAATTTACTCTGGGCAATGACATCATTCAACCAACCAAATCACAATGGTCTAGTCTACTGCATCTTGTTACAAAAAAAAAAAAAAAAAAAAAAAAAAAAAAAATTTAGACCTTGTGTATATTACAGAAGACTGAATGCTGAAACTGAGCCAGACAGATACCCAATCCCAAGAATTGATGATTTTCATTACATCTTAAAAAATTAAATTATAATTTCGAAAATAGACCTTATCAAAACATACTATCAAATACCAGTTGCTGAAGCAGACAAAGCTAAAACCACTATAATGACACCTTTTGGATTATACGAATTCATTGTTGTGAGTTTTGATCTTAGAAATGCTTCCTCAACCTTTCAAAGCTTCATAACTAAGGTATTATCGAGTTAGATTTCATTTTCCCTGATTTAGATGATGTGCTTATAACTTCATCCTCAGAAGAAGAGCACAAGACACAGACTGCAAGAATATGGCCTATGCATCAATGTTGTTAAATCAGTGATGCGAGTTGACCAACTGGAACATTTAAAATATCTTATCACTAAAAAAGGCTCAAGACTGCTGCCTGAGATAGTTGAAGTTATTTTTAATTACAAATTACCTTCTACTATCCACGAGCTTCATACATTTTTTGGCAGAGTGAACTTTTATTGACAGTACCTAAAGGATACTGCGAAAACACAACCAGTCCTTCACAGTATGCTAAAAGAAGAAAAGATAAAAGATCATCGAAAAGTTTCAAGAATAGAAGAGGTTACAAACTGGTTTGAAAAATGCAAGTCTGATCTAGCTGATGCAGATTTGTTGACCATTCTGAAAACTGGATTACCATTATCCTTGTGTACAAATGTGTCAGTTTGCTATTGGATTGGCATTGCAACAATTAGAAGATAAGAGTTATAAACAAATTGCATTCTAATGAAGATAGAAGTCTTCATAAATCTTATAAGATTAAATGAGAAACAAAGCTTTAAGACTTATTATGATAGAGAACTGTTGGGAATATATCTGTGAAGCATTTAAAGCACTTATTAGAAATAACTGAATTCCCTATCTATACTGACCATAAACCCCTTACGTATACATTTGAACAGAAAAATGACAAATCTTCTCCTAGACAACTATGTCAACTTAAGTATATCTCTGAATTTTCAACAGAAATTAAATACATAATAGGTACAGATGCATTTATCAAGGATTGAAACAATATCGGTCATCGACTACGATGCAACAGCAGAAAAACAAGAACATGATGAATTGAAGCATTTAATGAAGAATAATTTTTTGACATTCAAGTCTTTGACTCTACCATCTGGAAAAATTGTTTAGTGAGATATCTACATCCAATAATCGACCATACATTCCGCAATAATTCCAAAAATAGATGTTTCAGCAAATACATGGTTTTTCACATCCTGGCATCAGATCAACTATCAAGCAGATGACAGAAAAATTCATTTGACCTGATATGAAGTTGGAAGTAAGAGAATGGGCAAAAGGTTGCATTAGTTGTCAAAAATGCAAAGTCAGTAGACATGCAAAATCAAAATTTGCAAAATACCAACCGACAGATGCAAGATTTAATATCATAAACATTGATTTAGTAAAGTCCATTATTACCTTCAGAGGTAATGGACTGATTAAGTCAATGAGACCTGAATGGATCACTTTTCTGGTTAGATGGAAGCAGTTCCTTTGCCAAATATTACTGCTGAAATCGTCAGTAAAGCATTCTATAAAAACTGGATCAGTGGGTTCATGGTACCTCATACAATTATTACAGACCAAGGAAGGCAATTTGAATCACAGTTGTTCAGAAGCCTGACTGCAATATGTGGAGCTAAAGTATCACACACAACCCCTTATCACGCTCAGAGCAATGGGAAAGTAGAGAGGTTACATAGAACCTTAAAATGTGCTACCAAAGCCCATAGGAATATCAGATGGACTGAAACATTACCAAATGTCTTACTTAGGTTAAAGAGCTACAATAAGATTTGCTACCAATTACCCCAGAGCTAAAATGGTATATGGTACAAATATCAGATTACCAGGAGAGTTTTTTGATCCACCTGAAACCAAAATTGACCCTGAATCATTTGTGACCATATTGCAAAATGATATGGAAGGGTTGAAACCAGCTGAATATTCTATTACAACAAATCAGAAAGTCTGTGCATAAGGACCTAAAGTCTTGCTCACATGTGTTTGTGAGAATCAATCGAGTAAAAAAGAACTTGAACCAACATATGAAGGACCATTTCCTGTATTAAAAAGATAAGATAAACACTTTACAATAAATATAAAAGGAAAACCTGTTAATTTTTCTGTAGACAGACTAAATCTGCTTATATGTTAGTTATGGACACAAAGCCTATAAACTTACTACATGTACACAATCAGAGGAGAGTTCCGGTGGAAAAGACTTCCTACCACTCCACTGATAATAAACACACTACTATACAAAGTGGTAGAAAAATAAAGAAACCAATTAGGTTTCTTGAGTAATAATGCTGATTTTTTTCTCAATACATTTTGTATATATATGCATATAATTCGTGTTAGATCCTGTGTTAGAATACCCGAAGTAATTTCTATGTTTTTGTTTTGTAGCTTATTAAGTTAGAATAGAACAGCATATTGTGCAGGAAATGTATGTCTAATGTAACAGTAACTAAATAACAAATTTCGTTAAGTTTTGCATATTGTTTTGTTGTAAATCATTTTTTAACAGTACTGTCCCTTCCATACTTGCATATTGTATTTATTGCTCCCCTACATTTATGTGATTCTTTCTTCCATTTAAATTTAAGAGTCTTTTTGTAATCTCTTATACCTGTATCCTAATTACGTTACTCGTAGGGAAGTAATGCTGGGACGGTTTAATTCAGATTCCTGTCATTAGATACTGTGTAAGTTAAACTGTTGTATAAAATTATAAATTTAATTTGCAAATTAATGAGAATATGAAATATGTCATGTTAAAGAAGAATAATTTTTAATTTAAGATTTATCTCAGTTAATTTTGTTAACTGAACTAGTGCTTTAACCATAAATTAAACTGAAAACAAAATTCTATTTTTAGAGTCATATATGCAGTAGATGATGGCGAAATGTGACCGAATAAAGTTTATATACGATCCTAATGTGCAGAATGAATTAAGAAATTGTTAAATAAGATGACAGGAGAAAGAAATTTGATTGTTGTGGAAGCATGGAGAAAATTTACGATTCTGGATTGTATTACATATGCGTCAAAAGTGGCAGTTTCGTAGAACAAAAATCAGCTGCATGTTCTGAAATTATAACTCTATCAAATGCAATTGGTGGCAAAGGTTTTAATATGCAAATGGTTGACATCAATAAATTGATGTGAGAAAGCTCTTTGGATGAGGACGATTTGATTGAATTTATGAAAATTTCCAATAATAAAGAAGTCGAAGGTGGATTTCAACTATTAGTGGCTGATTTAATTTGCGAGGGCTTGAAATTTGCAACAAGTTTAGAACATTTTCTTACTCATGATCCCGACATGGAGTGTACATTAAAATTTCAACATAATTTAAAGTTTCGTGTAATTGGATATCAAGAATTATATAAGCAACTTGAGATATCAAGAAAAAAAAAAAAAAAACAGCTGCTAATAACAGACTTTATAACAACAAAAAAACCAACAGAGGCCTTTAATAATGCAAGAAATTCTATATTAGAATCAAACCCAACAGTTGCGTAGATATATCTACTGACGATAGCCCTCTTGGTTCAGTCTGTAATAAACATTTTATACTACCTGATTTAATTTTTTTTCAACATTAACTTCTTATGAATCAGTTTGTCAAACATTAAGTTTTTCAAAACCAGAAGGTAATTCTTTTATATTACCATACCTTCATTTTGCATTACATTTCTGATCAATCATTAATCTTTACTTACAAAACTTTTTAGTGAAAAAAATTACATCATTATGAACTACTAAATAGACCTGAGGAAATAAAAATATTTTATTCTGCTATATGTATTACATGAAAGTTACCCTGTAGCTATTTTCATAATTTGACCTCAAAATACTGATTTTATACAGGTATGATTAAGTTGTATTTTTGACTGCAGAAGTAAGAGAAAGAGATTTAGAGGCAACCCTAAAAAAGATTTCATGAAGATCGGTAATGCAAATTCCCATAACTCCACCTTTATGACACCAAATCCTGACATATAGAAGCTAAATTGGATGCTTCTAAGTGGCTATATAAGAAGGTGGAAGGAGGTATAGAAGAGAATACATGTCGCAGGTGGATGGCTGCTCATAACATAACACAAGCATGAGAGAGTTATTGTTTTACAAACTGAGATGTTATTTCCTTCATTACTAATTGATGTTGTATTTTAAATAAATGTTTTTATGAAAAAAGCTTGCCATGTTTTTCAACAAGACTTAAATACTCTTCAGATTCGAAATGCTAATTTACACAGAGTGTTTTGAAACTTATGAGTAAAAATTTGAGGAGCAGTAGAAAAAATGTAATAAAGCAATTTTCACTAATGCATAAGCAGAGAGCAAGTGGTGAACCACTATAACTATTATTGTCACATGAAAGAACGAAACACCAACAAATAGGAGGCATTAAATAATTTTACAAACAGCATGTGCAGTAAAATTACAAAAACTGCTCAAAAGAGCAACTGCCTGTGGTAATGAGGCAGTATACCAACGATATAGTGAGAAGTGCACTTTTTCAAACACAACCAGCTTTTCTTGGACTCCACCAACCACAACAGAAATCTTGACAATCAGGTCCTTGGAAGAGTCGATGAGACTTTTGTAGATTAAACTTTTAAAATTTTCCCAAAAGAAAAAGTTCAGACAGGAAAGATCAGGTTAGTGTGCTGAACAAAGTGTGGACCCACTCTGACCAATCCATCACCCCAGGAATTTAGCATCTAAAATGCTCTGCACATCTGAGATTAAATGGGGTAGTGCTCCGCCATGCTGGAACCACATACATACTTGTATGTTGGCTGAAACAGGTTGAAGTAACTTTCACAATACCTCTAATAAAATTGTGAGGTATGAATGGTAGAAGGTATGAGCCAATGAAATAGTCACCCACAGTGTGAGTGAATGTAAAGTTTATTGGCACAAGAGCCAGATATGGCTATGTTGCCAAACAAGATTTAATTGTGGTATAGACATGAATAAATTGAAGAAAAGAAAAAAAAAATGGTAGACAAGGAGGGTCGAAAACAGAGAAGGATTGCTAGCGTAACACAGGGGCGCATCATTCATGTTTACCAAAGACAGTAAACCCCATGAGAAAGGAAAAAGATCCCTAGGGAGTCTTGGGGTCATGATGCCAGTACTTAATAGTCACCTACCATTCCAACCCAAATATTTGTGCTGAAATGATTCTGACATGCATGAGGACATATGTTGTAAGGATTGCTGGATGCCCACAGAAGAAGGTTGTGCTTATTCGAAATGTCTTCATGAGTCAAGGTGCATTCATTTGGGAATATGTGCATTAAAATCAAACTGGGCTGATAGTTGTTGCATATACCAACATGCTAAATTGACATACGAAGCATAATCAGCAGGTATCAAGGCTTACATTTTTCGTATGCGGTCGTGGTGTAATCCTTCATGTCATAGTACTCCCAAACAATTGAGTGGGGCACATTTATGGCAAGGGAAACCTCTTGGATGCTAATAACTGGATGATCTTCCACTCTTTGCAGAATGTCCTCTTCAACTTGTGACATCTGCCCACTCCTACAAGCATGTGTCTTCACAAGAAATGCTGCCTGTTCAGCCTTTTGGCTTCCAGAGCATTCACAGTCATAAGACCATACATAAAATGCATGTCCACCTTTACCTGATTACTGTATGTCGCCATGCTTCCTGAAACCCAAGGCAGAAATGATGAGTAAGAAAACATGCACTTTATTCTTTCCATTACAGGGCCATCTGGCAGTTCACAACTAATTCCCATTCAAACTAATTCACAACTAATTCCCATAGTGCTCTCTGCCTATGCATTGCACGGTGAAAATTGCTTGTTTAGAAATTTTCTATCACCCCTTAAATTTTTGTCCATGAGTTTCAAAATACCCTGTATCTACTCGTTCTTACCAAAATGTCTTACATTTTTGAAACATTTATTAAATTATTCAAATATTAAAATAACTTTTCAACTATATTAATCATTACTTAATTTTTATTAAAATTCATATAATATAAACAATGAAAATTATAGGATTTATTTTAAAAAAAAGCAATCAGGATCACAAGTCATAAAGAATATTTGGGCTTTATGACTTCTTAATTCAAATAGACATTTTAAATAAAAAGTACCTTCTCCTTTGAGACTTAGGATTGAATTCTGAAACTCCCATCTCTTCTTTCTTAAAAAATATGCAAGAGAGGAGACAAAAATCTTAATATCTATAAATCTTCCTTTTCTACTGATGTGTGCATATGGAAATGCCACAATTTCCACGAAAAGATTCAAAAAGGAATTTTTTAGGACTTTTGGTGTTTTGTTTTGAGATAGAAAAAGGAAGAGAAGGGAACATTTCAGAAAGTCTCTGGATAGCAGGAAATAATGATCAATGTCTTGCTATAGGTCAGCAGTGATTTACATTCTATTTCACAAAATTTACTGACTTAACATTAACTGTATGGATGGAAAAGTATTTCTTTTACTAACCCTAGTAAATTAATATCTAGAATATCAATTCTATGTATGGTTCAGTTGTTAAGTACGTCAACAAAGCATCCCACCCCAACCATTGACTTGCTAATCAATCTCTTTAAATTAGCAAAAACATTATTACAAACACCTACTGAATAAGCATCAGACAAGGAGTTACGGTTATCACCTCACAAAGTCTCTTTGCAAATGAATATTTTCTATTCATCATGACAAAATAAAGTTTAATCAAATAAGAAATGAATACTATGAAAATGTTGCATTGCCTCACCAACTAAAATGATTTACAGAAAAATATCACATTTAATGAAGATGTAACTTGATAAAGAACGAATATAGATTCAAAACAAGTCAACAGTAATAAATCAACCATAAAAAGATATAAAAAGAAAGAAGAATTACTTATTCACTCTATCATTTCTATCAGAATAACAAAATCCCAATGGAAATTATAGCAAATGATACATTGATCAGAGCAGAGAAAATCAAATGTTAGTGATATATATATATCATGGAGTATTCTATTCCTTTACCTCCCTAAATAAAAAATTCAACTTAAAGTTGCTAATAGAAGTAAGTAATTCAGGAAATCTAGAAATGCATACAAAAGAGAAGAATTGCACAAATGTATAGTAATTTAACATCCAAGATGCAAATGAATAATAGGTCTAAGAATAATATCTAAGCCAGGATTCTGCCACGATATCCAGAACAAGACTTCAAGCCTCTTAGAACAGATTTGTGTCCCATAACACTACAAATGTAAAACTTGTTTTCATATTCACTCTAGAAAGTAAAATATTTCACATGAAACTTGACAACTGTGATACAATTCAGATACAATTTATATATACAGTTTGATAAAATTTATGATTATCATAGTATCTATTGTAACGGAAGTCAAGACTGCAACAATGGCATTAAATGAGCTATTTGCAAAGAATTTCCTTCTTTTCAACAGATCTATCATTTTTCTTATACTCAAATTTATTTTTCTTTCCCCTAGAATTTATACTGACAAGGTTACATCAATGATCAAAGAACCCTTAAGCTTTCAATAGTTTTTAGGTCTACTGAAGTCTGCATTTAACAATAAGATTCTGAAGGAGAATATTAAGTAATAGAAATTGAAGGGTTCTTAATCTTTTTTATGTCCCAACATATGGACAGTTGGAGTAAAGTATCAGGTACATGTCAAATTTGGAGATTTTGCATTTGATTACAACTTCATTGTGATGGAACTTAATTTTTGCTTACATTGATGATTTCTAATGGATTACTTATACACAAGTCAAACATTGTCTTAACTTGATTGCTATTCATTAATTTAAAATATCAGGCAGGTTTATTTCAAAAAAGCAAAAAAAAAAAAAAAAAAAAAATTTAAATTTTTTTAATAAAAATTTTTTGTTTTAAAAAAAAAATTTTTTTTTTTTTTTTTTTTAAAAAAAAAGTTACTTTGTTACCTGAGATAGTTTGGTGACCTAAAGTGTTATTTTTTAATTTATGAAAATTGTGCTAGAAAAGTATGATTTAATTATTTAACAATTAGGGAGAAAGGTAAAATGCAGGTGTTATATAGTTGTGCATGGATAAAATTTTAATTTTGAAAAAGAAAGAATTTTTACTTTTCAAGGAAGCATTTGTGTTTGATTCATTAGAAAGAATTGCAAGATCATTTTATTTAGGAATGCTGCAACAGTGAAATGAATGAGTATCATTGCAGAAGATGTGTAAATAAGAATAGCTGGTTTGAGGATGGCAACTTTAGAATACTATAGATTTTAATGATGATGAATATATGGGCACAAAAATCATTACGAGATTTCTATTTTTTTCCCAGATCAATGTCCTGCTGAGAAGTGTCACAGATTGGATGAGTTTCTTTCAAGAAGTCTGAACATGAATACTTATTTTCAAAAGAAGTAAATTTGGAAGTTCTATTGTGGAATTATAAGACTGATGTTCACATAAAATCTGTGGAATTTATGGAACTCAATAAAAAAAATCCCTGCATGGAACATATAGATATGATAATTTGTTTCTTAACTTCCAGGCTTCTTGAGGCAAAAGATGCCTAAATCTAGTAATCCTAATGTTTGATGTTTAGTATCTTTCTTGATACCGTAAAATGTTTATCCTCCCCCAAAGGAATTGAAATTCTAATAATGGTGAGTTTTTTCTCATAATTCTAAAAAATAATGCAATTTCAATGTAATCACTAATTTCGTAACGTAAATCACTAAAATCATAATATTCTTATTTAATTCCGTTATATTTGGCAGTTATAAATGTCAGAGTTTGTTCATTTTTACAGACTTTCGACGTGATACGATACGTCGATTATTTAGCGATTTTTTTTGAAAATCGACAAATCGCTCCCAATACTGACTCAAGACCGTAATAAGTTTAAAAAAATTATTACAACAGTAAAAACACATAATAAAACATCAATAATAATAATAATGAATACAAATTATATAAATTTAACAAACATTATACGACAATAGGAATTCGCACACTTTTTCGCCTTTTAAAAATTGTGAAATCTTTAAAAGCAGTTTATATGAGAGTAATACACGTTCCCCATCTGTAATACTACAACAGAAAAGGTAAAGAATGTATAAAAATGAATGTTTTTCTTTAAATCATGTACTGATTATTTTAATACCGGATAAGTAGTTACGAACGCATGCTCTTTTTAGGAAATGTGTTGAGTCGCATTAATTCTACCTTACATCTTACCTTACAACGTCATTCATACTCTTTCAAATTATGGATACTCCCGTTTTGAATTCCTCTTAATACACCGGCGTAAAAAATTGTTTATATCATTAGTTCAGGCAATTGTTAAAAGAGGGCGTTGGGCGGATATTAATTTAGAGTGCTGCTTAGCGACAAAAAAAAAGTTTTGTCTTAGGGATAACCCCACCATAAAATCTTAAAAAGTACTAAATTCAAAAGTTGTTTATATAATATCCCTACTGTGCAAAAGATTCTGTTTCTCGTCATACACTTTTCACTCTGGACTAAATCCTTCACCGGACACTTGGCGGACATTTTTTTTTTGAATCGTGGTAGAAGCTAAGCGTCCATTACAAAATCGATTCCTCCCGCTAAATCGTCATTTCTAGTAAAAGGTTGATCGCCAAGGCGTTGTCCTTGAGAGGAACCAGTTTGTAGTAACCATGCACGAGATGATCTGAGGGGAAAACTGCGCAGTATAATGCGTTTTTTTTTTTTTTTTTTTT
>BMAW01076938.1:496471-539737 GCA_019974015.1 Nephila pilipes | reverse complement strand
TATATATATATATATATATATATATATATATATATATATAATATGTGTGTTTGTGTGTGTCTCTCTCTCTCTCAGTGTGTATGAATATTGCATCTAGAAAAAGAAATTTATATAACTTTTAATTTCATTAATTATTTTTAATACAACCATAGTCATTAATAGAGCTTTTTCTGAAGTCAGGATGATTTAATAAAAATTTGTAATATTAGATGTTCTTCATTAGAGGGTTTATTGGCCACGAAGGAGACTATCGTTTTAATCAACAACTTTTGCGATCGCAAAGTTGTTATGTTAATCTTTGGTGTCTGTTTTTATCACTAAGGAACTTAATTTTCAAAAATATATTATTATAAATTTCTTATAATTTTTTTTCTTGAATTGAAATAAAGCGTATATGAAAATTTATTCTGTGGGATATACAATTATATTTGACTTAAAATATTTTCAATATAATAATTTATCGTTAATTTAATTTTCAATATTTGAAAAAGATGTTATTGTTCCCTAAAGTGCACTACTGGCCATTAAAATTGCAGCACTTTGAAGGAAAGCAAATACAAAAAAGATATTTACTATACGTAAGCAATATGGTATAAAGACAAAATGATTAAATTTGCACTCAGTTTTGGGATTTACTGGGGTGCGAAATTAGTAGAAACAGCTGCCACCAGTGACAGCTAAAACAGCCCTTACCCGGTTAGCGAGGAGTCTAATTGGGCCTGTATGACTCAAACGGGCAGCTCATTCAATGCTGTTTGAAATCTGTGCCCCACTTCATCAATCGTATTAGGTGGAGTGGGGTAGCGGACCAGTCTCTCAGCAACCCATGGCCGAATGTTTTCAATGGATGGTAGATCTGGAGATGGTGCAGAGTAGGACAACAATTGAATACCCTGTGTATCAAAGAAGGTTATTACATGACGTGCAAGGTCATTACATGGCGTTCAAATTACGTCAATCCGAACTAGAGATGTTGGTTGTCGTGTACTCAATGGCTGCCCAAACCATCAAACTAAGTGCAGGTTCACTATGCCGATATCGAATGCAAGCAGGTGACGAGCTCGGAGCCTCCAGACACGTATAAGGCCATCAGAATACTGCACGCAGATCCGGGACTCGTCTGAAAAGACGACTTTGGGCCACTCCTGTATCCAGTTTTGTCGTTCGGTGCACCAGAGTCAACGTCTATGTCTTTATTGCATTGTTAAGGGAAGCCAAAGTAATATGCCTGTCCACCCAAGAGTTAGTCATGGGAGGGCATGGAAATCCTGCATGCCGTTCAGTATGACCCTCAGCAACCTATTCATTCCATACTCGCATGACATTGGTTGGAATTCGACCAGTGTGACGGGCAATATCTCGGAACGATACTCCACTCTCTGGATAATCAACGATCCAGCCTCTATCGAATTCTGACACTTGTTGGTAAGAACTTCTTTTTGGAGACATAAAACGATATTCTGAGCGAACTCCGACCTTACAAAGCGCTTTCAGAATGAGAAATCCACTACACAACTTTTCTTTTATGCATTACTTCAGATGTCTTTTCTCCCTCCGGCGGTGTCTAAATGCGCTGAAATACTAATAATTTGCATATCCCAACCTCTTTTACCTTTCATGTGATTTTGTCTTGTCAGATAATTCTGGTCAGCAGTGTACTTAAACAATTTGCTACTGTTCTAAAATTTAAATGAATCTTTATTTATCGTTTGCTTTAATTCTTATGTTTAATTGAATAATTGTTTTAAAAAGTTAGCATATTTAGTAGTTAAACTTGCTCATCGCAACGCATTACATAGAGCGATTTTTATTAAACTTTCTATTTCGGTTGAAGCAATTCTTTTTTTTTTTTTTTTTTTCTTGAGGGACTATTTCTACTTTTTATTATTAGAAGCTTCACACAAGACTCATTATAAGTTAGGTTTGGAGGAATACTAACGCTTAAAAAGTTTTCTTCTGAATTAGATATATCATTATTTGATAACTAAGAGAGATTATTTTGATTGTGTTCTTATGAACATCGAAGCAAATTTATTTAAAAGGTCTTTCTTATTTCTGTATGTGTTGTTTTATATTCAATAAGTAAAGTTTTTTCATTTGATATCACATAAAGAGAGCCAGTGTATGACTCTTGCTGTTTCGAAAATATATTATTTGTAAGGTTTCAAAACAGCAGGAGACTTGATTACGAAACAGTAAGCGATTGTACATATTATATAAAATTAAAAAATCATGACGCGTTAACTGATTTTTAACCTACAAATTCACGACGTAAAATGTTGCATGTTGGAGAACAGATACGCTGTTTTTCTATATGCTACACTTCGGATAGAAAAGTAGTCGATATTACAACTGATTGGTTATATATTTAATTTGATCCTTTATAACTTTTTACCCTTTTTTATGATGATAAGAATTCTTATGCCTTTCAAAAATTTTTCCTTTATGCAATTTTGTTATTCTTTCAAATTTCTCATCATTTATGTAGTTTTCAAACTTTCATAGCATTTATCACTACATTTGCTTTTTTTGCTACCCGAGTATTCATTCAAAGTTATATTGTAGTGTTAACTTTTGTATTTTTTTTAATTGAGAGTTGTTAGAAGTAACAAAAAGTTTTGAGACTATAGAAAATTATGTATAAGAATATCCGAGCAAAGTATATTCGTAAGAAACTTTTATTAAAAAGGTAAAATCAAGTGGTGTGAAATCATTTACCGTAATGTTAATTTTGAAACTATTATTAATGTAATTAGCTACATTTCATGTAAGAGGAAAAACAAATTATCATTTCAGAGACCGATTTAAAATATAGTAATCAAAGTGTGAGGTTTGTTAGATAATAAATTAAAATCAGGAACGATACATGTTTTTGAATTGTTTATTGTAATCAGATTTTCAGAGATTTTCTAATTCCATAGCTCCTTCTGTAAATAGAACAACCCTACATGACTTTTTTAATGTATCAATTAATTAATCAATTGCAGCCGAATATTTAATATAATTTTTCGTGGGTAAAGGTTTTTTAAAAACTTTAATAAATCAATGTTAATTGAACTTGGGTAATATGTTTTAAGAAAATGTCAAAGTGGAACATATTTCCTTGATTTTTCACTTACGCTTTATGATAAATTTTCTTCTTCTTTTCCTGTTCCCTTTGAAATCCTGAAAGGAAAGCATTATCTGATATGCCCGTAAGGCATATCAGATATCGAAAAAAGGTAGGTCTTAAAGAGACTGCAACAGACCGACCGCACATTTTAACTAGGAACACTGTAACGGTCTGTCAGCGTTTCAATTGAAATTTATTACCGCCATCTAGGCATAGTACAGGGGAAATTTACTGGAAGTAATCATCATGGAATGGTTTTAGAAAATACACTTGGTTTTAGAAATGCATTTCTTTTGGTAGTTTAAATACTTCAAGGTGCCTTAGGAAGATTAAGAAATATGCCTGAGGCAAAAGGAGTATTCTAAATAACCAGATGTAGTGGAAGAGAATCTTTTCGGAGTACTTACAGTAACTGACTACATTTAAAACATGATTTTAGGCCAAAATTTACAGTTTTTTATTTTTATTTTACCATTTTAAAACCCAACTCATCAGCTTTCTAAAACTGCTTTTGTTTTGAGTCAAGGATAAGTAGAAGCGAAATTATAACGATTTAAAAATTACGTCGTAGCTGTCAACCAAACCAGAAGTACCACTTTAAGACCATTTAAATGACTGGAAGTTTGACGATTCTTCATAATCTCACAGTAATTTATGTAAAATAATATGTAATTTTTTATAGCGAAATTTTCAACGAAATGTTCAATAAGCCCGCCACCAAATTCGAAATTATTTTTCATGAATTTCTGCCAAAGAGAATGGCAATAGGCAAACATCTCATATTGCTTACATCTCGCATTTGGAAATCGAAATTGCTTATAGGCTATTTAAATTACTCTGCAAATATTTTTTCATAGATTAATCATTGTTTTATTTCTAAAATATTATTAAACAGAGTATTCTTTTTGAATTTCAAAATAGGAGGATCAAGTTGTAGGTGTAATAGGAAGCGTAAATTTCACGGTAATCTATATATTGTAAGTAAGAAAGTTGACTCTGATATGAATGTTACCGTAACTACAAGTACAAAATAGCTTTAAAAACTTGACAAACACTTGATTGATGATGACCAAATTAAGGGGGAAACTTTGTCTGGCTATCGTATTATCGCTTTAGACATACTAATCAGTGCTTTTACGTTTTATTGTACCCTTCACGTCTCAAAAAAAAAAAAAAAAAATTGAAATTGGCTGAAGATTCCAAATTTAGTCTCTCTTGAAATCTCACTTTATATTGTGAAAATAGCCCTTTCTCTTTTGGATTTTGCACATCTAAAAAGAACAAACTAAATAATGAAGTAAATACTAGATTTGTGTATGCGCTTTCGACTCATTGGAAAAGGGTATACAGCTGGGGAAAAAATTGCCGCAACTTTAAATATGCCCTTTATATCAAACATGCCATTTAAACAACAAGAAAAAAATATTCATGCTGCTGCATCTGTCGTTAAATGTTCAATGAACGTGGCGACAGAAGCTGTTACTATAACACAAAATTCAATCAATAAATTCACAGAATGTGGGGTGTCTGAATGGAACATAGCAACGTCGAGACTACTGATCGTTTAATGGTGTTGTGAGTGCGATTTCAGCTTTAACTGGAAAAATTCTTTATGTTGAAATTATGTCACAGTTCTGCAGAATTTGTAATAAGTACAAAAATATCTCAATTTTATCACAACATAAACCCGATCATTCTTGCGTAAATCACAGTGGATCATCGAGTAACATGGTCGTTGTCGGTGTTTATCGTATATTTGAATGTTCTGAAAGTTTACTTTCTCTTCGATACACCAATTACTTCGGTGAATGAGACTCCAAAGGATTTAATGCAGTTCAAGATATTTATAGCAAGGAATCTGTGAGAAAGCTTCAGTGCATCGGGCATATTAAAAAAAAAAAAGAATTGGAGTGCACCTTCGTAAATTAAAAGCTAACAAGAAAGGACTTGGCAAGGTAAAACTGACAGAAAATTTTATAAATAAATTACAAAACTACTATAGAATAGCTATTAGGTCCAATGTGGAAAGTTTATTATACATGCAAAGTTCCACAATTGCTGTATTTGCCCACTGTTGTTCAAGTGAAAACCATTGCATGGAGAGTGTTCTAATGGTGTGGTCAGTTGGTGTAAATATCAACGAGCTAATTATTGCTTCGGGAAAACCTTACAAGGCTACCAGTATAGGTCTACATAATGTTATCTCCCGTTTTAATGTCCCTACATAATGTTAAGCCCATTTACGTACTTAAAGTCCACCTCTAGAGGGTGTTCATTTGTAAAGGGGTAAGTGTAAGATGCCACACAATCCCCTCAGACCTGACCGAATTTCCGAGCGGAGCTGATGTGAACGAGCGAGATGGCACTCGTGAGTAAGGAGTGCAAATAAATTGTTGTTATACAACCTGATGTTTTTGTCTAAGGACAACTATAAACTGTAAGCTAGTGATGATTAACTATAGCGAGATGGCACTCGTGAGTAAGGAGTGCAAATAAATTATTGTTGTTGTTATACAACCTGATTCTCCTTGTCTAAGGACAACTGTTAACTGTAATCTAATGATTATTAACTAAGTTAACAAAAAAAAAGTAAGAGTAAATGATAAGTGTGTGTGTAAAGAAAAAGAAAAAAATCTTAATAATCCAAATATAATAAATGTAATTAAGCCCATTTACATGAAGCTATGCGACCAAAAATTGCTCATTAAATGTCTTCATGGCCTTACTCAAAATGCCAATGAAAGTTTCAACAATGTCTTATGGTTGGTAATACCGAAAAATGTTTTTGTTGAAACAAACTTTACACCTAGGGTTATATTTAGCCGTTATCCAATTTATTGATGGGTTTTATGGATTACTAAAAGTTTTAGAGGAATTAGAAATAATTCCAGGTTATTACACACTGAAACAATACTATAGTATAGATGAAAAACGCATCGATTATTCAAAGCGTCATTCTTTGCCTGAAACTAAACAGGCCAGAAAAAAAAATCGGGCATCAAGAAATAAAAAAAAGTATCGCACATGAGGAAAAAGAGGATATGACATATAAATGTGAAGGATTTTAAATGTTTGTGCTTTTTTTTTAATTTTTTAGTAAAATAAAAAAAAGTAAACTTGGGACGTTGGGCTTTTCGCGGTTTTCTCTTCACTAACCTTGGGGACTTTAATTAAGATTGATTGCAATAAATAACAATTTCTTTCCAACCCAAATGAAACGTGATTAGATAAATTAGAGACAGGTAGAAATAAAGTGAAGTGATTTAGGTAGGAAAGTATATAAGCATTGTATTATCGAGACGAGAGAGGTTGAGTGTCATAGCGTTGAGTATATGCATTACAGGTGGTTGACGAGATCAAGAGTTGCTACGGGTAAGAGTGATCGTAGCGAGGTCCAGAATCAAGTCAACTTCAACACTAAAAGTTTCGGTAAAACACTCTTAATTCGGTATTAGTGAGACGGATGAACATATCTAGGGTGTTACCTTGGAGAGCAGGAATTCATTTATCATTATAGAGCAAATCTATTGAATAAATATTGTGCGTGAGATTTGTCTAACGTCTTCTTGCATAATTTATTGACTTTTTAGTGTTAGTATATTTGATTGAGTTATGGCACAAGAGGCGAATAGGAATACTATTTCACCACAAACTTAAATTGCTTTTCCTGGAAAACATGACTTTTTAAAAATGTTGCATACTCAACACATGATTTTATAAACTGTAATTGAGATATCTATGTAAAATTTGAACTGTATATTATTCTTAATATTGTTGAGCCTATGAAATAAGAATTTTGTTTTAAAATTGATGTTTTTTAATTTAAAGGTATTTTTGAACAATAATATTTGTAAATTTGTTAAAAAATTAATTGAAATTATCACGATAAACTATAACTTTTCCATATTTTAATAAATTTCTTAGATTTTAGTTCATTGTGTTAAAACCTATGTTATAGACGTGTATCCCAAAAATTATATTTAAATTAATGCAGTAGAATTTTCTGTAGAGCGTTTTGAGTTTGGGTCAAATTTCACCAAATTTCTGCTTAAATTCATTCATTTATTAAATTTGTTTAATTAATGTAGTATTTTTGGATTTTTTTTCATTATCTTGAATCATAATCTTTTTAAAAATGCGGTGAAAATTTATTCAATTTTTTTTTTTTTTTTTTTTTTAAAAAAAAAAAAAAAAAAAAAGGTACTTCAAACATAGTAAGGTATGCGTAAGAGGTCTCAGGGGTGTTATCTCGACTAATGAAACGTACACAAATTTTGACTAACTATAATTCATTGAAATAATGATTTTGATTAAATTAATAATTTTGATGCTTTTACAAATGCTTTATAAAGAAACGAATTTTTTATAAAACATGTAAAATAGTTAAAATATATTCTTAATTTTTTTTTTTTAAATTATGAGCCCATGAATATAATAAAATTTTCTTTTAGAAAATTTGGGTAGGTTTCACTTCGCGCAAGGTGTTTTGTACACAAATGATTCTAAGGACTTGCAGTAAGTTGATTTATAAAGTCAAATATACACCCTTTTTAATGAGTATCTATTACAAGTTGTGACGGGTCTATCCGCGACCTTGTCACTAATAGTCCTCTTGGGGAATTTGCACTCCTCAAGAATTATTTGTATCAGAGGGCTTCCTCTGAAGAAGAGAACAAAAACATGCAAATTAAGACTGATATGTGTATATATAGTGTAAGCTCTCAAGAGAGAAGGCGGGGGGGGGGGCAGAAAGCAGGGGATTGTGAGGGGAAGAGGTAGGATAGATTTGTACCTGAGCTGTCAATAAAGTAAATTGTTTTAGAGATGGCGACCCTTCATTCCAGTCCTTCCGTACCTTCCCATCCGTCCGACCACTTGTCATTTCATTGGCGCCCAACTTACCCAAACCCTGAGATAGGAGTCAGTTCGAGTTTTAGAGTATTACCTGAAAATTTTTTTTCCGGAAAGGAAAACGTGTCGGAATTTTTAAATAGTATTGATTATGGAGTGATGTTTCATGAAATTCCCGCAAATTTAGCTTGTGCTTACTTAAAGGGTCATCTTATTGGAAAAGCTAGAGATTGGTTTGCGGTTATAGGTTCTTAGTACGTGACTGGAACAGCAACGGACTTCGCACAATTAAAGCAGGCATTAACAAATAGTTTTCCGGTGGTCAGAAATAGATTGGAATTAGAGGCTGAGTTTTACTCGTCACACCAAGTTAGAAGTCAGGCACCGTCGGATTTTGTTTATAAATTATTGAAGATACAGAAAGTCCTTAATTTTGAAATGACGGAAGAAAACCTAGTGAATCATATCATTATGAGATTATCCCCACAGGTAATGGATTATGTAGAAGTTCGAAACCCCATAACAAAGGCACAACTTTTACAATTAGTAGAAAAGTATGAGGAACGACATGGGTATAAGGAAACCCAGGGTTCGAGTAATAATGGCGGAATAAAGGAATGGGATTCGAGTAGAAGGTTGCCCGACTGTCGTTTCGAAGGAAACTGGTGGAATAGAAGGGTTGATTATAGGCAGAATGACGCGCGGTTGACGAATGTGGATTTGAGTAACTTTGGATATCGTGGAGGTGCAGGAAATAAGGGGTTCGAGAACAGAATTCGGAATGATCGAGGTGATCATAGTTTCGATAGGCGTAGGAGTCGCAATGATTTTTCAGATAGAGGATCGAGTAATGATTGGACCGGAGGGGATCTAAGAAATTTTCAAAATAGACATCGCCATAAGCGAGATATGGCTCTTTATCCACATAACGTAAGGCAAACTAGTGATATGCAATGCCAGAATATCACCAACCGTAGTGTTAATCGTAACCAAAGTTTTGATCGCCCTCAAATAAATTTAAATTTATTATCTATAAAATCAGTAGAGACTTGCAAACAACTTGAGAGAGAATTTGAAAATGTTATTAAAGATTTCCGGGATCGGCTACAAACGGTGGTTAGGAGGTCTGAGAGATTACAGAAGCGGATCAGTTGTTTAGCCAATAATCAATGCATTAATCATAGTTTTCCTTTTGCCACTAGTAATAATTCTAGGAGTAACTTTAGTCACTCGGTTAAAAAGGTTGCGAGCACCAGTTATTATAAAAAGCCGTCTAATCAATATGGTCAAGGGATCCGAGTGAAGCTAGGAGAAGATTTAAGGTGTGGTAATATTGAGAAATTGTTTGAAGAGACTAGGCGGAATACTAAGATTCAACAGGATAATAGATGGGTAAAATATTATAATAAGAGAACACGGGAAATTGATGTTAAGGTAAAGGATTTAGTGTTGGTGCAAACACATCCTAGGAGCTCGGCGAGCAAGAGGATTGTGAGTAAGTTTAAACCTAAATTTGAAGGCCCTTATGAGGTGATGAAGGTTGAGAACAACAATGTGGTTATTTGGAAAGGGGGTGAATCGATAACGGTGAATGTAGATTAGGTACAGATTTACCACCCAAGAGAAAGGGATGAAGGTGTTGTTGAGATAAACGGATTGAATGGTGAAAGGTCTGGGTCAGAACAGGTAGAAACTGAGAGTAGCAAAGGTCTGGCCAGCGAGGAGTCCTCTAAAGAAGGGCAATGGTGAGGTAGGAGAGTGAGAAGTAAGGGGTCGACAGAATCTTGCAATGATCGTGAGGGTCGGCATGAGAGTGAAAGGAGGTTACCAGGGAGAATGAACGGACAAAAACGTCCAGGAACAAGAAATATGACTAGTAGAGAAGCAGCTGACGAAAGTCAAGTCCTGTCCGGAAGGTCCAGTCCAGGTCCACCACGAGGAGCGACAGACAACCACAGACAAGTCCTGCCTGGGAGGTCAAGTTCTTATCAGCTTCGCAGCAGACGACATATCAAGGAAGGGCAAGAGGAGTCCCGGAGGTCAAGTCCGTATCCCCTACGCAACAGATTGAGCATCAGCGAGAGGCAAACGGCAACAGGAAGGACAAGTCCATATCTTATAAGAGCCGGAGGAGTAGAAACAGTGATTAGCAGGAGTAGATTTAGGCCCTTTCAAGTGACTCAGCTGTGATTGAAAAACGAAAATTATACTTTAAAATATTTTGTTGTTGATTGTATAAAGTTCTAGTTGTTAGTTATTAAGTATATGTAAATTTACTAACGTAATTTCTATCGGGGCGTTAAGACCCTCAAATAAACCACGTTTTCTTCACGGAGGGGGTTGTGACGGGTCTATCCGCGACCTTGTCACTAATAGTCCTCTTGGGGAATTTGCACTCCTCAAGAATTATTTGTATCAGAGGGCTTCCTCTGAAGAAGAGAACAAAAACATGCAAATTAAGACTGATATGTGTATATATAGTGTAAGCTCTCAAGAGAGAAGGCGGGGGGGGCAGAAAGCAGGGGATTGCGAGGGGAAGAGATAGGATAGATTTCTATTTGAACTGTTCTGTAGATTTGTACCTGAGCTGTCAATAAAGTAAATTGTTTTAGAGATGGCGACCCTTCATTCCAGTCCTTCCGTACCTTCCCATCCGTCCGACCACTTGTCATTACAAAGTGAAATATAAAGATCTTAACACATTTTTAAAGTAATAAAATATTTCAAACTTTTAAAAATTTCAAAAGCATTAAATATTTTCTTACTTTTTTAAAATAATAAATACATTTTAAATCACCCGAGAAGCACTTATCAATGCTACTGAGCGACGGTGATTAATTTCTTACTTTACCTGGATATGAATTTTTAGTTTGAATACTACAAATGACTAAGTTTATGAAAGAAATGCTAAGAACCTTACGGATGCAGCTCAATGATGCTTACTGCGACGCCTGTCACATAGAGTCAAGGTACGAAGATAGGGACTGTGATTTCTACAAAAGAGCCTTTGGACTATACCTGGTGTCCAAGGAAGCAACAGATAAGGTGGAGAGTGAGTATCTTACTTTGCTTAACTGTCCTATACCAACTGCCTCACCCACACCCAATTACCTAATACTTAAAAAAAAAAAAAAAAAAAGATATAAATCGGTAAAAATTGATAATGAAGATTCAAACTCCCTCAGCCCACTAACAGACAAAGAGGAAAATTGTCGAGGCGCACTTATCGCAAATTATCGAAATCTCTAATAAATTAAAAAATCTTAAGCTATAAACCGAGATTCCAGAATCTCAGATTAAAACCGAAGAGGTTTGTGAAAGAAACAAAGGTGTCATCTCATTTAAGACCTAACAAAAAAATTACAGATTACAGTTAAATAACTCTTATTCACATATGAAAATTTACGAACAAAACTCTCCAAAGAGAAAATAAAACTACGTTGACACTCCCGAGAAATACAAGTTCTTAATAAGATACCTTAGAGACTCAGAAAAACACGAATATTAAGTCATTAGACCGAAACAGGAGAGGTCAATTAAAGTTTGCATTAAAGGACTTCCATAGGATACTGATATTGACTGTTCAGAACTGAACACTTTTGCTGCAGATACCAAGTGAATTCCGCCACTTGACTGTAGATTGGAGTGAGCAGCGCCAAGACAAAAAGAACTTTAATCAGAACACTCTTGCTCTTCTATGTACCTGTTTTTGTTCAGTTTTGTAGTGTGATGCGTAACTTGATGTAGTATTTGAATTGATGTTAATAACATATTACTTTATTTTCAAGGGAGTTCAGTTCCTTTTCGGTGTCGCTAATTAATTTAATAGAACAGTTTTGTTGTAGCTAAAGTGAATTGTTTAATGCACCAGTTCACCGGAACGACAGAAAAGGTACTTCAATTTTTTTTATATTTTTAATGAATAATTACGTACCAATTCCGAATTAAAACTAGAAATTTATTTCTTGACATGGCATCCCTGCAGGGATATAGCTTGTGCTTCAAAATTTAAATATAGATTCATTTACGAGATTGAGCTGATATATTTGAACAGATTTTGATTATCATATTTAATAAAATTGATTTTGATAGTTGCACTAAAATGGCCTCGGAAAGCTCTGAACTCATTCACTTATGTAAAAAGAAGCGCACAGCATTAAGGGCGTCAGTTATTAAACTTGTTTCAAAAATTAAAATAGAAGTCCAGAAAACAGAAGTAACTTCTGAAGAAAGCAAAATTGATCTTTATGTAGAATAATTAAATGATAAATTCGATCCCCTTAAATTTGTAGATTCTGATTTAGAAAAGCTATTAAAACATGAGAATCTGGATAAAGAATTAGAACCAGCTGAAGAATATCGTGAAAAAATTGTAGCGTGGAGATTCAAAGCAATTAAATATTTGTGAAGTTTGAATCAAAATAAAAGTATTCACGACCCTCTCTGTCCCCTAACCATTCAGCACATGAAACGGATGTTAAACACAAAATAATCAACGTCAAACTACCAAAGATAATGATCCCGAAATTTTCTGGCAATGTAAGTGAATGGCTTGCATTCTGGAACTCGTACAAGACGTCGATACATAATAATACATCTTTAGACGACGTCAGTAAATTTTTAATAATTTAAAATCCCATTTAACTGGAACAGCTTTAGAAACTATCTAAGGTTCTTCTATTTCTCAGAAAAATTATGTTAAAGCTGTTAATTTGCTAGAACAGAGAGATTCGGCAGAAAAGAGACTTTAATAAGCACCCACATGTGTCAGTTATTAAAAATCCATTACTTAAACGTTCAAGTGACGTAAAAGGTTTTCGGTAATTGTTTGATAAAATTCATATCAGAAGCTTAGAATTTTTAGGCATTTCTTAAGATGCTTTTAGCACTTTATCATCCCCTGTAATTCTTAAGTCACTGCCAAATGATTTAGTATTTGAATTTAACAAAGAATTTAGAGAAGAATATTCCTTTAATGATTTAATTGATTTTTTTTTAATACACAGTTAATCGCGAAATGAAAGTCTGAGTTATTCTAACAAATAAAAATGTGCATTCACATATTCCACAAAGTGTTAATACTATGAGTTGGCAAAAAGCCAAATGGAATGAAATAAAGAAAAAGGAGGAAACAGCGAGTTGTTTGTTTATAATTCCGCCACGAAATCTAAGTTCTGTCTGTTTTGTGGAGATTCATCTCATAAAGTATAAATTGTGAATTTGGGAAAAGTTTATCATTTGAACAGCGGAAATAGATATTAATTAAAAAAGGTTTTTGTTTTCGCTGTGTCAAACCCGGACAGGTAAGTTCTTTTTGTAAAACAAAAGTAAAATGTACGATTTGTGGGAAAAGACATGTTGATATTACGTGTTACGAAGAAAATAAACATTTTAAAAGAGAGAAACCAGAATTAAAGGATGTTATTGAAAACACTACGCTTCCTTGAGCTCAAACGTTCTATCATGTGTTAAGGATATTATTCAAAATCTCCCTGCAGTTGAAGTGTATAAAGCTCTTAAGGATAGGTTTATCCAACATGTTTCCCGGACGAGTTCATCGCGTTTAAATTTACTCCTTAAAGATTTACAGCCAGGTGATATACGACCTTCTCTCTTGTTGAATGAACTACGTAATTTAGCTCTTGAAAACATGGAGGATGACATCCCGCAAATTTTATGACTGCAAAGGTTTCTACTAAACTTGCAGAAAATTTTGTCAGTTCGGAAAGCTCCAATGGATGAATTTCGCAAAACACAGATAAGATTAATGAAGTAGCCGGAGGTAATTTGACTATTGCAAATATCGAAAGCAAAAGTCCAGATTTGAATGCTCTCCTAGCAGAAGTTTTTGAACTCAAAAAAAAAAATGGTTAGATGAGCGATTAGACCACGGAGTAGATCAGGAAATAGGAGTGCCTCTCAGTTGAAGCCCGTGACCTCCTTTCACACTAGAAATAACAAGATCTCTGCTGGTATCATCATAAGTTTGGAAATCGAGCAAGAAGATGCGTGAAACCTTGCAGTTGGGCGGAAAACTAAAAAGCACATCTGTTTTGTCGGTGGTAGATCAGTGAAGATCTAACAGCCGATTATTTACACTAGATAGGTAATTTAAGCATAATTTTTTAGTTGATAGCGGTGCTGCAGTAAGATGCTATTCTAGACATTTCGTAAATTCTTTTAAAAAGCAGGATCTTATACAGTACGCAACTAACGGTTCTGCAATACCTACTTATAGTACACTTAAGCTAGAATTAGATTTTGGTCTCAGGCCAAATTTCATTTGGACATTTTTAGTTGCAGACGTTTCACATCCTATTCTCGGTGCAGATTTTTTCGAACGTTTTGAGCTTCTCATTGTTGTCAAAAATAGAAGAATTCTCGATAGTCAAACATCTCTATCTGTCAAATGAACTTTCAGTTAATCCCAATATTTAGATTTAACGCCATTAATGAGTACTTCTCCTTTTCAGGCAGTGTTGTCTAAATATTCCAAATTATTTTATAACAATTTAATGCCAAATTTAATTCAGGATTTATTACACAATGCAGGATTCAGGTTACACAATGCATAGAAACAAAAAGACTTCCTGAGCATGACAAGGCTCGACCTCTAAATCCTGAAAAACTTGATTTATTAAGAAAGGAATTTAGCGAGTTGATGAGACCAGATATTATCAGACCATCAAATAGCCCATAACTCCAGCCCGATTTATTTTGTCAAAAAAATTACTGATCTGGGTGTATTTGTGAGATTTCAGATGATTAAAAGCAATTACGATACCTAACCTTTATCCTCCCCCGCATACATATGATTCGTAAATGGATCACGAGGAAAAACATTTTTTTTCAAAAATCGATCTGGTCGAAGCTTATTATCAAATCCACAGGCTAAGTCAGAACATTTTTAAGATGGCTGTGATGACTCCCATTAGACTTTTAAAATATATGTACATGACTTTTGGCCTGCAAAGCGCAGCATGAACCATGCAGAGGTGAATTGATAGTATCATCGGAGACATGCATTGCTGTTACACTTATGTAGATGATCTACTCATTGCCTCAACTGATGCAGAAAGTCACAAAAATGATCTTGAACTCGTTTTTAGCAGATTTAATGATCACGGAATAGTTGTAAACCTACAAAAATGCGTGTTTGAACAATCGGAGTTAAGAATTTAGGACTTTTGTTTTCTTCTCGAGGGATTTCACTAATAAACTTAAATAAAGTGAAAAATAAAGCTCATTACAGTGAAATCTGATCAATCGTTGCCGCATCCATCGTTTCCCGCATTGATCATTTTTTTTCTATGGGCCCTACACAAATTGTTTTTAAATAACGTTGAAGAGAAACCCGGATGTATCATACTTCAAAAAGTTGTTTTCCCGCATTCATCGTTGAAAAAGTTTTCTCATCACCGATCCATATGACATACAAACTGCAATTACCTCTTTTCTCCGAAAACAACTCATTTATGCTATTTTTGGGGGAAGGATTGGTTCAAGTATATTGTCACATGTATTGTTTGAATTACTGATATGGCAGGAACAGATGTTCTTGTTCAGAAATGGGTTTCTGTACTCTATGAGGGGAGAGCTTGCATTCATTTTTGGTCAGCTGCAACATTCTTTCGCATTGCTGGCTAATCTGTAACTGTGTAGTGCACTCGTGTTTAATTTCAAATATATGAGCTTTCAATTTAGTGCGTTCAGAGCTTTATTTTATGAGCTAAGTTTTATGCGTTCTGTGAATTTTAAGAATGGGAAAACAAATTCGAACATTGGAAGAAAGCCTTCACATCATAGATGAGATAGAAAAAATCCTTTTGAGGAAAAAATTAACATAGCTAAACGTTTAGGTATATCGCCTTCATCTTGAATTTCGAAAAAGAGAGAAATTAGAAAGCAGGCTCATAAGTAGGGAACTTCTGAAAAAAGAGGAAAACTAACAAAATGTCTGCTTGCAGTGAATGGGAAAGAATTCTGTTCACTTGGTGCGAGCAGGCTCACGATCCAAATATTCCTATGGATGGAAATATTGTTCGAGAGAAGGCGTTTGAAATAGCTGCCTCAAATGGCATGGATACTTTTTTTTTTGTATCAAATTGATAGATTTCACGTTTTAAAATTCACCTTAGATTGGTTTCCAGGAAATTATGCGGCGAAAGTGCCGCAGTACTAAATGTGATGGCATAGAAATGTGGTTTGAAAAACTTCTAAAGTTATTAGGAGGATTGCGACGTCTATAATGCAGACGAGACAGGCCTTTTTTTTCAATGCTTGCCAGAGAAAACGTTAGTGTTTAAAAAAGTCTTGTCATAGTGGCAAACTTTCCAAAGAAAGACTTGCAGTGCTACTAAGCACGAATAAGGATGTTTCTAATAAAAGAGTACCCATCGTTTTTGGTTCCTCGTTTTTTACAGAAGAAAAACCTCAATCTGCCTCTGGTCGGTGACTAGCTCATATCCCATAAAAACCATGCCAAAAAATGTCAAGGTTCTGAACTGTTGAAAAGTCGGAAAACTTATAAAGTTCTAACTGTCGAGACATTTAGATCACTCAGCTATTTATGAGTTCTATAAGGCCAAAGTTGAACATTTAGGTGATGATAACTGTCCGAATACCATTAATGTCAATGTCAGGAAATCGGTACGTAGACATAAGAAAGGAGGCTTATGGAGGAGGGGGGAAACGAGGAAGGGAGATGTTACAGTTCTTTGTATTCCACATGATCATTTTTGGTCGGAATTATGGCTAGAACATCACTTGTAAGGATACTCGCAACCTTAGCCACTAGGTTGCTTTGTCCTTCTAATTTTAAAAGCTATATTAAATGGGGTTAATTTTGTTATATGTAAAATATATATCTAGTTTTTCTGTTTTTAATATTAACCATTAAACATCAATATGATCGATCAGAACATTTTAATACGATCGATCAGAACATTTTAATACGATAGGTAAAAAAATTATTTTAAATTGGAATTTCAATGTACAATATTTTCGGGATAAGACCTTTTAGAAAAAAAAAGTGCCTTTCTTTATCAAAGTCTCATTGGAATTTCTTTGATCCTGAATCTATTAGAAACTTTAGCAAAAGTTTTTGGAATGTCAACTAACTTTAATAAAATTTGTGCAACGAAATGTTTTAAAGAAACATTTTGGAACAAAAAAAAATTAATTTGCTGGATTGGAAATAATGCCACGAAACTCGCAAGCACTGATGGCGTCGAAGTAAGATTGGCGTCAACAGAACGAGAGTTCTTGCATACAAAATCCAGAGTTGACAACATTGCCAATTCACATAAAAGTTTTGTTTAATTGTTCTCTGTTTTTCATTATAATTTCTAAAACCTTCCTGAATATTCTTTCCGTTTTCAAAGCAGTGTTTTCAAATATTTTACCGTAATATATAAAGTGATGTATTCTTAGTTTGAGGGAGTACTCAGCCAAATGAATCTGCTCTTTGTTTGTTAACCTTAATTGGATATCTATTGTACCTTCAATTAAACCTGCTAAAATATCTATGTGACAATAACGTGCTGCTCTAAAATATTTCAGAAAAGGAAGTAATTTAAATAAAATATCATTATTAATTTTACTATTTTTAAGATTTATATCTTATCGTAACATTATCCCCAAAAAATTATAAAAAGTTTTGTAACTCTTTTCTAGTTTCTTTGCCTTTGATTTCGAAATAAAACATGAAATTTGTGTCTTTCAAAACAAATACTTGATATGGGTAATATTTATTTATTTTTTACATTTTGTTTTAGAAGTTTCTATTGTGAATTCTTGATGTATAGTTATATGTGACCTTAATGATGTACAGTAATATGATTACCTGTAACAAAATGAAGTGGTTATTGCTTAAATTTTTTAAGGATATCTTATGGACAATGGTTTGACTAAGAAAAATTGAGTTCAGCTAATGCTTTTTAAATTTTCATTCTCAAAATGAGAGCAATTGAAATAAAATAATCTTTAAAAACAATAAGTGGTAAGTGTTATATATATTAAATTCTGAGCCCTATAGAAATAAAAAATAAACTCCTAATAAAAGCGAGATGCTTTGATATAAGCTTTATAATATATTTACTTTTCTTTTAATAATAGGTGCAAAGCTTTCAACAAAATTCTTATAATTATTTCAGTTGATGTAACTATACAGTGACATACTTCACAGAAATTTATCCTGAGCAGGTTCCACCGTTTATTAAAATGTATTTTTTTATGTAATTTAACATTGTATAAAATTCAGAATATTTCCTATTTAGTGCTCGATGAAGATATTTACTAACATTGTTGATTTTCTTTATAAATCAAGTGATAGGATAGAAAAAAAAGTATGAAGTAGTAGAAACTAGCGATGAGGAGGGGCATTATTTCACATAATAGGATAATTAATAGTACTTTGTGTTTGAAACCTAATCCGTCATTAATGATCTTGTTTATGGTTTTGGTAAAGTTAAAAAATACGTCGATCAAAAAATATTTTTCTATTAATACTTTCGTACTATTTTTTTTTTTTTTTATATTTTTGCCATATATTCACATTTTTCATCTTGAATTCTTATTAGATGCCCTTGGTGCAATCAAGGATTTTCATAAATATATGAAATGATTGAAAAAAGTTCAACCACCGTCTGTTTCGATATTTTTTAAAAAAAAGAAGTGATTCATCTAAGATAGCAATGTAAGGTATTTACTATCCCTCAAAGGAGATGCGTGACTGCGGTAGCCTAGTGGTCATGGTCGTGCACTCGCGACAGGCGGTTTTCGTCGAGTTGTGAGTTCGAGCCTTGATGCCACTAAATACCTGCCATGTAGCCGGGGCTGATGCACGTTAAATCTGTCGAGGTCCAAAGTCCTCCCGCTGGCGTGTTGTGGAAATTGGGAGAGGGGGTTGCCAGCACAGGTGTCGTCCTCGTCACTTGACAGAGGTTAGAAATTACGAGGTCCGTAGTGAATAATCCTCATACTTCTTCTCTTGAGACGTTAATAAAACAAAACCAAACATCGAAGGAGATGCTGTAAAATGTTGTCAGGTCATATAGCGGCATCGGCGATGACAGACATAGCCCATATACGAACGCTTTCACAAGTTTCTTTGAGCTAGGTCATACAGACGTTTTTTCAAATCGAATAAAAAAATTCGGTCCTGTTTAATTGGCTGTGCACAGGTATGATAAAATCAGGGTGGCAAACCTTCATTCCGTTTCAACAAGAAAAAGTAATTAATATATCTTCATTTTAAAATTATTACAAAGTTCCTTAAGATTTAATTCACGAGTACTTTTATCATATTAAAGAAAAATGAAACTATGTCTTATAGTACGAATATTTGCTTTTTTACGTGTATAAGACGGGCAATAAAAATAATATTCCTTCTGTTTAATGATAACTTTTGTAAGTTCTCTGAATAACGTGCGCCAATTTTTACCTTTTCGTATATCTGTGTATCCTTAGACTGTTAGAATATTTTAATTTTGATTCACATGAACAAGACTGTGTTTTCTTAGCTTAAATGCATCATAAACTTCAAAAAAAAAAAAAAAAAAAAATCGACCAGTCCTGCTCTTCAGAGATAAGTTTTTATTCGCCTCTCATATAGAAATCATTATTTTAGTTGTTAACAAATACCAAGTCTTGTTTAAATTTTTCATATTTTAACGGAATAATTCCTAGCTAGGTTCTAATAACAAAAGTTTTACGTTGAATCCCTTCTCCACATACTCACGCATAAAAACAGACACACACATATATGTATATTAATTTATGACTGATAGACATTTCTAATTTGTACATGCAATCTGATTTGCAAATATAAATTTAGGTTTTTATGTTAAGTTATTGTTGTCATTTTATTCCTTTTTTTTATTTTTAAACCAATTTAAGATTTTTAAGGACATTTGAAGTCATTTTCCAAATTTTAAGATTTTTTATACATGAACTTTGAAGATTAAAAAAAAAGCTTGTGCTTAATATGTTGTGGAATATAATTGCATCTTCCCCCCCCCCCCTTTTTTTTTAATATATTCGCATGTATAGTCTCACCAATCACTATGCAGTTGTAATTATTTCATGCAGTCTTGTGGTTATTACTTTACGAAAGTGTTTATATATGTTATTCTAAATATATTTTAGTTATCTTTAGGCAATTTTCTTAGATTATTAACATCATGAGCTAAAAAAAAAACATTTATAAGTCATTTCTTTTAAAAATCAACAATTTATTGCCAGCATTTTAAATGATTACTCCAGCTGAAATTCATTGTTGCAGTGAATTTTTTCTTTTAATTAGAGACAAGTATATTGAGTTCATATATTACTAAAATGTTTTATTACTATCTATGAAAAACGGATGAAGCAAAATTTTTACTTAATTGTTCTAAGTGTAGCTAAACAACTTCATAAAGGAATTATCCATTCGAATGGGTAATGTAGAAGTTCATGAAATCATAGCCTTAGCAACCTTTTGGGATTCTTGATTTGAATTAGGTTTTAAAGATTATTAATTGGTTGCATAAAATTTAATGGTACTGAATAATCATGTAATATAATATGGATTTAAAGATGAAGAAGTAGTGAGGGGGGGATAAGAAATTTTCATAGTTATGGTTGCAAAGGAGTAGACTATAATAGATGAATCAATTGAAAGCGCAGTTTCAACAGGAAGGTTGTGACTTGTCTATATGGACTGAATTCCATGAAGCTGTATCATCTCAAGAGACCAACTAGTAATAAAACTTTTTAAAATTAAAAAAAATAATAAATTTTTATATTTGCTTTCTAATTTTGCTTTTTATAAGGTAAAAGGATGTCAATTGCAATAGCCGAAGTTGTAGATATCAGGAAGAAAATTTTCTTCATTGTGGTCATAACCCGTTATGGTTGCAAGAAATTATTTTTCTTCTTTTTCAAATCTAGGTAAATTTTTAACAGTACAAATTAATATTTTAGCGATGCCTATGTCCTGCGAAATAATTTTTTACTAAAGCTAATAATGTAATTGATGTTAAACTTTCGCATCTCTCAGTTCAAAGCATTAACAAGAACTTTTATTTTCAAATATGAATAGTTATTTCTTAATTAGTTTACCTACATTTCTTAAAAAAGACGAGTTATTTTTACTGTGATAAATATTAAGAAATTATTACTTTTAATAGAAATGTATAAAGCTGAAATGCTTTTGCTTTTTGAACAGTTATAAAATGTACGAGTTCCTTATTAAATAAAACAATAATCCATCTACATAAGAGTATACGATATCAATGAAAATAGTTTTCACATTTTTTACTTGAAATAATTGTTTTTGTTTCATTTTTTTTTTCAGGATTTTCTTCCGATATGTATTTTAACTTGAAAAATGTTTTTTAGCTTTTCTTAGTTTAACTTAGATGTATTATTTATGAAAATTTGATAAATAGAACTTTAGTAAATTGAATTTAAAAATTGTAGGCAAATGTGCCACGCCATGAAGAAAAATATCTGCGTTTGCGTTTTTCGTAAATTGAGGGTTTTGTTATACTTTTCTCAAAATCTTCTTTACTCATTGTACTGATATTGTCCGCATTATTAAATGAGATTAGTTCTTATGTAGTGAACTTAATTTTTGTCTAATCAACACGCACACATTTTAGGGAATTGCACAATATTTGTATAAAAATTAAAAGAAATCTGAATCGTGAAACTTTTGAGTTGTTTTAAACTGAAATTTCAAAATAATGATTATGTTATGTTTAGTTATAGGATGTTATGTTTATAAGAATTATACAGCTTTTCAAAGTTATAAATACAGTGAATTTTATGCAAGATGTACCTAAAGATAAACTCTCTACTTACAGCTACAGATTATTAAGTGTTAATACATACTTTAATATTTAAAAAAGATTTTCTTTAAATAGAAAGGTACCTAAAGTATACAGACATCTCAATGTTAAAATATAACATCCATTGATTTTTATTTTTTAAAAAAAAAGGAGGATTATTTAAACTTGGCATAAAATAAATTTCCTTGTCGAAGATGTCTCAGTTACCTCAGGAGCATTTCTTAAACTAATATTGTTATTTTTATTACTTCTGTAGAGAAAAACTAATTGGAATCAATAACTTGTTTTCTCCATTATAAATGTGATTTATAATGTTCAAAAAAAATAATTGATGAACATAATTTGCTTATTTTTCTGATGATCCGGGAATAAAATCACTTTATCCTGCTTTATCTTTTACATCTGCTTAATGCACATAATTTACAACTATTTCAGGATTTTTCACATGAAGAAAAAGTTGACATATTTATTATAATGTTGACCTTGAATAATATATAAAAACTTCTTGTAAACTGTCTGAATATTCTGTGCAGAATATTTAAGGTCAACCTTGAAATAAATTATTAGTACATAACAGTATACTATTGCATTCAATTATTACCGTTTTTCTAATGGGAATCAACAAAATTAGTATAGCTAAATAAATTGGATATAATTTATGTTTCATAACTGTCACTTTTTGAGAAAATTCTAGCAAACATTTACTGATTCAGTTATGTCAAATACTAAGATATATATGAATTTCGATAGATAAAGCTTTGTTCTTCTTTACATTGGAGGTGTAAAATAACAGATTAAAAGTTTTTAAAAATATCTTTGAAGACAAGTAAATAAAAATAAGCTATATTGTAAATTTGATACCATTGATTTGTTACTATGCTGCAAAATTTATCAAAAAAATATTGTACAACGTAATGCAAGGAATTCAACAATATATGTATTCATTTTCTTGAACGCTGGAAATTTTCTTCTGACACGAATGTAAAACTTTGAAAGCACTAACATTTGAAATTGTTCAGTTACTAACAAAAGGTCATTATATAGCTACAAATGACAATGAAGTTACTAATACACTTGTTCAAATAGAGATCCCGGATATTAGTGTATTTAAATCAGGGCTTCGAACTGGAACTGAACCGAAAACTGAAAAAAAACATTATTTTATTCTGAACGAAAACCAAGACTGAATCGAAAGAAATATCGGTTTATTTCGGTTTGACACAAGTTATATTCATTTTGTCCAGCAACGTATAAGCAAAAGGCTATAGTCTAAAGTCCTAATGTCTTAGTGCAAATCATTAATTTATTCAATTGCACATATCACAAAACACTAATTTAAAATTTTAAACAAATTATTTAACTAACGATATTTTGTGAGTAATCCTTTTGGTTCTTTAATCACACTACACGCCCATCTCTCGTCTTCTCCAAAACCGAGCTAATCTTTTCTAGTAAGTCGACTTCTCGTTACTCTCTCTCAAAATTCCCCACATTATCAAACGTATTAATTATCTTTCTAGACGCTTCTACTTTGGAATAATAAACCACACCAATCCACTAAGAAGAGCTAAGTTTATTTTTGCACGCAATAATGGTACCCATGCTTTACCTGTGGATCCTGTAATAACTATTTCCATCTCATCCCACCATAACCCTATGCATTCAAACTTAAGCCCTTTCCCGCCAAATTTCTACACATTAAATATCCCTACCCACCAATTCAGAAAAAAAAAGGGACTCGATTCATCTGACCCATAAACAGCTGATAAACAGATGCCTCTATATAAACTTGCAGTCATAGCCAGAGAATCATCCAGCGTGCGTTTATTATCGTTAATCATTCCCTTACAAAAAAAAAAAAAAAAAAAAATCGAACTTTACTGGTAAAATTGTTTTATCAGAACGGCAGCAACCACTTAGCTACTCTGCGGGAATATCATCGTTTAAAGGATCTGCGAAAAGCCCCATATCGAGGAGTGGTTTGAGAAAGACTTAGGCGAAGCTTCAGTAGCGGAAACGTCCTCGGAAATGAAGATTTCAAATGAAACCCCAAACCAAGACCTTCCATTAGAAGACAACATCAAAAAATGCCAAAATGTGCAATACTACATTGAGGCATACACCGAAACAATTCAAAAAATCACGGAAGTAGAGGCTTTAATTAAAAAAGCCCAACTATTACCATTTTTATATGGACCCCAGGATCACGAACTACATCGAGAAGAAATGATGAGATGGAACGAGGAACTCAAGAGAATTGAAGGTGAGTTGAACCTTGCTATTCCTTGCCCTATTAATGGATGCATTCATCATGCACAAATTGCACAATTAAAATCTACCTTGTAATTTAAATCCTAGCTTAACTCCAACCAATAATGCAAACTTAAATTCCAATCTAAATAAAAAACGCCATCTTGAAGTGAGCGCAGATGGATTTAAAATACCATCAAAAACTGCAAAACAAACTAAAACTAAAATAGTTACCCCAACCATAAACGAAACTGTTAATAAATTTAACACGTTGAGAATCAACAACCAAGTGGACGTTGCGGAGTCTATTCCCACACCCATAGAAAAGATACCACCGGTTATGTTACGACTAACCCAAAATTATAACTTAATTCTCCAAGAAATCCATCGCATAGCACCAGCAGCATTAAATAAGCTGTCTGGTAATTACATCAAGATCTTCCCTGACTCATCTGATGAGAATAGGGAAATCACTAGATACTTACGTGAAAAGAAGATGGAATTTTATGAAACCCAACCGCAACACCAACGACCACAAAAAATTGTGGTGAAGGGTTTACCAATAACTACAGATATAGACGAAATAAAAGACTCCTTAATTTCACAAGGAGTAGTTGTCGAAAGAATTGCTCAACTACGTCGATTTAAAACCAAACAACCCTTACCAATATTTTTAGTAGAAATAAGAAAACTGAAAACGCCACTGATATCTATTCAATAAAACAAGTAATGCATATGCAAATACAAATAGACGATTTTAAAAAACGACCAGGTGCAACTCAATGCTATAATTGCAACTATTTCCATCACTCATCGATCAATTGCGAGATGAAAACTAGATGCCTAAAATGCGGCGAAAGCCACAGCACCCCGAAATGCGCTATTAAAGAAAGACAAGATAATCCTAAATGTATCAACTGTCAAAATTTTGGCCATGTCGCCTCGTGGGAAGGCTGTCCCACTTTTCCCAAATTAGGGAAGGGAAAAGCCACCACGAAAATCAATAACCGTAATAAAATCATCACTACCTCAGTAATCAGACCCAATACCACTTATGCACAAGCACTTCAGCCCAAAACTGACCAACAGAGGGCGGCACTCGACGGGAAACCAGCCGAAGCAACGTCCGAACCAAGAGGGGAAAACATTCCCAAAAACAATAATCGACAACAGCAACAACCTGAAACAGCAGATGATTTTACAATATTTGATGCAATCAAAGAACTTAAGAACTTCTTTCAACTATTCCCAGGATTAATGGGAGCATGTAAACAGATGAGAGATACTCCAGACAAAACCGACAAGCTAAATATCTTCTTCCAAGCAATATGATCTCAAGTTTAAATGTTCAACCCTCTTGGTCTAAATATTATTTCATGGAACGCAGACAGTGTAAGATCCCGTATTGTCGAGTTGCGGGACTTTATAGACAAGCACACCCCCGATCTTATCCTATTACAAGAAACACACTTGAGATCAGAAAACACATTTAAAATTGCAAACTACACAATCTATCGAAATGACAGAGCACTCCCTATCGATCGAATCATGCACGAGGCGGCACTGCAATTCTCATTAAAAATTCTCTCCGACACTACAGAATTCCAACCCCTCAATTACGAGTGTCTGAAGCAACGATCGTTGCTATCACACCTCCGAGGGAAAAAACAATTTTCATATCCTCAGTTTACATTCCACCCCAATCTAATTTAACTTCTCATATCGCGAATGAACTCCAAGAACTATTAAAAGTAGGAACTCCAAACATTATGAGTGGAGACTTCAATGCTAAACATACTCAATGGAAATGCAATACCAATCACCCAAGAGGCCTTAAACTACTGAAATTCACAGAATCAAACAACATGAAAATTATAGCCCCTCCCACTCCTACTCACTTCAGCCAATCGGCTCAGACCACAATAGACATCGCTCTAACGAAAGATTACCATTGGCTAATTACCTGCACCTCCCTCCCCGAACTCTCTTCAGACCACAATCCAATATATATTTTCGTAGACCTAAAAATTAAGATTCACGATAAAAATAATAAAGTTTACACAAATTAGTGTAACTTTAGTAATTATCAACGAAACACTAATTTTACCCTCCCCAACATTCACAACGGAGAGAATCTAGAAATGCATGTCACCAATTTAACAGATAACATACTCAATGCCTACAATACCTCATCTAAGCCATATTTTCCACAGCAAACACATCACATCAACAAAGAAATTAGAGAATTAATCAAATATAGAAACAGAGCCAGAAAAACCTGGCAATTCACTAAGAACCCTGAACACAAAAAACACTTAAGCAAAGTCAACAAATTACTTAAAATAAAAATAAAAGAAGATTCCAGGAAAGAATGGGAGACAACACTCGCGTCACTAAACACCGAACGTGGCTCCATCTGGGGAGCCGCAAAGGAACACAGAAGGAAGAGTACTATCATTTCAGCCATTATAGGCCCTACAAGTATCGCACTTGAAGACTCAGAAAAAACAGAATTACTAGCTGATTTTATACAAAATCAGTTCCAACTAAATAAAACCAACACACCTACACATGACAGGACAATAAGACATGTCGTTCCCAATTTCCTAATAAATGATAACAAATTTGAAAATGACTCCTCCCTACACTGCCACCCTTCTGAAATAATAAAATATATTAACAAAATTAAAATTAACAAATCACCAAGTCATGATGGTATAACCAATAAAATGTTAAAAAACCTTCCTATCCCAACTCTCTATCCTCCAAATTAACAACATCATCAATCACATGCTAAGACTCGGTTGCTTTCCAAAGCTATGGAAAACAGCCTCAATCGTACCAATCCTAAAACCAGGTAAGGACCCAACAAACGCTGAAAGTTATCGACCCATATCTTTATTTCCAATACTTGGAAAACTAGCAGAAAATGTAATATTAAATAGACTATCCAACTACTTGCATGAAAATAATATAATCATCCCAGAACAGCACGGCTTTATGCCACAACTCTCCACTACCCACCAACTGACAAGAGTCACCAGCTATATTAGATCAGGATTCAGAAATAAAGAAAAGACAGGGGCTGTCTTCCTAGATATACAAAAAACATTTGACCGAGTCTGGCATGAAGGATTAATTTACAAACTAATAAAAATTAACACCCTCCATACCTAATTACTCTCACTAAATCCTATCTAGAAAATAGAAATTTTGTAGTTAAAATAAACAACACTTATTCAAACCCTAGAACTATTAATACAGGAATTCCTCAGGGCTCGCATCTCGGGCCAGCCTTGTTTCAAATTTTCGTGAACGACATACCTAAACACGACAACACAATTCTCTGCATGTACGCAGACGATACAGCGATACTTGCAAAACACAGAAACAACAAAGTAATCGCACATCATATCAACAGACAAATTTCAATACTAGAAGACTGGTTCTCCAAATGGAAAATTTCACTGAATGTTACAAAAACGGAGGCCGTCTTCTTCACTAAATCAACAAGATCCCCAATACCACAAATTTATATTCATAACACACCAATTCCCTGGTCTCAAAAAGCCAAATACCTTGGCATTATCCTTGATAAAACACTCACTTTCAGACAGCATGTAACACAACTTCAAGATAAATTCCGACTTGCCGCGAATAAATTAATCCCACTAATTTGTCGGAGTTCTACTTTGCCTATCAAATATAAATTGCTTGTCTATACACTGTATCTGCGACCTATCATTACCTACGCTTGTCCAATTTGGAATCAGGCTGCCCAAATCCACCACAATAAATTAGAAATTTTACAAAACAATATTTTAAGGATGATCGCACAAGCTAGATGGTTTGTGCGAAATGATGATATCAGAGACTCCCTAAAATTCTACAAACTCCAAAATTATAATAATTTAATCACTGAAAAATTTAATAATACCCTTATCAACCACCCAAACCCTTCAATTCAGCAAATCAATCACTACATTCGTAATTATAGAACCCCAACAAGCTTAGATTAATTCTTATATATACTTCCTTAACTCACCATACCCTCAACCAATAGTAAAGCTTCATCTCCCCCTTAGAGGAAAGAGGGAAGTTTCTCCTAACCAAGATAGAAAATTTCTCAGTACTCGAGTAGCTGCTCCCTGATTGGACAAGCGCTATCATAGCCCCACCCACCCCCACCTCACTGCTCACTCACTAAAGTTCATAGAATCTTAAACTCAATAAACTTTTATAACTTAATGCAATTAGTTGATAATATTTATATCATTTATTTATCTCATTGGTAACTACTTAAAATTGTGCAGCATCCATTTTTACCAGGGTATTGTAATAGCATGTAATCAGGTTCAACTCAGATAAGAGATTTAGACCCATTCTGGGTTCGGTGCTCTATATAAACCTTCAATACGAGAAAGATGATCATGAAATTTGAAGAGATGAGAGATTTGGGTGTGCTGCCCGGAAGAGGACGGAAACCGGTTGGGACTGAAACTGTTAAAGAAGTCGTAACTGCTGTGGTTGAAAGAGCCTCCAGTTCCATCTATTCTTCAGCAATGGGTCTATCAGGGTCACGCGAGTTGGAGATTCCGTGGTAGACAGTACGAAAAATTCAGCGATACATTTTAAATTGGTATCCGTATAAAATCCACGTGATGCAAACGCTGAAACCTCAAGATCACAAAACATGCCTAGACTTTGCTTGGCGATTTTTGGCGAGAATGGAAGTTGTTGACCTCTGACTTTGGAAAATTCCGTGGTCAGATGAGGCACACTTTTATTTAGATGGAGCTGTGAATAGTCAAAAGTGCCGCATATTGGGTACTTCACCTCCTAATGTCCTGCATCAACAACCACTGCATTCTGTTTACGTGACTGCTTGATGTGGGTTAATTGCCGAGTTAATCCTCGAACCTTTTTTCTTTGAAACTCTCTCTCCACATGGTCCTAAAAGATGCTCTGACATGAGTGCATGGTGCAGTGAACTCTTTCAACAGCAGGACTTTCCTGCTTTACAGGAACGACAATCTTTGCAAACCACTATCTTTATGCAAGATGGAGCAACGCCTCACATTGGGCACCAAGTCAAAGCACAACTTAGTGCTAACTTTGGCGATAATCGTGTAATATCCAGACATTTTCGGGAAAAACGATCGGGGTAATAGAAGGCTCGGTGAAAGACGCGAATGATATCTAGCTCCTACACCATTCAACTTCAAGTTGTTCTAGTTACGTTCAAACTTTTCGAGTTCCTTTCTTGTTTTATTCTTCACCAACAATGACTGAGGTATTAAGAATTTTTTTTATTATACAAGTATTTCAGTAAGATTACCATTCATTTATTTCCTTTTTTCGTAATGAATAGACCCAATCCGGGCCGTTCGCAATTTGTGACTTAAGATACGTACGAACAGTTGCCGCCTCCAGTGGAGATCTTGACAGTGATAGGAAATGATAAATACTTTAAAACAACCTTGAGTGATAAAGAGCTTATAAAATTAGCAGAAAAAAAAGAGAATGACCGAGATAAATATTCTATTGGAGCATAATCGGTCCATTCTCATATTCCGAAAGCTAATCCCCTATTATTACACGCAGAAATTAAAATTAAAATTCCAAGTCGCGAATATTCTGAACATGTTCTTTATCACAAATGGTAAAATTGAGCTTTCTACCGCAGACCCTGAGTGTGAATGACAGATATTATCATTAGAAAAATTATTAAATGTCTCAATTAAGGATAATGTCATATGAGTAGGAATCACTTCCGGATTTCTCCTCTTCGAAATTCCTACTAATATATCACTGGTAGATTTAGCCATTTAATTATAAAACACAACTAATAGAAAGATAGTAGAGATTCGTCGATTTGTCAAATCTGGGACAAATGCGGTATTTCCTCCTGTGTTGATAACCATATTAGGAACAATGTTACCAGAAAACATTAAACTCTTGTTCATAAATCATAGTATTCAACTTTTCATAGATAAACCTAGACAATGCTCCAAATGTGTTTTAGTTTTTAACAACAATCACGATTTTGTAAACAAACCGAAACTTGTGTTTATTGCGGTACATTGCATCAATTGCAGGGGAAATCATCCAGCTAACTCTCCACAATGTTCTATATTCAGTGGCTCAATAAAGAAGTCGGACATTATGTCATTGCATTTAATCGCATCAAACAGTTAAAAAAAATGAAGAAAAATTTTTCTTATGAATATATTATATTAAAATGATTTCATTGCTAATTTTTTTTCGTACAAAAAATAATAATAATTGATTTAAATTGTAAAAGAAGAAGAAAAAAGTAAAAGAAATAAGAAAAATCAAAAAAGATAGGTGGTGATATTGTCTTTAATCGGACAGGTAGCGATATTGTCTTTTTTTTTTTTTTTATCGGCAATTCAAAGTGAAATTTCCCTCCATGGCCTATTTGTCGATTTAAAATTTTGAATTTCACATTTCAAGCTAGATTTTTATTCATTGTTGCGAGTTTAGTAAAATTAGAAGTTTCAAATGGGAAGGCAAAGGAGATAGACGTCAAATAGAAGTTAAGAAATTCGTTTTAAAGTATCATAAAGAAGGAAAATCGATTTGAAAAATCAGTAAAGTTATACATAGTTCTCATTCTACAATTTTTGATATAATTAAAAATTTCAAAATCAATTGAAAATAAGCACAAATCTGGAAGACCAAAAGCATTTTCCAGCTAAGAGGAACGATGAATTGTAAGACAATGCGTTATAAATCCTAAAATTAGTGTACCAATGAAATGTCAAAATATTTTCACAAAACTGTTAATCCAGAAACAATAAGAATGATTTTACATAGAAACAATTTACATGGAAGAGTAACACGTAAAAAGCTATTTATAAATAAATGTAACAGATTGAAAAGAATAAATGTCGCAAAAACTTATGAATATGAAGACTTTTCATTTTGGAAAACGGTTTTATTTGCTGGTGAAAGCAAACTTAATTTGTTACGCTCAGATAGTCAATGTTATGTATGGCGAAAACTAAATTAACAGCTTCAAGAGAAAAATTTAAGAGCGACTGTACAGCATGGTGGAGGCTCTATCATGGTTTGGGGCTGCATGTCTGCCGGTGGTCCAAGAAAACTTCACATATTTGATGGTATAATGGACCGCACAAAATATTTAACCATTATGAAAGAATGTTTGCTATAAAACGAGAAATTGGGGTTTAAGGAGGTTTTCAATTATTATCAAGACAATGATCCAAAACATACAGCAAGTATTGTGCGCTCATGGCTATGTATAAATGCCCATTAGTGTTAGAAACACCTCCAAAGTCTCCTGACCTAAACGTGATTAAAAATTTAAGGGCTTATTTGGAAAATAAATTTAAAAAACACACACACGCTAGGAAGCCAAAAATGGACTTAAAAATGCATTCCAACTTGAGTGGTTTAAAATTCATCCAAATTCTTGTAAAAACCTGTAGTCAATGCCTAAAAGATTGAGAGCCGTAACAAAACATAAAGGACTGCCGACAAAATATTAAGTCTCTAATATTTATTATATTTTTTTCTTTTGAACTCTGAGTGTCCGAGTTCTTTTTTGAATTTATTTTGTGTACATTTTTAGTGTTTGTTAATTTTCAATGAATGAAATTACATTTGCAATTCTTTCATTATACTAATTGTAGATAAAACTTCTCGTAATTTTTCATTATATTTGTATTTGTTATATTAGGTATTTCTAAGCATCAAAATATGGGCTGATCTGTGAGAAAACCAGTGTCTGACTTCGTTCTTGAGCCACTGTATATTAAAGAAAAGCAAATATTGGAATCGAAAAGCAGGCAACACTCAACACTAACGGAAGCAAGACGACGATTTCGAGCTATTAATACTGAAAACTATTCCACGGTATTAAGAAGTCATTCACAAGCCGATAATATGCAGGAACTTTAGGATCAAAAAATTTGAAAAAATTCTTTTCAAATTGTATTGGAAAAACAAACAGCATTTTTGGTGGAGATTTTCCAAAAATCACTTGAAACAATTTTCACTTATTTAAACAATGTCTAGGAATTCGGGGCTCGTATTACATCCCCAATTAGAAAAAAAAGGCACATACAGGTTCAAAAAGCGCTGGTAGTCAAATTCAATCTGTGTTCTATATTAAGATTGCATCTAATAACACAGAAAATGGATAAGAATGGATAAAATAATCAAGTTTTGTATATATGTTCCTTACATTGTTCCGAATTATACTATAGATAATGAACTTTTCATTCTCTTATAATTTTGAGATATATCTTTGAGGGAAGGATACAAATTTCGAGTTGTAAATTTTTCCTTTTTTTTCTCTTTCATTTATGAACTTTTTACTATTCAGAAACTATTTCCCGAAACTTTTTTAAAAGAAGAGGACGAGCTCAATTTTACAAACAAAATTATTTTCAGATTAGACAGAACAGACAGACCCGGAGGAGGATTGCTAACAGCAGTTCCAAAAAATACACTCATGGACAAAAAAATTAGCGCACCAAGAAATAATTGCGGGATTGTAACGAAACTTGGCATGAAGGTACATGTCGGGGATATATGCAAAGGATTAGAAATGCAGTGGGATTGCGCATTACGTATAGCCAGTAGAGAGCGTTTAATGTCGTTCTCCATGGAGTGGTAACCAAAGTTTGTTTGAGTGTGCTGAATCATTTACAAAGGAAGAGCTGAAGTAGACATGCCATTATGCCGTTATGACAATATGACATGCCATTATGACAATATGAGCAGCTGTCGCAAATTGAGAGAGGAGAATCATCGGCATGATGGAAGCTGGATGGTCAGCTAGGAGAATAGCTCGTCAATTAGGCCGCTCTGATTGTGTTGTGAGGAGGTGTTGGGACTGATGGATCCGAGACATGTCATTTACACTAAGACCAGGCTCAGGAAGCCCTCGACAGACCACTCGTCGAGAAGACCGCCACATCGTGAGAAATGCACGCGTACAGCCAACTGCTTCATCGGCCGCTATCCAGGCACACGTAGCACCTTCACTAGGGGCCCCTGTGTCTTCTCGAACCATACGAAGGCGACTGGCTGAAGGACATTTGGGATCGCGGCGCCCATTACGTGTGCTGCCCTTGACCCCCACCCATCGACGCCTCCTTTTGGAGTGGTGCAGTGCACGAGGAAACTGGACTGCAGCGGAATGGAACCAGGTCGTATTTAGCGACGAATCCAGATTCAATTTCAGCTGTGATGACAATCGTGTTCGTGTGTGTAGACCCCGTGGTGAACGCCTCAATCCTGCCTTTGCTTTACAGCGACACATCGCTCCCACAGCTGGTGTGATGGTATGGGGTGCCATTGCCTGCAATACACGGTCACCCCTAGTATTGATCCGTGGCACCATGACAGCCCAGCGGTATTTCCATGACATCCTGCAACCACATGTGTTGCCACTCATTCAACGGCTAGCAGGAGTCATTTTTCAACAAGACAATGCTCGGCCTCACACGGCAAGGGTGTCACAAGACTGTCTCCGCACTGTTACTACCCTTCCTTGGCCTGCCCGATCCCCAGATTTGTCTCCAATCGAGCATATCTGGGATCATTTGGGACGTCGAGTTGGGCATCTAATGAATTTCAACGAACTAGAGGAAAGGTTACAGCAAATATGGAACGAAATGTCTCAAGACATCATCAGAACTTGTATGCCTCAATGCCCGATCGTATCGCATCGTGCATTCTCGCTTCAGGGGATTCGACAGGGTAGTAAATTCTCCATTCTTTTGCCTTTTTCTCTGAATTAAATTATCCTTTTTCTTTGATTTTCTAATCATTTACTTATATCAAAGTAGTCATTACGTATGTAAAATTTCGTTTCATTTTGACGACTCCTTCTTGGTGCGCTAATTTTTTTGTCCATGAGTGTATCTCTGCTCTACAACTTCCTACTGAAATAGTACTAACGCAAGATTTAGAAATAATAGTAGTCAAAATAGAAGTATGAAATATATCTTTCTATTTAATTAATATCTACTCTCCAAGAGGACTAAACATTTCATTAGTGAAATCTTTCTTGGAAACATTAAGAGATTCGGCCCTCATTTTTGGGGGACTTTAAACTCTTTCATCCGATGTGGGGATCCCCCGATCATTCTACTAAACATGGTAATGACTTTGTCCATTGGTTAACTGACTCAAACTTTATTATTTTCAATCCTATTATTCCCACGCATAGAAGTACTGTATATACAGCTTCTGTAATATATCTTACATTGTGTTCAACCTATTCTGGCCACACTAATACTTATGATTTAGACTGCTCCTTTGAAAGCGATCATTGCCCCACCCTAACAGAGTTCTCATCACCCAAGTAGAATAATCAATTTATAAAACTAGTAGATTGGCAAGAATTAATGAATCAGGCACAATATACGTCAAACAACTGAGAGGATGACAAGACACAACTAACTAAAACTATTTCTAAAATAATTAAAAATAATGCTCTAGAAATTCATTTATGAAACAGATAATTTCACCATTGTGGAACAACACTTATAATAATTTCTTCAAGGTTAAAAAGTTTTTCCGAAAAAAGGTCATTCGTGATATTTCCCCTCAACTGATGAATAAATACAAGCAATATTCAAGTAAGCCCAGATTTCCCATAAAAAAGGCAAAGAGATTATATAGGGACACAATATGTAACAATGCATCTAATCCAAGAACATTCAACAACATCCTGAAGTAATTTTCTACTCATAAAAATACGGAATCAAATTTAAATATTCTTTAAGTTAATAATAGATACATCACAGAACCTCAAATTCAGGCCAATATGATTGCTAACTTTTTTGCATGTAATAATACTTAATATGAATGGCTTCCTTTGGATTTACGCGAGAAAGCAATATACTTACTAAACAGTTCTATATATCTCGGAATTGAATAAAGTTATACAAGTATATCCAGAAACACTACTCCAGGTACGGATCACATTACAAATTTTCGAGGAAAGAAGCTGAATAACAGTCAGTATTTATTTGAAACAGAAACAGAAAACGGGTGCTCAATTTATGCTCTTGAGCTTTTTATTTATAACTCACATCTCTCTGTCGATATTATCCATAAAAAATTGCAAGATACTCTTGGAAAGAATCACAGAATGGTGCAAATTCTGGATATTTACTCTAAGTCTTGATAAAAGTACCATTTCAGAACTTTCAAATGAGAGAATTCAAATGTATCCTAATATTATGTTACCTGGTTACCCAATCCAATGGCAATCCTCTATTAAACATTTGGAAGTATATTTTTCAAAACGCAAGTAAAATATTTTTATGTTGAATGCCCTTAAAGGAATGGCTTATAAACACTATGGCTCAAGAGCTTAAGATCTTATTAAATTAACTAACAATAGTATATGCAGTACTTTTTAATACAACTGTTTTATCATAAATAAATGGTGTGATAACCCCCCCCCCAAATCAAACCTTTCAATATTATACAAACAAAAGCTATTAGTATTGTCTTGGGACTTCCTCAATGGACCCCAAATAATATATGGATATAATATACTATATGGATATAATCGTGCTCTCACAAATGGCTAAACAAGAAATTCTTTCTGAAAAAATAAAACAATTGGCAAATAAATTTTTATATCTCAAATATCAAATGGTAACTTTTCTCCTATGAACAGCAATAGCCTTGAAAAAATAAATATGGACATCCTGGAGAAGCGGACAGAAACAATATCATGAACATTTTTCATACTTGGCCATTAATGAAAAACAAATTGTATCATTTACCAGATTGATATATTTAACAGATCTCCCTTTTGAGATTTACACAGAGGAATTTGGATTTCAAAATAACATTTACTTCTCATATAATAAAAGGACAGTTTGAAGAAATCGTGAATCATAAATTAAGAGATTTTTCCCCAATATCTACGGATGCGTCGAAAAATCAAAGTGTGACATTAATAGCAGGTATCATGAAAAAAGTATCTTTCGCCTGTAGAGTAAATAATATCAATTCGATATTTACAGCAGAAGCACTTGCCATATGCTAAGCTCTAGATGACTTAAATGATTAAAACAAAACTCTTAATTCTCTTCGATAGCTATTCTGTGCTATTAGAATTAAAAAATTGCAGCAATAATTTCCCAAAAGTCATTCAAAAACCAGAAAGTAAAATTTTCATTCAGTAGCATTTTCATAATCAGATGACAGTAGTAAGCAACTGTCTATAGGGAGCGGAAGTAATGTCATACCCCCGACCCCTTCTTCAAAGCTGGACAACGTGAACTGCCCCCATTTCGTGCCCAGGCAAAGGCACAGTCCAAGGCCGAAACCAAAAAAGATTTCTCGAAATGGGTGGAAGGTCCCACCATCCAGCTATCCTCAGCCAGGGCTCTCGGCCTCTGGGAACATTTTTAGAATCACATTCCAAAACTGTTACCGACGGCGCACGCAACTCTTCTCCCGCAGACCCTTCCCCAACCAGGGCCTTTTCCAATCACACCCATACGGTCTCCCACTAGGTACCTCCACATGAGTGATACTGGGCCCCCGTAATGCCAGAGCTAGGCACGCAGGAGATCGGCATTGATACGCCGTCGGCCTTTAAGTGTGTATGTAGAGACACCACAAAGAATTTTTTTTAAAATATTTTTTTTTTTGTAATACAAAAGTTAACACAGCGACATAATTTGAAGGTATCATGTTAGTTAAAACTGTTTTCCGCTTGATACCACAAAATATCAACTAGAAAACAAAACACATGACAAAGAAAAAAAAAGGGGGGGGGGAGGAGAAACGGGAAAAAGATCATTGAGGTACCTCGGAGTTGTGATGCCCATACTCATCTGAAGAAGATGAGCCCCCTGAGGGGATTTCAGAAGTTGAATCGCTGTTAACAACATCACTGATAGAGCTTTTGCGTAACTACTTTGAAAATTTCATCGCCGATGTGTTCGAGTGTTACGGATGTGTCCAGGAATACGCTAATCAACTTAGACATGATTGCATTAAGATGAATTACGATAGTCGCTTTCAGATGAATGGGCGATCTTGCTCTTTTTTCCTTGAACTTCGAGTTTAGATTTAGTTTGATTTTTTATTAACGTCGCACTAGAAGCAATACGAGGGCTATTGGCGACGGACCTCGTAATTTTGAACCTCGGTCAAGTGAGAAGGTCCTTGAACTTCGAACTTTTGGCTGCAGATTTATTACAGAAAAATTCTCAATTGTCAGATTATGTAAAAAAATCTTTCTTCGAAAAATTAAATATGTCTACGTAGCAGAAAATGCAAAGCAAATGTATATTGCAACTGATCGAGTATTTAAATAATATTCTTTGTTTTACTTAATATTTTTGTATGTTTTATTGTTCAACTTTATATCTAATTTATATGAAGAATAAATTAGTTGCTCTATAATATTTCAAAATTTGTTCTTTTGAACGTTAGTAAATCACATTATATCTTTTCCTTTTTTTTAAAAAAAAATAAAAAGAAAGTAGAATTTTAATACTAGAAAATACAATTTTAAAATAACACTTTTTATGATTCAGTATAACTTTTCCAATGCTGAAAAATAAAATTTTAAACAATTTTAATGCTAGAAAAATAAATTAAGCTTTTTTTCTAAAAGTTAGAAAAATAAAAGAAATTAAATCATAATTTTTAAAATAAAATGTTTGAGAAATAAATTTTCAAAAACAGAATACTTTTTCTTAATGTTAGAAATTTTAATTTTAAAAAAATGTTAAAAAATTGCATCTATAAGTAATGATTTCAGAGAAATACAAGAATAAATATAGAAAATTATTTTTATCAAACAACTTCAAAACCACCTGCGCTTCTAAAGAGGGTTGAGTGAGTGAGTGAAAGTGAAGATTTTTGGCGCAAGCACCAGATGTGTCTATGCTGCGCCTAACAAGATGTAACTGTGGTCTAGACGTATGAGAAAAATAGAAAAAAGACAAAAATTAGTTGACAAGAAGGAGAATCGAAAACAGAGAAGGATTACTAGGGTCTCTCGATGCGCGTCACCCATGTTTACCAAACACAGTAAATCCCACTGGAAAGAAAAGATCACTAGGGGGCCTCAGGGTCATGATGCCCGTACTTACCTAAAGATGGCAAGTTCATGAGATCCCCTGATATAATTCCCATTGCCCGGCTATACCCGTAGACGCTGAGTACCCATTTGAGTTTCCTCTTAAGACATGCATGAGCTACAGTGGGTCTATTCTGCCATACCCTGTCACCACACGGGTCTCTAAAGAGCGGTAAAAATAAGTTCTTTTTGTATTTTGTTTGGTAAGCAGGTAGGCGAAAGGTACAAAAATTAAGCATCACTCTCAATTCTTTTAAAAGTTAAGCTGATTCTCGCACCTTTCAACCGATTTCTCTTCGGCAATTCATGATACCAGTACCAATTCGTGGGAGGTTACTCCAAAGGTTCGCATATGTTTTCGTAACCTTTTCTCTTAAGCTCTAAATCTTGCGTGGCACCAAATGAAAATGTAACTGTGGGATATTCTGCATTCAAATAGATTTCATTGTCCTTGTGCGACCGATCGAGTCATATTTTTTCTGGTATGGATTGATGAGACAAAAATTTAAATGTTTCTCTTTTTCGATCAGTTTGATCAGCTACTTTCAGCAAATCCTCTAAAATTTTTACCCATTTTCTGGCTTTGAATTCCGTTTTAGAAGATTTGTATATTACTCCATCATCATTGTAAGGTGCAATTTGTCGGGGAACTGCACATTTTTTACTAATAATTATTAACGTAGAGAGCTCCTTTCGCAAACATTTGATTTGTTTTTCCAAACTGGCAAAAATATCGTAGGCGTTTTGGGAGTTGAAAAGATTTCAATATTCCAAAAGCAATCGTTCTGGTTCGATTACAGTTTCAATGTGCTTGGATGTTACCGATTCCACCTAGTTCGATCTCGCAATAACAAAATAGTTTCAGTAGAATCTGATCAAACGTTGTAGATTTATAAATATGTCAATTACTTCACGTCTTTTCACGTTTAGAATAATTTTCTCAGGAAAAAAAAATGTAACACAATAGATAGATTGACGTTGCAGCCCATTACATTTAAGAGTTGTGTGATGTCTTACACTATTTTCAGCCAAACATATCACTCGTAAAATGCCTACGTCATTTTCAACCAATCATAGTTAACGTGTTCTCATATCTCGCCTTCTGAAATCAGAAAATCTTATCAGAACCTTCCCGAGTTAAATTAACAAAAGTATTTCTTTGAAAAATCCTTTTTCCACGCGCGAATCAGTAAATCTCCTCCCCCACCTCTTGTATCAGTGATTAAATATTTTACCAGAACATTCTCACATTAATAATTAACATAACTCTTAGAAATGAAATCCTCTTTTAAATTGACTATATACTCTAGATAAGGAGCACAGACTATCAGCACCACACTAATCAGTACGCAGATAACACATGTTTCATAGGATTCCGAAGCAAATACATTCAGAAAATTATAGATAGGAACTGTAGTAAATATTTTAACTTAATTTTTTTTCAAATATTTACAATATATTTCCAATAAACTTAACAGTAATTAATTCATTATTGAAGGTTTTTTTTTAACTAAATAGTTTAATCTAAGTTTATTCAATTAACTCATTTAACTAAACGTTGTTAGAAAAATATGTATTCATGAAAGGGAATTTAACTTCAGTTTCAGCTGTAACAATAAAAAAATATACTTGTTGAATAAAAACAAGATTGTTAGATTTTAAAGAAGAGCGATTTTTCGAAAAAGCTAAATGTGTGTGTGTTTAAGGAAATATAATAAATGTTGATGAAAAAAATAATTTTTTTGGTGAAAGAAATCGTTGAAAAATCATTTTAAAAATAAACCCACTGAATATTTTACAATAAACAAGATTGTTAGTCGTTAAAGTATATAAGGAAGAGGGAAGTGTTTTTCAAAAAGCTAAATGAAAGGGGGAATAATAAACCTTTTCAGAAAAAATAATTATTACAGTAAAAAAATTGTCGTAAAATGATTTTAAAAATCAAACTTATTGAAAATTTCACATTAAAAAGATTGTATTAATCTTCGAAGAATGTAGTTCTATTTATTGGATAAAAAAAAGCTGTTTAATTTCATTTCCTATTCATACAAATGTTTGTTTTTCATAGTGTATTAATTGGAATTTCCTTAGAATGTTTAGATAAACAATGATAATTTTTACGCGAGAAAGTTCACATAGTGCACTTCAAAAACTTTGTTTCATAAAGAGTTTCTTTTCTATTGTAAAAATAATTATTTCATTATCTTACAATGTGTGTGTTCGCATACGAATGTTTCAAACTTCAACTAAATAATACTCAATCAAGTATAAGTATCTTTGCTTAAAAGCAGAATAAGAAAAAAAAAATTGAGTTAATTTATTTTATTCAAAATATATTAATTCAGTTAATTCAATCGAAAAAAAGTGTATTTAACCATTATTTAATTCATTAACCGTATGCGAAGAAATGAAAAATATCTTCCAACTAATTCAGATAAAAATATATTAATTCTTCTCATTAAGACAAAAAATGTAGATTAAATAATAATATCTAATCCAACTACCTTGCACAGAAATATAAGATTTTCCAAATCGTTTATTCAAAATATATTCTGTCTCTTAACTTGTGTAAAAAAAGCTTTAATTTATGAGATTAATTAATTGAGTTATTGTATACTTTTAATTAATTTATAAAAATTATATTCATTCCATCCAATTTAAGTTGTGCAAAAACTTTTAATTTATCTTGTATATCAACATAACGTGCTTATCGCTGCGCAAATAATAATCCCCAAAGAAAAAATAATGGCGAGGGACATTCGAAAATTTTTTGGGATGAACAATCGGATTTTGTCGCAAAATATGTAACGGAATTCAATGTACATTCCCTGGATTACCCTAGAAGGCATCAATAACAATATTTTCTACTACAGAAAGAAAACTTTTATGCAAGAAAATATTTTGAAATCTTAGGAAACATCCCAAACAAAGGCATGACATCCCAACTGACAAAAACTGGAGAAGAAATACAAATCACTCGAATCATCAGCAAAATGATCATAATCCCATGGCTTTTGAACAAATTTCTAAACGATAGTGCACAATGTAACCTGTAACGTTGTGAATGATTTGAAACATATTTTTTACTTGCATTAAATACGCGTCCAATAGAAATCTTCTTTGAAATACTCAAGGTAGTCCCACAGCACAAAATTAATTTCAAAGAATTTTTGGAGTTAACAGTAGCTATATATATAATAATAAACAAATTTTCAGAACATTCTTACAGAAGATGAAGTATTTTGATACTTATTGAATTAAAAGAATCTGTGAAAAGGGACCCGAGTCCTTTGTTGCTCTATATCCCGCATAAAATCAATTAAACAAAATATCATTAAAACAGGGAGTATCAATATCAAAAACAAGTGCAGTAACAGTATATTACGTCACATGACCAATACCGCACACACACACAATATTCAATTCTGTTCTCATTCCTCAATCCAAACGATTACGTAAAATTCAGTCCTCACGAGATCTAGTAAATATCCTTATTACAATTCTCGCTTCAAACCACAGATTACGAAGAACGAAGGAAAATTTTACTGCAAGGAACGGAAAGCTCTTAGAAAGATTAAAAATAAATAAATTATTATTGTAATTCTAGATAATATTTAGTAGATTTTACTGTTTTAATGTTTCATGTGTTCATAATTTTTCAGAAATGATTTCATTCAGTTATTTTATTGCATTAAAAGATGTTTGTAAAGCAGCTTCTAATAACTTAAGATTTTAAGTACTTCTTCGATATTCATATTATACTTATGCAGCTAATTTATTAATTAAGTGTGGAAAGAAATTAGTATATTATATATTATATATATATATATGTGTGTGTGTGTGTGTGTGTGTGTGTAATTTCCTTTTTTCTGTATTTTCAAAAGAAATTTGGTTTCTTAAATTTGTTCAAATTTCATATATTTTAATTCCTCTAATATTTAATTAATTTTTTTATTTGAAGTATATATATTTTTATATAATGGGTAAAGAATATCTGTGTAAAATATTCACCTTACATAATCTTCAATCTGGGAGGAACATGAGTTATTTTGTGAATAGTTTTACTATTCAGAATCCTCAGAACACACATGAATTCAAAGATCATTCTTAAAGTATGCATATTCTCAACATTTTCCGCGGCCGTGGTCATGGTTTCGGATTCGTGAACGGCGGTTTTCGTCAATTCGGAGCATTGATGCCACTAAAGACCTGTCGTGGCTCAAAGTCCACCCGTTGGTGGGGGTGTGAAAGTTTGGAGAGGGAGGAGCCATGTTTCATACTCGTCACTTGACTGAGGTTTAAAATTATATTAATAAAACTAATCTAATCTCAACATTTTACTGTTTATCATTTTTTATTCCATTAAAAATGAATAACTGATAAATTACCATCGCTTTAAAAAAATAACACCAATTTCTTTTTAAAAAAGTTAGAATATATATATATATATACATACATACGAGGGCTTTTCAGAAAGTAAGGAACGTTCCCGTCTGACGTCGCTAGGCGCGCGCCGATCACGTATATTTTGGTGTCTGCGTGCTCGGCATCTCAGTCGGCGTCCAGCCATCACAACGGGAACATTTCCTCGCTGCCCGTTTTTTCGATATTCAAATTTAAAATGTGTGCTGCAAATGAAAATCCCGCCAGTTGTGAGGTGCGGTCTGTGATATGGTTTTTGTTGGCAAAAAACCTATAACCTATGGAAATTTATCGGCAAATGTGTGAAGTGTACGGAAACAACGTAATGAATGACAGTTCAATTCGGAAATGGTGCATTCAGTTTAAAAATGGTCGAACTAACGTTCACGAGGAAGAGAAGAGTGGACGCCCTAGCATTGTGACTGACGAACTGGTAGCTAAAGTTGATGAAAAGATTCGTGAAAACCGTCGTTTCACAATAACGGAGCTTTTGCTTAGTTTCCCACAAGTTTCACGGACTTTGTTGTTTGAAATTGTCACTCAATCAGTGATCGCAGGCGGCAGAATTCTATGACAAAGGAATTTCAAAGCTTGTCCACCGCTATGATAAGTGCCTCAATTTGTTTGGTGACTATGTAGAAAAGTAGAATTTTTGTCGCTCTTTCTGATGTATATAATAA
>BMAW01076938.1:466665-486471 GCA_019974015.1 Nephila pilipes | reverse complement strand
GTGAATAAATAAAAAAAAAATAATTATTTTTTTTTTATTTATTCACTGTTATCTATTTGAAACTTTTAAATTTTATCATTTTTTTTATATTTTCACCTGAAAAAGAAAAATGTTCAAATTATAAAGAGACTATTGAGAATTTTTTATCAAAAGAGTAACATTTATTTCAAAGTTTCAACTATGCATTTCTGCGAGCCTACATTATTAGCATTTTGATGATTCTGTTATTTTGATACAATTTTTTATTTACATCTAAATATTTCGGTAAATTTACATCAAACAAAGCTCTTAAAAATGCATATCTTTCTTCAGGTGCCTGTGTTTTCGTTTCCGTAGAAAGTCATTCGCGAGTGATGCAATTTTACTTCCTAGAATAACAGGTTTTTGTAAATAATTTCACCGTCAGAATTCCAATTGAAAGATTCTTGACGCTTTAAAAATTGAAAAATATTTTTTGCTTTTTCTTTATATCGAGTTGGGGAACAGTTCTCAAAATTTCATCTTCAAACGCCTCTTTTTACGTCTTCACTACCGAATCTTTTAGATTTTCTTCTTATGATTCAATTTCTTGATTTTCTGATACTGATGTTTCAGTTGGAATCGATTCGGACTCTTTTAGATTTTCATTAGAAAATGTGTATATTTTTGTGAAACTCGTAAATAGAGTATTGCTTTATCTTCTTCCATTAAATCCTTACTGTGGAGAATATTTTTCATACGTTGATCAAGTTCCGATAAGTGTTCTGCTACTTGAACTCTTTCTTCAGGTACTAGTATAAATTTTTTGTTAAATTCCATTTTGAATTAAAGAACTGATGACGGAAATAGCTGCAGGTAATAAAATAGATAGAAACCCTTCCCCTTTTTGAATTAAAATTTTCTTTTTCTTGTAAAGAGGTGTTTTTTTGTTTGAAAGTTTTCTTAAGCTTTCTTTATAGGGAGATGAGTGATTTTTTTGAATTTTTGTCAATGATATGTTACCACATAAAACATTCAGCACACACTCGCACAAAGCTTTTATATCTTTCTTTGAACACTTTTTCAAAATAGATTTTGAGTTTTTTGTTTCAGAAATCAATTTTAAGAGCTCCAAAATTTGTTCCGAAGACACTGACATCTTATAAGCTAATAAATATTCAATGAACAATTCGAATCTATTTATTTGTTTCAAAATAATTGGTTATCGAGATTGATATACATAAAACACATCTCCAGGAAACATACCTGTGAACACGTGCAATGATTCACTAGTTTCAGGCTTTAAACCAATAAGTAAATAACCATACGTTTTTGATGTGGCATCTGCATAACATTCTTGAAAAAATTTCACTTTACGAGGATATAATTGGGGACCTAAATGTGTAATTTCGAATTGATCTCTTCGATTCTTAAATAATACAAGATAATGAGCGTTTAAGGAAATTTCTCTGATTTCTTTCCCTTTATGAAAAATATTTCGTACCACAAAGATTATGCTTAAATTTCTGTGATGGGAAAATTTTACAAATAATTTAATTAATTGGGGGTTATTTCCTAACTCGCCCATGAGATCGTTTATAACAATTAACGGATCCGAATACTGATGCAAATTAGATGACATACCTTCATGGAAGGAAACATTTGATAATTCTTCATATAACTTTTGGTAAACACCATAATACCAAACTATTTTTTTAGGAAAAGGTTTTTTTTTATTTTCGATTAATTTCTTAACGAACTGACTTTTACCACTATCAGTTGGCCCAGCCAAGATTAAAGTAAATGAATGAACTAATTTCAAAGAATCAATGAATGAACTAATTTCAAAGAATCCATGAATGAACTAATTTCAAAGAATCCATGAATGAACTAATTTCAAAGAATCCATGAATGAACTAACTAATTTTTATTAATCATGTTGCTATTTATACTACGAGTCAGTTAATTATGTATGTATAGTGTGATAGTAAAAGGAAAAGTCTTAAATACTTTCGTTGTCCGTGATCATATCATGTTTTATCCTGCTTTTTCATGTATTGATTCGTTACCGGTGTAGAAGTTTGTTTGCTGATAAGCGTAGGGGGGGGGGGACAATCTGACGTAGTTGCTAACGAGTTTCAGATATCCAATCCAATCTGTTGTTTCGAATATATTTACTGCGCATGATCGCTACAAGGTAGCAGAACACAAAATTTGTTTGCTGATAAGCGGAGGGAGGATCTGACGTAGTTGCTAACGTGTTTCAGATATCCAATCCAATCTGTTGTATCGAATATATTTACTGCGCATGATCGCTACAAAGTAGCAGAACACAAAATTTGTTTGCTGATTCAGTAGTGTATAGCAATGCTGTAGAAGCTCAACGATTTCATTATGTCCACTTGTAATATTTGTGGAAAATGCTTCAATACAAAATCTAATTTAAAACGCCATATTTTACAAGTACATGAAACAAAGCATTCCCATCAATGCTCATACTGTAGTAAGAAATATGTTCAGCAAAGTGATTTAAAAAGACACAGAAACTCTGTGCATTCAACAGAGAAAATTGTATGCGAGTTTTGTGATACCTCGTTCACACGTAAAGATAATTTATTGCACCATTTAATCAGTGGAAACTGCGAAAGAAAGTTTGAGAAAGAAGTGAGAAAGAGAGTGGATTTGACTACTTCAAATAGAAAAAAAATTCACAGCTTTCCACACCTACTGAAAATTCTACTGCTGTTCCTGAAAATTCTGCTGCTGTTCCAGAAAATTCTACTGCTGTTCCAGAAAATTCTACTGCTGTTCCAGAAAATTCTACCGCTTTTCCTGAAAAAGAAATCTCTTTACCGCAAAAAGAGAGCAAGAGTGCTTTTCAAAATGCGTATAAGACTTTTGTTCTTCCCATTGACGATAGTTCATTGGGGATAAAAGAGTTTCTACTCTTAAAAAAAAGAAGGGACAATAATTATTTTTCGCAATGAACTCGAAACTTACAAATCTTTGAAAGTGGGTAAATGGCTTCATTGCATTTACTCGAAAGAGACTGACACAGGAAAAAAATAAAGAAATCTGAATTCAAACCCCCAAATAATGAAGTATTCCTAGAAACGAACTTCGACAGACTTTATAATATCATGTCAGAGAAAATTGCGAAGGAATGAGAGGACTTCGAGGATGAAGACTCGGGCTGGACACTGGACGAAATCTTAAGACTCGAAATCCACACTAACCGTTATTCTCCATTCAGAAGTTCATCATCATTCATCGAGCTGCCGAAGCAGATTGCTGAAACAAAGGCGATCATCAATGTCATCAATAAAAATGACTCTCAATGTTTCTAGTGGTCTATTCTCGCAGCTCTCTACCCCGCCACCAACAATGTCAACAAGACATCAAGTTATGCTACCCACCTAAATAAGTTGAACATTGATGGAATATCCTTTCCAACACTTCTTAACGAGGTGAAAAAATTTTCGAAAATGAACAATATCGGAATAAACATTTATTCATTCGAAGAAGACTTAAAAATATTTCCTCTTCTCACCAGTGACATTGTGTGTGAGCCTCATACATAAAAAATAAAGAACTTGGACATTATTATTTTATTAAAAGTTTATCTCGACTTTTTTCGAAACAACACTCGAAAGACCAACATACGACCTACATATGTAAAAGATGCTTAACCGCTTTAAAAAAAGAAGACAAACTTCTTCAGCACAAAGAGATTTGTGCGAATAAAAGTCCTGTTAGGGTAGTAATGCCGTCGAAAACGAGTAAGTTCTTAAAATTTAAAAATTTTCATCATTCTTTAAAAATATCTTTCGTAGTATGTTATATGCTGATTTCGAATGTATAACTGTTGTGAATCCACTGTGTAAGCCTCCCAAAATTATAAGTGTAAGATATTTGTATACTTCTTAGTTGCAACAGTGTGGCGCTGCAGTAGTAGCGCGCAAAGTGTATTGGATTACTCAGCAATTGATATTCACGAGCGAGAGACGCCATGTTTTTGTCTTGTTTTCATTTCAATAGTTAAAGTGTGTCTGTAAATAAAATTTCTATAGTTTTGGCATAATGACGTAATTATTGAATCCTGGCGTTTTAAGTATTCAACATAGTGGCATCCCTGCCGGGATTAGACGAAGTTTTTTTCATCCTTACGATAGGTCAATCGGATTGTTGATAAGTCAACGATCTTTAAGTGAGCCAAAAACGAAAGAAGAAAATGACCACTGAAATGGAAATTGCCAAACAGAAGAGGAAAGCATCCAGAGCTACGTATTCGAAAACAGTCAACAAATTACAAGAAATACTGGTCGCTTAAAGTCCAGATGTAGATAATTTAGAAATTCCCCTTGATCAGCTTACGGAAAAGTTCAAGGACTTAAAGACATCGGACGAGATTTTCCTCAACTTACTTCAAAAGAAAGCTGTCATTACTCAAGCTGAGTATGAAAAGGAATACGAAATCGCTCAGGATTATTATAAGAAACTATCTACGTTTAAAATCAAGGTTAAAAAAGCCATAGCTTCAGCCGAAACCGGAAACGAAAGCTCCGCGTCTCCTAACCCTACTTGGCACCCTGCTAACGGTGCACATGCCGCTGCGAAAGCGAAAAAGAATTTGCCTCAAATTCGACTACCTAAGTTCGATGGAGACCCACGTAACTGGTTGACATTTTGGACTCAATTCAACAAAATACATGAAGATTTAAGAATAGATGTACGCGACAAGTTTCAATACCTTCTTCAATCCATGAAGCCGGACTCCATAGCAAAGCAGATAGTAGAATCCTTCCCAGAGACGGAGGCCAACTACAATAAAGCCATTGAATATTTAGAGGAGCGTTTTGGAAAGTGTATTGATACAAATATACGTGCGAGAACTCTTGAAACTGGTCATAACTGATTAAACGAAGATAGATTTCTTGACTCTGTACGACAAACTACAGACTCAAATTCATGCCCTTGAGTCCCTAGGACTTACACAGGATAAGTATGCTTTCCTGTTGTTGAATCTGCCCTCCCAACCGATTTAATTAAGATATGGGAGAGACAAAAAAATGACGCTGGGGAAACAGGTAAGAGTGATTTGGAATCACTAATGGAGTTTGTTAAAAAGGAAGTAGATACAGAGTTTAGAATTAAGATTACTCGTGAAGTTTTAAGGCCTGAAAAATATGTTGTTAAGAAAAATAAGTATGATACTGAGGTAAAAAATGTTCCTACTGCTTGTGAATTGCTTAATACTAATAATAATGCTAAGAATAATTTTTATGATAATAAGTTTAAGTATAAGGAACCAGTTTGTATATTTTGTGATACTGTATTTCATTTATCGGAGAATTGTGATAAGGCTTATTCTATGAGCTTAGATTGTAAAAAAGAAATTATTAAGAAGAGAAATGCTTGTTTTGTTTGTCTCAAATGTAACCATCGAGCTAGTCAGTGTAAATCTAAACACAAGTGTCCCTTGTGTAAGAAACGACACTTTGTTGTTTTGTGTCCGGATTTAAATTCTCAAAAAGCTGAAAAAATCTCAAATGGAGATAGTGAAATCAAAATTAGTGAAACCAAAACAAGCACTCTCAATAATTATATTGAAATTTCTGATGTGTTTTTGCAAACTATTGTAGTTAAAATTAAGAATGGTTCTAAAGAAATGTTAATAAGAGCTGTATACGATTCAGGTGCTATGAAATCTTATCTAAGTGATGATATTGTTAAGAAAATGAATATTAAGTGTACAGGTGAAACAAGAATCAAACAGTCATTGTTCGGTGGAGTAGAAACCCCTGAGACGGTATATAAGAATTATTCAATTGAGTTAAGAGACATTAATGATGGTTATAAGTGTAAGTTGAATGTTTTAGGTCAAAAATGTATCTGCTCTAGTCTGAAACAAATTCCCTCTGGTCCTTGGCTTAACGAACTTAAGTTACATAAAATAAAAATTAGTGATCTTAAGACCAATAATTTAAAGGTTGATGAGGAAATCAAATTGTTAATTGGTGCTGATGTTGCCGGTAAATTATTAACTGGTAAACTTGTAAATCTTGAGTGTGGTCTGATGGCGATAAATACAAAACTAGGTTGGGCGATTTTGTGAAAGTTTAACCCTGGCACTTAGCCAACTTTTGAGAATTCGGCTTCTCTCATTACGTCACTACTTGTAAAGGAGCGATATATAAGTGATTAATGGAGATTAGATACTTTGGGCATTACGGAATCTCCAGTTAGTAAAAACAAAGCTCAGTTGCAAGAGGATACACAGAAATATTTTGAGGAAACTTTGAGTGCTGATAATGAGGGTCGGTATGAGATCGCTTTACCTTGGGTTTTAGATAATTCAGTTTTGCCTACTAATAAGATTAATGCGGAAAAGTACCTTTCAGGTGTAAAAAGAAAACTAAAGAATTCCAATAATTTTGATAATTATGGTAAGGTTTTTGAGGAATGGTTAGATCTTGGTATAATTGAGAAAACACCAACTGAGGAAGTAAGAGGTGTTCATTACTTACCTCACAGGCCTGTAATTAAAGAAAATAGCACCACTAAGATAAGACCGGTGTTTAATGCTAGTTATCATTTACCTGGTGTCCCTTCTTTGAATGATTGTTTGACAACTGGGCCAAATTTAATTGAAATTATTCCCTCTATCGTAAATCGTTTTCGTATGAATTACGTAGGTGTTCCTTCTGACATTGAGAAGGCTTTCCTACAGATTGCCATAAGAGAAAAAGATTGTGATTTTTTACGGTTCCTATGGTTTGATAAGGGTAATCACGAACAGGTAGAAGAGTATCGACACAGAAGAGTTGTTTTTGGTATTACGTGCTGTCCATATTTGCTGGCTGCGACTTTAAAATTTCATTTGGATAAGTTACCAGAAAATTTAAGACAAACTGCAGCTATTCTTAAGAGATCTTTTTATGTGGATAACTGTGTGAGAAGTTTGCATTCTGAGAGTGAACTTAGAAAGTTTTTCTTGGAATCGAAATCAATCATGTCATCGGGTCATTTTAATCTCAGATGTTGGAAGTCAAACATTAGCAATGAAATCTTTGAGGAAGATTCCTCCAATGAAGATAGTATTTCGGTGTTGGGTCAAAAATGGCACACAGATACGGACACACTGTCCTGCAAAATAGAACAGGCTAGTATTAATTCAAATGAAACAATTACTAAGAGAATAGTTTTGGCTGTAGCTCACCAAGTATTTGATGTTGTAGGATACACAGCTCCTGTTGTGTTAACCCCTAAAATGATTTTGCAGGAAACATGGAACACTAAGCTTAAGTGGGATGATAGTCTTCCAGAAGATTTGGCTAATAAATTTACGTCTTGGTATAAAAATTTACATTTACTTTCAGATATAAAAATAAGTAGGTGGTTTGGACTGAAATCGACAAGTAAATCGATAACTTTACACTTATTTTGTGATAGTAGCAAAAAGGCCTACGGTGCATGTGTATTCATCAGAGTGGAAGAAGGCGATGAGGTGAGAATTAGTTTAGTGCAAGCAAGGTCTAGAGTAGCCCCTTTAAAACCCATTACGATTCCCCGTCTGGAACTTTTAGCTTGTAGCATAGGATCTAGATTACTCACTTCTATAATTAAAGATCTTGATCTACCTAAGGTTGATGATTATTGTTGAACTGACTCAACTACAGCTTTGTGTTGGATACAACGTAACCAAAATTGGGGAACCTTCATTCATAATCGGGTTTCTGAAATACGTTTATTGACTTCTTCTATGTGGCACCACATTTCAGGTACTCTTAACCCCTCTGATTTACTATCCAGAGGATGTTCTGTGGAACAGTTAATTGAACGTAAATGGTGAGAGGGTCCTATTTGGTTGCGTGAGAGGGAGGAAAACTGGACTAAGTCTAATGAAGCACCGAAGGAAGACTTGGTCAATTCCGAAGCTCGAAAAACCGTTATAACAACTTTGGTAAAAAATGAAGAGGATATTAATTGGTATTACAGATATTTTTCTTCATTTAAAAAAATAGTCAGAATGTTAACTTGGATTTTAAGGTTCTTTAATAATGTAAGAAATACAGATAAAGTCTTTCTAAGGATTTATCTTTGTACGAGATAGAAAGAGGAGCAAGAACCTTAATGTTACTGATTCAAAAAAAAATCTTTTAAGGGTGAAAATGATGAAAAACTGAAACAACTAAGACCAGTAATGGACTGTCATGGTCTTATAAGAGCTAAGTCTAATGTTGTTTATAGAGATGATAAGTATGATTTTAAATTTCCTGTAATTATGCCTAGTAATCATCCTGTTGTAAAATTATTGATAATAAGTGTACATAATGATTTATTACATGCCGGTACTTCATTGTTAATGTCTAATTTAAGAGAGAGGTATTGGATTTTGAAATCACGTAAGACGATACGAAATTGTATAAATAAATGTGTCAAGTGTCAGAGGTTCAAGCCTAAAAAATGTGAGACAATCCCAGGAATTTTACCGAATGATAGGATTCGCGATGCTAATGTATTTGAAGTCGAAGGGTGTGATCTTGCCGGTCCTTTGTATTTGAAAGATGGTAGAAAGGCATACATCGTACTATTTACTTGTGCGGTGTATCGAGCCGTGCACCTAGAGTTGGTCACTTCCTTATCGACTGAATCCTTTTTACAATCACTAAGACGTTTTATTGCGCGCCGTGGACGACCACGTACAATTTATTCAAGTAACGGCAAAAATTTTGTTGGTGCCGATAAAATTCTGCAAACCGTTGACTGGGATGGTCTCCGTTTTAAGGCTGTAGAACAAAAAATTCAATGGATGTTTAATCCTCCATCAGCTCCTTGGTGGGAACGTTTAATTCAAATTGTAAAAACAATTCTAAGAAAAATTCTAGGCAGAGCGTCTTTAGATTATGAGAAGTTACTAACAGTATTATGTGATGTCGAGCAAATTGTAAACTCCCGACCTCTTACGTATGTTTCAGAGGACTCAAGTATTACACCAGAAAAGTTCCTTCATGAAACACCAATATCAGGTGTTCCTGATGTGGATAATATTGATAAAAGTAAACTAAATAAAAGATGTAAATACATACATAGATTACGCCAGACTTTAAGATCACAATTTCGAAGTCAATATTTAGGACAGTTACGACAACAATCTATTAAAATTTATAATACCCAACCAATTAAGGTGGATGAAATTGTTCTGCTTGAGGATAATAATAAAAGACGTTCGTATTGGAATCTAGCTCGAGTTCTAAAAGTAATTCCTGGTCGAGATGGGCAAATCAGAATTGCTCTCATAAAAACTGAGAATTCAGAGTTGTTACGACCAGTGCAGAGACTATATCGGCTAGAGTTGGAAAACCCTGTAGTGAAAACTGGAGATGAGCCGATTCCTTTAACCACCAGTAGTGGTAGAGTAGTTAAAACTCCTGCTAAATAATTATGTAATGTAAAAATTCATTTCAATTTCACTGTAAGTGCTTTATGTATTTCATTTTTCTATGTATATAGTGTATTTTAATAATGTTTGTGTAAATTGTAAAGAATATTACTCAAAGGTGGGAGAATGTTGTGAATCCACTGTGTAAGCCTCCCAAAATTATAAGTGTAAGATATTTGTATACTACTTAGTGGCAACAGAGTGGCGCTGCAGTAGTAGCGCGCGAAGTGTATTGGATTACTCAGCAACTGATATTCACGAGCGAGAGAAGCCATGTTTTTGTCTTGTTTTCATTTCAATAGTTAAAGTGTGTCTGTAAATGAAATTTCTATAGTTTTGGCATAACGACGTAATTATTGAACCCTGGCGTTTTAAGTATTCAACAATAACTATGAAAAAGGATACTTGTTGTCCTGATCCAAAACTTCCATTTACTAATATTCATGAAAAACGTGTCCCGATAGGTTTTTGTTATTTTATCTGTTATCAAGGAGGACATTATAAGGATCGAGTAGTGTATAGAGGTACCGATACCCCAAAAATGTTTATTGAAATGCTAGAAAAAGATGCAACAGAAATTAAAAATATTTATAAACACCCAAAACTGATATTACCTCTTACCGAATCAGAAAAAAAATTGTATGATAAAGCTAAAAATTGTTATGTTTGTGATCAACCCTTCACGAAAACAATATCAAGGTTAGGGATCATAATCATGTAACTCAAAAATTTAATGGTCCTTGTTGTAATAGTTGTAATTTAGCAATGAAAACTCCCACATTTTTGCCTGTTTTCTTCCATAATCTTTCTGGGTATGACGCTCATATTTTTTTTAAAGAATTAGGATATGATAAGAAAACAAATTAATTTAATCCCGAACACTGAAGAAAAATACATTTCGTTCGGTAAAAATATTTCAAATGATTTTCAGATTCTTTCAAATTCATGTCTTCTAGTTTGGAAAACTTGATTAGAACACTAAAAAAATATGAATTTAATTATACGAAATATTATTTTGATTCAGAAAAAAATAGATTTTTTTTTTAAGAATAGCAGTTTTTCCGTATGATTATTTTGATAGTTATGAAAAATGTAAAGATTCTTGTTTACCACCTATTAGCAAATTTTATAATGAATTAAATGAAGAAGCTATAAGTGTAGATGATTACAATAACGCATGTAAAGTGTTTAATCAATTTTATTTAAATACTCTCGGAGAATACTGTGATCTATATGTAAAAATAGATGTCATTGTTAACCGATCTTTTTGAAAACTTTAGAAAAATATGGATACAAACTTGATCCCTGTTGGTACTTTACCACCCAAGATTTATCATGGGATGCTATGTTGTTACATTCTAAAGTAACTATAGAACTGCTTACAAGCTTCTTTTTATAGAAATTGGTATAAGAGGAGGTACCAATCGCTATGCTATAGCTGATAACAAATATACCTAATTTTACAACGTTTTTCTGAATTTCACTTGGTGTGTGTGTCATCAAATTTTCGATCGTTAATTTAACCAACTTCCCATCAAGATAGAGCTTTGAAATTTTGGGAATCGTTCGTACTGGCCGAACAATGCAATATTTAGACGTTTGCGACAAGTTTTAACTAATATTTCAATAATTTTAATAAGTCAAAATATTCTTCCCTCTCGGCGCTTATAGGATTGAGGAAAAAATTTCTTTCCCCCTCTGGAAGCACCGGGCACTACCCACGCAGCATGCGGTATCGTAAACGTTTTGTACTCACAAAGGGGAGATACTATCTCCGAGACAGTAAGGGTTGCTGACTTTTAGTCAGTAATCATTCGCAAGAAAGAAAGTTTCCAATATTTGGCGCCATGTCTTATCACAATAATTTTTTCTGAATTCTGGTTCCCATTCTTTTTTTAATAGAATGACTTACAAACTTTCAAATGCATGTTTTGATTTTATGAGTATTATGAATTTTTTAATACTCTCACAAATGTCTCTTTTTAAGTGAATTTTAAAGTTAAAAATAACTAACAGTTTTAACAAATATTTCAATAATTTTCTCTAATAAACTTTGCCACCATATAAAAACGTTGGTTTTTATATCGAATTATTAATCCTGATGATGAGATTAAATATTTAATGTACCTTGACGCAAATAATTTGTATGGTTAAGCAATGAGTAAATATCTACCCTTAAAGATTTTGTTTGGAGTGATAACAGTTTAACTGAGCAAGATATTCTAAACTTATCAGATGAATCAAGTTTAGTTTTTTTTTTATTAACGTCACACTAGAAGCAACAAGAGGGCTATTGGCGACGGACCTCGTAATTTTGAACCACGGTCAAGTGACGAGGACGACACCTGAGCTGGCACCCCCCTCTCCTAACATCCACACCCCACCAACGGAAGGACTTTGGGCCCCGACAGATTTAACGTGCATCAGCTCCGGCTACACGGCGGGTCTTTGGCGGCCAAGGATCGAACCCGCGACTAAACGAAAGGCGCCGGCCGTGAGTCCACGACCTTGACCACTAGGCTACCGCGACCCCGGTTATTATGTATGATGTACAAGAATTGTAAATGAAGAATGTCTAAGATATCATAGTTGCTGAAAAAACTACTGCTAAAGATCGTACAATAAGATAAATATGTAATTTACACGTGGAATTAGTGTAGCCTTATAATTGATGCAAGAAAAATTATTTTAATTGTTTGAATACTAATTGTCTTAAGTATTTGTACATTGAAGATTATCTACAGTGACAAAAAATTTTAATGAAAAATTCTGTATTAAGAAAAGGTCGCTAGTCCACGACTTTGACCACTAGGCTACCGCGGCCCATCAGATGAATCAAATGTGGGTTACATCTTTGAAGTAGATCTTGACTATCCTTCTGGTTTACATGACGAACATTTAAGACTCTTTCCCCTTGCCCCTGAAAATAAATCCCCACCCAATTGTAAAGAACCTAGGCTTTTAACTACTTTGGAGTCGAAAACGAAATATGTTCTCCATTATTCGAATTTAAAGCTTTATTTAAAATTAGGGTTAGTTTTGAAAAAAATTCATCGTGTTTTAAAAATTTTTCAGTCTCCTTGGCTTAAAAATTACATAGATTACAATACTAAATTAAGAATTGGAGTTGTAAATGACTTTCAAAAGGATTATTACAAACTAATGAATAATAGCATTTTCGGGTAAACGATGGAAAATGCAAGAAGGAGAATCGATATACGTTTATGCTCAACAGAAGAGAAAGCTCGAAAACTAACAGCGAAATTAAATTTTGATCGACGCACAATATTTTCTGACGACTTAATGGCCATTCATTTAAAAAAAAAAAATCAAATTTTTGAAACCGATACAGGTAGGAATGGCAATTTTAGACTGCTCAAAAGTTCTTATGTATTATTTTCACTAAGAGTACATGAAGCATCGTTACGACTCAAAAGTGCGGCTCATGTATACTGACACCGATTCTTTTATATACGAAAAAAAGGCTGATGATTTTAATAACGACATGAAAGATGATATTAACTTATATGATACTTCAGACTATTATAAAAATAACATTTATAATTTACCTCTTGTTAACAAAAAAGTAATCGGAAAAATGAAAGATAAAAACAAGGGAAACAGTATGTCAGAATATGTAGGATTAAAATTGAAAATGTGTGCCTACAAGACAAAGAATAAGATTGTTTTTTAATCCCTTTAAACCTCTTTTCAAACTTTGAAGAACAAAATAACATTTGAGGACTACAAAGCATGTCTTTTGAATCAAAAATTGAAATATGCTGATATGAACTTAATTAGGTCCAAATTTCACTCAATATATTCAATAAAGCAAAACAAACTTGCTTTGTCATATAAAGATTTATTAACGGTGACAGGATTAATACTCTTGCCCATGGACATTGGTCGTTGATGAATTTAGACCTATTCAAAGAACAGCAAGACATACAATCCAATGATATGATAAACATGCAATAATGTGATTTTTTGTAATGTAAAAAGTAATGCAAAATGTTGTTTTCCTGAATAAACAATTTACTTTGTATCTTTACTGTGTATGTGTAATCATTAAACTGAAATCAAATTTGCATTAATAAATTAAAATAATATTAAATACACAATACTATTAAATAATATTTAATACATAATACTAAGTCTACTTAATACTTAAGTCATAGCCGCCTGCTCCACCTATAAAGTTAAATTCGTTACATTAAACAATTGAGTTTTCCTAAGGTCTGTATGTCTCCATAGGACAATGGCTAGCGTAACGAAAAAGCCGATGTCCTATGGAGACATTTTGTCCTGAGGTTAAGAGTTCGAATCCTGATTAAATTTTTTTTAGCATTGTTTACTTCACTCATTTTCAAATCTAATAATTAGTGTATATTTTAATCAATAGGTGACGCTCTGAGCACTTTCAACATTCCTATACTTAAGATTATTTTAGTAACCATTTCTATCAACCGATGGCGCGCAGAATTCAGTCGCCCTCTTGTAGAATCAAGATGAGACAAGCTGAAACAAGATAAAACCGAACCTGTTCATGTTGATTACGAATATACTACGTCACACAGTTTTTTTTTAAGAAAACAACTCAACTCAGCAGTAGGAGGGGGGGGAATTCTTAGAAACGCGAGAAAAAAATTAAAGCGAAACAACTCAGCTCAACTCGACCTCCTTATGTACATTGAAAACCGAAATCAAAACTGCAGCTGGAGAAAAACAACTCAACTCGAGCACGTGCAGCCTTTTATCGTAGAATCGGCATTTTTTATCTACTCCCCTGGTATATAAAACAATTTCTCGGAACTGGAGTGAGTGACTGTGAGGTTTTGTGGCGCAAGAGCCAAGGTAGGCTATCTCGGAACTGGAACTTTTGAAGGTAACAGTAAATGGCAACAGATACAACCGGAAGTATCTAGCCGGTAACTGAGCCTGATGTTATAAGATATACACCAACGCATCCGATTTCTTTCTATAAGTTTGCTTAAATAGGAGTGTATTCCCCATACTGACAGTGATAGAACGCTAAGTGGTGTTGGAAGACAATTAGACTTGTGGTGGAATTGCCAAATGTAGCAAAAGCGTCAAGATACTTGGAACTTCGAGGAATTCAAGGAGGAGGGACACTTAACAAAAGAATCAAGGATTCTTTTGTCAAGTGTCCAACAAAGAAAGTTTTTTGTTGGACACTTAAATCTAGTAAGTTCAGTTCCTCAATTACACTGCTCACCCTCTCGGAGCATTGACGGATGCCGATGGACGAGGTTTCTAAAACCTCTCCAAATATTCACTAAAGCGGATGCTTGGCAATAGGTGGACCACAAACCGTATACCCCTCCCAATCGGGAAAAGTAAATAAACGATATGAAGGGGGTAGCAGATACTAATTAGATCGTTGTCTAGTTTTGAATGAAAAAAGGGGTAAGAAGAGCTATCTCGAGCACCGATAGCGGGTGGTGAAAAAACTAGAATCCTTCCCTAAACTGGCTCACGTCAACAATAGGATGTTTTACCCTATGGTGTCATTTTCAAATTTATGACAGCTGTCAAAACACAAATACAAGAAAATGGAATTAAAGCAAAATGTAAAAAAATAACTCACTTCACATTTAGTCGCAAAATAAGCAAATGATCATGATGCTGAGGATATGGGGAAGAGTGTGTTGATAAAACCGTCAACACCCCATAATTTCCTATCAGAAGGTGTGCGAGAGGCAGATAACTATTTATTTATTTCAAACTTAACTTTCACACGTCCGGAATTTGCGAAGCAAGTGAGAGGAAAACAGGTCGTTCTATCTTTTTCTTTAAATCTGCTTACAGCTCCGCAGTCAAAAAATGATGTGGGAAGCCACCTGAAGATGCATAAGCTCTAAGTATGGCAATTTGCTATTGTCCGATTGGGAATGATGCACTGCACTTACTTAAAAATTCTTTTGTTTCTGTTTGTAGCCTTAGACGTTTAATGCTATTTATCACTTTGAATTTTCTAAATGATGCATGAAGTTGGAAATCCACACTCAAGATGATGCGTCAAGAGAGAATGTTATTGAATGACTTCAAAATATATTTTGTTCCTTTCCACTGCTCTTTAAAACTTAACTAAAAATCTTTGTCACACTCTGTATATTTATGTGTTTCATCAAAATATTTGTTATTGAAATAAAGAATTGTGTTATTTCAGTTTTATGACAAATCATTTTCATCAACAACAATTAAAACGTTTTTTCACTTTTATTGTAAACAAAAACAAGTACAAACAAGAAGAAATAGATTAACATCGAATCTTGCATATGTACAAAAATTGGTGAATTAAATATTTATAAAAAGAACTTTAAATGTTCCCAGTCAACAGTTCAGTTTTAAGATTGATTGGCCATGTGCTAAGAATTCCTCAATGCCATTTGTATAACACACACAACCATTTGTTATGGAAGAACCAGAGATTTTCAAGTTTAATGCATAGTAGGAATAAAAATTCCTTTGGTCTGTAAATAAAAACTGATGGGCATCCCAATTATTTATCACAGAATTCCGAGATGCGGGGGAAAAAAAAAGACAAGTACATTTCTAATAAAAATGCTGTACAAAACAAAAGTCAGTTCTATTTGTTATTTTACATAATCACTGTACATATAAATGTTGAAATTCAAACGTTTTATGTAATTATTCTAGACGTACGGTACAAAAAAAAAAAAAAAATTACTTTCAAACAAAAAAATTTATTTTAAAACTCTTATCTGAATTGTAAATGTTTGCATTCTAAAATAACATGAAGTTTTCTTACAACTCATCACACTTAAATTGAAACAAAATTTCTTAGCCTTCACTAAGAAATTTAATACAAGGTCAAAAGATTTTAGTTTTCTTTGAAACACAAATTATGAATAAGATAAAATATTTTTAGAGGGAAAAAAAAAAAATCACATGCATTAAACTTTTTTTTGGCTTGTACTTTTTCCAACCTGGTCGAATGAGTACAAAATGAATCTATAAATATTAAATGCTGCAAAATGTTAAAAATTAAGTTTCCCCCTTATGTACCACTGAACTCCAAAATTTCATCATCACAAATTCTAAATTTTCATAGATTAAAATATTTAACACTCCTATAACTTGTACTACATCAGATGAGCACTATTATTTTTGAAAAATATTACATATTAACATTTTAGATAGCATAAAATAGGCACTTCTGAAAGCAAATTAAGATTTTTATAAATTGAAATTAATTTTTTGCATCTAAAAAATATATTGCAACTGAATTATAGTCCAAATGTAATTTTTGTCTAACTTTAATTATCAATCATGTACAATCGTTATTCTATGTAGTTTTTCATACATATTGTTCCTAACTCAGTCTGTACCTCAAAGCATGCCCCACCCACTATGATTTAATTTCTTAGTTAAAAAAAAAGGTCTATTTTACCTAAAATATCCATTTCAATAATATATTAAAATTTAATTCAATTTTCCACATTAAATAGCATTTGCTTACAGGAAATTCACTCATGCACCTGAGAAATGTAACTTGAGTACTTACTGAGCTAAAAGCATGTTGATATAAGCCTCAAAATAGTCTGTGGATATTCAGCAATATCTTTGAAATGAATAAAAATATTGTCTTATAAAAAGTTAAACAGAACTATATTCACATAATTGTGCTAAAATGTTTAAGTGCCATTTTCCCTCTTCCCCCTATTATTCAATTTCATTTACAGATTCATTTTCATAATCCCAATATGTTATGCAATAATTTTAACAGTCTGGAATTTTTTGATAGTTCTTTCTAACAAATTACACACATGAGGAGCTAAAGAGTTCTTAATCAGTCAATAGCATGCATAATCAAGGGTTATGAAAGTTTTGAGTACTCTTTTTTTTTTTTTTTTATTTACAACAATGAAATGCAGGTAGGGGTTAAGTACTACAGCACATATTAAATGAAATATGAATCAAAATTAGGTCTACTTAAAATAAGTTTTGTGAAGCTATCAATTTTAAAATAATCAAGCAGTAACAATATCTATACACAGATAAAAGATACACAACAATATAAAAGACTATTTAAATCAAAATCTTAAAATATCAAAGCTACTTGTTTCAAATTTTGTTTATCAATGCAAACCCTTCTTTAATTAAGCTCTTTTTTTTCCTTATCAAGTTACAAACAAGGCTTTCACAATCCTGAAGGGAAACTTCTGGTAAGTTACACAACTACATAAAAAAAATCCCCAACTTGATCAGTTTAATTGAACAAATGTCACTACAAAGAAAATAAGACAAAATTTGAAAATCAATACCTTTGCAGTTTGTTGTTCCTCACACAAATAGTTTATGTAAAACAAGCAAGAGTTTTTTAATACATTTTTAAAGTTTTAAGAACTTTTATTCCTGAAATTTTTTTGAACACAGATTTGAATACCTCACACATATTTAAGAAAGTTCAATTTTTTTTGTAATTCAAGGTCACTTTTTACACCTTTTTCAACTGGAAAATAGCATGTGTCATGATAATACAAGTCAAAATATATTTTTGTGCACTACTTTTAACTGATGTAACAAATCAAAATTAAATTACTAACTAATAAAATATATGAATATTTTGCAGCTAATCCAGTAATTAAACAAAAGCACTTGATCAAAAATAAGAGTTGGTTATTGTTTTACCTAAAACTTGAATATAGCTATTTAATTTTCCAGAATCATCATTAGGCATCATTGCACATGGTTCACAAAATTTATGGGAAGGGAGGAATACATTATCTCACTAAAATAACCATTATAAGTAAAATATAACTGTCTACAAATATTATATATACAATGTTTGAAAATCCACACTTATGTTTACCTCTTAAAAACAAAATACTTAATTCAAGAGCAAAACCTATTTTGCTAGAGTTTAATCAAGAGGCATAAAAAAACATGCACATACACATATTGAACACAAAACCTGAGAGCAATACAAAAGTATTTCAAATGACTAAATGCAACACAATGCATAGCACCAGTCATCATATAAGAGCTGAACACCATACACAAATTGTCATCTTTTTTTTTAAAGATGTGGACACATTAAATACCATAAAATTTATGTTTTTCTTTATAAGCATTTGCAAACAGAAAACAATAAAGTTATAAACCAGAATTTTCACATTTTATTAACAGAAAAATGGAAAGTTTTTTCTCATTTTATTAACATTTTATACTGTAACTGTGAAAACGACACATGTATATGTAATAAAAAAAGTGTCACCGGGAATGTTGAATTGAAAATAAATGACAACATTGTGTGTAACTGTAGTTTGGCATTTGCAGAATAAATAAGATACAATAAACTGACAATGATATACATAATTCAAAAACCTTTTAGTTTGGAAAGCGGATTTGGTGCTTAAAGTCAATTTGCCTTTTGATGCACTTATTTAAGCAAGAAAGCATCAAAGACAAAGTACATGCAAAAATCAATAATTTCTGTCAAGAAAAATTTTGTTTGCAGCTTTCAAGAGCATCAGAATAATTTACATAAATAAAAAATATTACTTCATCAAGAGTATGAATAACTGTCATAAATAAAAACATAAAATATATATATACAAAAATAGGGATTATTACATTATAAGGAGTCTGAATAATTTGAGTATATTTATAATTGTAATTCACATACACACACACATAAAAGTATAATTTAATAAGGAGTCTGAATAATTTCATAAATAAGGTGTGATACCGATGTAGGCAACACACGTGATCAGCAAACTTGGTATGCTTGATCTATATGTGGCCTATCACTTTCATTTACCTTAACATCAAGAAACTTAAAAAAAAAAATGAAAATATCACAAAACTATGCAGTCTTGAAATTTTGGACAATGCTATTCCTATACGAATAATCTTATGCAAACCTGAATTAAACTAAAAAAGGAAGACTGCAACTAAAAATGGGTTTTTGATATTATCAAGGTAAATAAAATACATCAAAATACTTGGAATAGTTTTTATAACTTAAGCATGCATATATTGTACAATTCCTATACATAAATTATAGTAGAGAAAAGGTAAAGATATAATACTATCTTAATTTTTGAATCTCAATATTTTGGTGAATTTCATTTTTCTAACACATTTTCAATATTTTATATGATTCGCAACTTAAAAAACAAAAATTAATCTAATCCAATAGATAGGTTATTTAATATATTTCAAATTTATTACTGCAGCTTGAAATATTGACTTATTTCTGTGGTCTGCTTATTTTCAGGTTCATAAGCATGCAATCTAAACAACCCCAATCAGAAAACAATGTTCACCAGAGTTGATAATAAATTTTATTCTACTTTATAGCCAGTTTTGACTTGCAGAACTGTCACACACCTGAGTTTTTGTAGTTGAAGGACATT
>BMAW01076938.1:406503-466655 GCA_019974015.1 Nephila pilipes | reverse complement strand
ATAAGGAGTCTGAATAATTTGAGTATATTTATAATTGTAATTCACATACACACACACATAAAAGTATAATTTAATAAGGAGTCTGAATAATTTCATAAATAAGGTGTGATACCGATGTAGGCAACACACGTGATCAGCAAACTTGGTATGCTTGATCTATATGTGGCCTATCACTTTCATTTACCTTAACATCAAGAAACTTAAAAAAAAAAATGAAAATATCACAAAACTATGCAGTCTTGAAATTTTGGACAATGCTATTCCTATACGAATAATCTTATGCAAACCTGAATTAAACTAAAAAAGGAAGACTGCAACTAAAAATGGGTTTTTGATATTATCAAGGTAAATAAAATACATCAAAATACTTGGAATAGTTTTTATAACTTAAGCATGCATATATTGTACAATTCCTATACATAAATTATAGTAGAGAAAAGGTAAAGATATAATACTATCTTAATTTTTGAATCTCAATATTTTGGTGAATTTCATTTTTCTAACACATTTTCAATATTTTATATGATTCGCAACTTAAAAAACAAAAATTAATCTAATCCAATAGATAGGTTATTTAATATATTTCAAATTTATTACTGCAGCTTGAAATATTGACTTATTTCTGTGGTCTGCTTATTTTCAGGTTCATAAGCATGCAATCTAAACAACCCCAATCAGAAAACAATGTTCACCAGAGTTGATAATAAATTTTATTCTACTTTATAGCCAGTTTTGACTTGCAGAACTGTCACACACCTGAGTTTTTGTAGTTGAAGGACATTCTGAACAAGATTTAAAGATTGTTTCCTTCGCCAGTACTGTAATCGATAATGTGGAGAACAGATTAATATGTAAAGATTCACTTTCTTCCTATTATATGGCAACCATAGTTACATTTCTCTTACAATTTATTATTTTTAATAATTTATCATTAGCTATAAATTTAATACTAATTTCATATTTACTGCACAATTGTTTGCTTCGAATCCTTTTGTAGTTAAAATTTAATATTGTTTTTGTACTTAGGAAGGTCTGGCACTTTTTAAAGGATTTAATTTAAAACCATTAGCATTGGAATAAAAATAGGGATGTTTGTGCAAAATCAAGCTTCTGCATTCATGTTTAGAGGTTTGGTTATGTAGTGGAGTTTTTTCTCATATGCAGATAAGTGCGATCTAAATAGAGTTGATGGCAAAATTAACCAACAGTTATTAATTGATGTAATATGGAAGCCTGATACCCTTCTGGCCACTTTTAAGAAGGCAGAAATGGAAGTTCGAACAAGATAATGCTACTAGTTATGCACTTAATTAACAAGAATGATGTTGTATTTGCCCTGACCTAAACACCCACTGAAAACCTGTAGGATTATTTGTAATGCCAAGAATACAAAAATTATCATTCAGCAATTTTTCCCTTTAAGTTTTAACTAACTAGCAAGAAATTATTTGTTTCTAGTTATTATTCAGAAAAATGCTATAGCAACATGTCAATTTGATATAACTCTTTTCTTACAAGTGGTCTTACAATTTTGCAACAGATATTTTTGGCACTTAAGTTTTATTTTGTTGATTACTTTTTAAAATGCATTGTATGCTTCCTTTTACTAAAAAAACTCCAGGAAAAAAAAAAAAAAAAAAAAAATGTAAATACTCCTTAATACTGTACTGATTGAGTCATTCACTTTCAGAATCTTTTGTGTGGATTCAGGTATGTATGTTTGTGCTTCACCTGCACCGCCAGGTGGAAGAACAGTACTGCTCTCACTTTTACTTGGTGTTTGTTGTAGCAACCAATTTCCATTCCAGTAGTGTTTCGTGTTTTTTAGCAGGTAACATATGAAGTTTGCACACAATATTACAAATGTACCCAGGTAGTAAAATGTTCTTGAAACCTACCAACTGTTCTTCAAGTGCTCATAAAATCAATCAGCAAAAGCAAGCGACTAGAATAGCTCATTAAAACTCGTTTCCTGCTACATTTAAATTATATCATTTTCTTTTCTGCTTCATATTTATCAACAGAATATTCAATTAAATAAATGTTCGAATTTAATTTTGTAGTTTCTAGAATGACAAAATACTTTGAATATGTGATTTACCTTTGATATCACTGTTAAAACTATGTGTTGTATGATAATTCAGCATGTCCGCGAGCCCTAACATGCCAGACTGAAGAGCAATTGTTTAAAGTGCTTTTGATTTAAAATAAAATATTTCATTGATTTGCTAAACAGAAACAAGTTTTCAGATTTTATACTTTTGTAAGACACAATTTCTTTGTTGAATTAAATATCATTGGAACAATATTGTCATTGCAGCAATCTAATTGAGGTAGATCAAGATTTTAATTCATTAACCATCATTTATGGGTGGGATGGGGGCAGCTGTTTATTTTAGCTATCTGTGGATCTGCCTATAAACATTTTAATTAATTGAGCAAGAAAATTCTGATATAGACCACTTAGTAGGCACTTGTATTCATGCTACTACTAATTTTGACTCATATAGATGATTTTTGACATTACATTAGTTTAAAAACCAATAATCCCCTTTTATGAGCTTAATCAAGAGAAAAAAAAGGTAGTTATAAGTTGTTATATTTTCTTGAGTGCAATCAGTAATTTTTTAAAAATGAATATATATTACGATGCTGCACAGTTAAAAAACATCTATATTTTCATGATTAATTTTGATACAAAGATTAATTACTTTGTCATGAAAATAGGAAATTAGATTCTTGAAATGATATAGTGTTACAAAGCATATACACTTTAGAACAAAATATTAATGTATTGTTATTTATACAAAATGTAATTATTCCTTTTTCTTAGAATAAGACTTCCTTACTTGTAGCCACCATATTCAGAGAAATAAAATCTAATTTTTTGTTTTATTCAAAAGGCAAACATGCACCAAATAAATTACTTTCAGAATTTAACTAAAGACTAAATACGAAACTGAATTCTGAACTAAAATTTATACGCCTTCATATAACGTGGGGGAAAAAAAATGCTAAATCAAATTCACACATAAAATTATTTAAAAACACTTTTTAAACAAAATTAATATTTCCATCAACAATTTAAAAGGCACCAAAATATTCGAGTTACCAGCATTCATATTTGCAAAATGAATGGCACCTATTATATATAAATTTCAAATGACCTCACTACTCAAAACCATTCAACAAATTCATTAAAATGTCAACACAGTCGAAAATGAACAAATAGTGCTTTAAGCACTCAGGAACTGAAATCACTTATATGAGAGGTGGGTGATGGTATATTACATTAGTGAAAAACTCTTATAAAATGACAATGATGGAATGATATAACCTACAAATGGTTTTGTGTGAATGGCTATGAAAGATTGGAAACTATAACACCAGGTCGAGGCTGAGTCAGAGGTGCATTTCTAATAATTTGATGCTGAAATGAGAAGCTTCGATTAGAGAGAAGTACCGAATGTTCTATTTGTTCTGTATAGTGCTGATCTACAGCCATTCTGTGCAAAGGTTGAAGATCTGCATCTGCTGAATCATCTCGAAACATATGATCACCTTCCACATGCCTAATTGCTTCAACAATGGTTTCAAGATTTTGTCTTGATGTGCTTCCTTTAAAAGCTTCTTGTTGGGTTAGATTAATTTCATCAGGAAATGAAGATGAAACATTCACTGGACTTGCGGGCAATAGTAATCCCGGAATGGGACTCTCATCAGAGAATGATAATTCATCAACACATTGAAGTAACATTGAATTATTTTTCCCAGAAAGATCTTCAGGAATTTCAGTACTTGAAAGTTCAGGGCTCGATTCTCGTAAGGAGATGTCATGGTTACTTTCGACATCTTGGCTGGAAATTTGGGATTGAGGACTTCCAAGGCCACTTTCATGACCTAAATTCATAGCTGACTTAACATTATCCTGTTGAAAAGTTAGATATTTCTTGAATTACCATCCAAATAAAACTACTAATTATTAAAATACTATTAAACATACAATAAAAAAGGCATTATTTTGATGGTAGTTTAAATAACATTTAATTTATTTTACAGCTGTTGATTCACACTTAAAACTTATTTTTCAGCAGTATACAGTAACTTTTGAATCAGGGTTTAAATATCCCAAAAGAGATAATTTACAAAGTTTAAGACAATGCTACTTTATCAAATTATAAAGGATCGACACTTTACAAAATATCTTAGTATTATGCAATACACAAATGAGTAAAAAAATCTTTTTAAAACATATTTTTAGTTAAATATTATACAAATGGAGTGATAAAAAAAGTCTTAAATTATTGGTTTAAGTTTTTCCTTTAAAAAAAAAAAAAAAAAAAAAACTTTTATTAAAAAATCTATAAAGAAATTTTGCTGATTTTATACCTCAAGTCCGCTATGATACTGGTAATGGATTCGTTCAACAGAATCGGGCCCGTTGTCTGATGGATAAAGTTGACTTTCTAAGTTCCTCACTTGGTCCTCAAGAAGTAAACGTAGAGTTCGCTCCCGCTCCAGTTGTATCCTTAAATCTATCATTTCCCTTTTCACATCCTCAATACCATTTTCACTTCTTGATGGACTGGAACTGCCAATTCCTTCATCAACAGAATCAGCTAAAATTCAATTAAAAGATTTTAAATATATACAAAAACATGTTTCTGACCACATATAAAAGGTTAATGTAATTAAACTTAATCTATTTAAAGCACTCTGTAGCTGTAACTAAAATTCGATTAATTTGCAAATGATACATTGAAAGATTCTGGAGAATTTAAAAAATAAATAAATAATAATAATAAAAAAAGCTAGGAAGCACAATACAGCCAAAATCTGATTTGGGTAATGGATAAAGCCAGAGTTCCACGTATAAAAAGGAAAGATCGAGAGAGTATCTTCCTTTTAGTTATGATAGCTATTATTTTACCAGAAAGTGAATTAATCATTAAACTGCTTCACAAAAACCTGAGAAATGATGTAGCAACTCTTCAAGCAATTTGATGTTGAAAGAAGTAGAGCAGGAAGCAAGACTCCAAAAGGTACAAAAGACATCTTAATTTGTAGAAACTGGGTTGTAATGCATTTTATGCAGAAAGCAACAGCGTATTGATGCACAAGTAATTTTAGAGGTAGGAATGGCCATCATCAAGCAGTCACTGACAAATGATCAAGGCATCAGTAGTGTGTGCACAGTGTCAGAACAAGACATATCTAAACATTGAGATCCAAACTCATACTTTTCAACCAATTTCTATCAAATTTGAAATTAAACTTCTTAATAGGACTACAAAACACCACGTACAGTAATTTTTCAAGAAAATAAAAAAAATATTTTTATATATCCATTATAATGGACATTTGGTCTTTGTCTTGCAAAAACACATTTTTTAAAATTAAAATAAGACATAAATGCCTATTTTATTTAATTAACACAAATACAAGATGTAGATTTATTCAAGAGCTTTAAAATGAAAAATGTTAAAACTTTTGGAAATCTTATTACACACAGATACTAATTTTAAATGATCTTGGATATTTATATAAAAAATATCAAGCAAATGTATACGAATGTACTGCCGAAAAATAATTATTTTGCACTGTTAAAACGAAACTACATAATGCATTTCATACACATTATTTACGGTTTTGATGAATTGAAAGTCACGTAAGCATAAATTTATTCATGCGAGAGGAGGCTTAACTAGGCATACAGATAACCTTGGAGCTTTTAATTAGGCAACTAGTAACAAAAAAAGGAGGACCAAATGTTTTTCTTTGAAAATTTTGGTCACATCACAAGAGATTATATCTTTCCGTGCATGTTATGTTCAGAGTTAGGACATTGCAAAAAATATACACAAAAAATAAAAGTGAGGCCAAAACGAACTTCTGTTTATGAACGTGAATCATCCACACCTTACAGATACTTGGGACCCACATTCATAAATGACCATAGGATAACTCCTCTGCTTGATATGGAAACTTCAAATTGTTTACTTAAAGAATCAGTAGCACACAACTTAAGACTGAAAATTTTACCATGCAAAAAGGATATTTATTCTTTTATCAGCACAGTCAGGGATTTTATACCCCATTTTCTCTAGAAATAAATTACCTTCAAATGGAATGCATTGAACTGCAAAGTGACATTCAACTGAAAGAAAAATTTGGGAATATTTCTTTACTGGAGTTTTATAAAGATTACCTACCCCACGATAAATATCCTAATTTTCACAATCATACTTTATTGTCTTCAGCTTTTGGCAGTACCTATATTTGTGAACAATTAATTTCAAGGATGAAGCATACAAAAAACAAAAATAGAACAAAGATGACTGACAAACATCTTGAAAATGCATTACGAATTGCAACCTCATCTATTGAACCCAATATTGATTTGCTTATTCAACAAAAGAAAATTCATCCATCTTATGAATCTGAATTTTTTCCATCCTTATGAAATCCAAACTAAATGAAATGAAACTTTTACAAATTTAAAATAAATATGTACCTATATATATTTAATTTAAATTTAAAAAAATATATTATAGTAAAAAGAAGTTAATTTATTTAATAAAACTTTTTTTTATGCAATGTGGCCCTCCAAGGTCATAGTTTAGACAACCATGGTATAAATGCTAATCTAGCCTTTGTAGTCACCAGTTGAATAGATACACCTGTCTCATCTTCACAATGTAAATATATACAACAGGCATAAGCGTAAGATGATACATCTGTAAAGATATGCAAAGTGGCCTTTTCAGCTTAAACATTCTCTGTGGAATAGTACACATCTCAATTAGATCAATATTTTTAGCCCATTTATTGTAACGTTGAAGTTCCAAAGTTAATTCCTGGTCCCAACTATCTTACAGTGTCATGCTTTCTTGAGAAGTAATTCAGGCAATTGCATTGTCAGAGAAGTAAACCCAATGGGATCACAAACACTATTGATAAGAGAAAGCAGTTTTCTTTTTGTTAAAAGTTCTGTTTCATTCTTCAGACCAGCGGGTTAAACACAATAAAGTTCATCAGTATGTACATTCTATATTAACCCTTAACACCATTTAATCACCTACACCTTGAATTCCACTAAATGCCCAACATCGTAATTCGAAACACCCTTCTTTCGTTATATGTTGTGCTTGAGTTTTTAGTTCAATCAAATGACTTTCATCCTCAACACTGGTAACTAAATTATCAATGTAAAAGCCCACTTTTAATTTTTGGACAGTACTTTGTAAGTTTTTGCTCTGAAATTTCTCTGAATTAAGATGGTGAATAATGGTAGCATCGAGTAGAAACGGACTCGATGACACCCCTAAAACTACTTGACAATGTCTGTAAAACTTATTATACATTCTCAGTTTTCTTACCAGAAGAATCTTAAGACATCTCGAGCTTCTGGAGTTATACTTAACTGAAGAAAAGCTTGCTTGATATCACCTGTAACTCCAATGCTACCACAACGAAATTTGTTGGATTAAACTTGATCCCACACCAAGACACCCATTTAATGATGCATATCCAGGTTGCTTAAACGAAGCATTGAAAACTGGAAGAATCTTTGTTGTTGTACTTAAAAAAATTATAAAAGGGTAATGAGGAAGATAATGACTTAACTAAAAAGAGCACTTCCAGGAACAGTCCCCATTATACTTTCCTTCTGCCATTGATGGCATACAGTATCATAAGGATCAAAGATATTTTCTTTATTAAGACGTTTTGTAATGAAAGTCTTAATTGGACTTAAATGTAATCATCATAAAGTGGAGGGTCCCCAGCTAACCAATGTAATGCTACTTCGTACCGTTGATCTTTATTTACTTTAATGCTTTCTCAAAAGTGTGTTAAAGTTTCTTCTTCCATAAACTTCATAAATTTTCTCTCAATAGGATCAGATATATCAAGGGAATCTAGACCCCACATATCTGGTATAGTAAAATTCTGCATACTCAGTGATACCATAGTTATTGATGAGTTTTTCTTTTGAGAACTTAAAAAACACCATCCAAGCTTAGTTTCTATAGCTGAAATGCTAGACTTTCAACTCAAATCCACGTAATTTAATAAGTTTATTAATCAAATTTTGGTCTCCGACTCTGGGAAGTGTTGTACAAATTTTGTCTTGATCTAAAGCCGATATTTGATATGAATATTATTGATTGGTACTTTCTAATGTAAAAAAAAAAATTGACCATGCTCTTCTGGAGTTTGCCTTCCACCAAACAATCCTTGAGATTTCTTTTCCTGAAGCCGGAATATTCAATCGCGTATTTGAACGATTATTTACAAGTGTTAAAAGATCTTGTATGTATACTTCGATTAACAAATCATCTCTACCAAATATATATTTTATTTGTTCAATAACCTTGGCGTATTTATTTTAGACGGTGGGTAACTTTCTACCATATCTCTTGCTTTACTCTTTAATTTCAACGAAGACAAAAGATATTGAAACTTGTCTTCTCTAATTTATGCAACTTCATGGATGAAAGAAAACTGTCCCTAAAATGCGACCCAATTAAGAGGCATTAATTCGTACATCTTTAAATCCAGCTTCGGTAAAGTCAAATTATCAGTGTTCGAAGCAGAAATATTTTTAAAATCTCTAAAGTAAACTCAGCGACACTTATTATAATTAGTCTAAATTTCAACATGATTCAATGACATCATATTTATCTTCGGAATATTCTGTAAATAATGACAGTTTATAGTCTATCTTAAATAATTTATCAGCTTTACCTGCCATTTTATTAAATGAAACATTTATATCCTTACCGGTTTCAGGCGTAGATAATACAGTCTCATATTCTTTGCATGCATTCGTAAGCAGGCATTGTAGATTTGTTTGCTCTGCCTTTAGCTTTTCTACTGTAATTTTATTAGTATCCTCCATCGGAATATGTTATATTTTACGAGCTGCACCAATTTGTTGCAACGTAGAAAAAATATTTATAAAAATGCTTAATTAATCTAATATGGATAGGTACCAACAAACATATAAAACCATCAACTACAATTTATTTCTGGAACAATAATACTGTTGCCACTCATCAGTAGCTAGATTTTACAAATCAGAGATTATAAAATATTAAGGTGTCATTTTCAACACTTTAAGTAAATGAAAAAAAAATTGAGAAACAGTTAAAAGTTAAATGAAGTTAAAGTAGTTTAGTTTTTGTGTGTGAATGTGAAAATAGAAGACATTTTTAATACATCATATACTATACATATATGTGTGTACGTGAATGTAGGTGATGCATTCGATTAATCACCTTTTTAACTTAAGCTCTTACATCAATTCTAACTCTCAAGTAAAAACTATTACTTTCACTTCTCAAGCCACAGGAAGCGACTAATCCTCCTGAGCTCCTTTAGATAAATCAAGAAAATTCAGCAATACATTAAGGGAAATTATATTTTATTCAAATGAATGCATCTGATCATATATAATTTAAAAAACTGGCAAGCATTTACAATTCAATGCTGATGCTAAATTATTAGTGATCAAAAGACACAGAACAGTCAATCTGTTTTGAATCGTATGCTTCTGGGTCAAATTATATCAGGCTTGCTGCAGACAAACTGGCTGTTGCTATTTAGCATGATCCATACGTCACATTTCCACCCCAAATCTAGTAATGTATATCTGCGCTCTTCAGTAAGTTTGAAAGTTAGGTATACATTGTGTAACACTAACACAAAATGTTCAGTATGCTTTTTAAAATGAGTTCAACTTTGTTATTGTTTCAGAACAAGAATATAGAAAGATTGTGATGATTGTTATGGGAATATCTTAGCCAATGTACTGAGCTATTCCATAATGATACAAATGACTTATGCTGGAATGTTCTTTGATAATTTAATGTACAATAAAATTTTGAATTTTTGTTAAGATGACCCAGCTCTGTAGGTCTCACTAGGCACTAGGAGAACTATATGCGACCTGCAGGCTGGTCATGCCTGCTCTGTAGTTAATATTGTACTTCATAACTATTATTACAATTTCTTCTCTAAAATGAATGTATATCATAAAGATTTCAAATACTATATTATACTTCCTATTAAATATTTATTATTTTTAACTTTGTGATAGTTAAAAATATTACAATTCATATAATTTTTATGCATTACAAATTTACAATACCACAATAGCTACAAAAATTGAGCATAAGAAACTAATTGAAGTAAAAATTATATTTCACAATGTCAATGATAACATAATAAAACCTAAATGATAGAATATCATAAATTTTCCCTAAGGAGCAATAGTATTCAGGGAAGTTATGTGAAAATTCTTGTTAAAATTATGATTTTTAGATCACACTTCATTTTATAAAATCACTTACCCATATAAAGAAAAAGATTATATAATAAATTTATATTTGGGGAGAGGGATCAAAACTAAAACAGGGCATTATTTGCTGACATATTGAACACATATTTGAATAACTACAATATTTTGCAGCTATCACCAGAAATATAGCATTTAAAAAAAATATATTTAAAAAATTTAAAAGGTAAACATTTAAGAGTGGCATGAACCCGACTTGAAATTTAGTATTAAATGCGACATGTGTAGAGATCTTCGTAAATTTTACTATGTATTGATTTTCACGAAATTAATATATTTGTTTCGACACAAACTTTATTTTAATAACATCACACAGTATGGCCATAACAGATTAAAAGTGCATCAGCCCGTCACATGGCTCGGACCTGGAACTCGGCAAAAACTTCCGGCCATGACCACTAGGCTACTGCGGCCAAGTATTTTACTTTTAACACCAGGCAAAAATGCAGATTTTGGCCCAAAACATATCTATATGCATTGACAATGCAATTCAGAGAATTCCTTAATGAAAAATTTTTTTTTTCCCTCCTGAAAATGACACATAACCAACAAATTACAACACTGTAATTTTTTTTTTTTTGAAAATGTAAGAATTTCAATATTATTTTTTTTAAAAAAAGAATTTTGAAAAAGTCTTAAATCAAAATCCTTTGAAAACGAAATGGAGCAGTTTATTTATGCATCCTTAATACAATCTTTTTTTTTTTTTGTCTCTCATTTTCAAAAACTCTCAAGAACCTACCCTTCATCTCCCCCCCTCCAACAGAAATATTAATAAAGAGTTTCCATCAGATACTCATGCATTAGGGTAAGCTTAATTTATCTCATAGCTGCTTTTTTTATGGGTTTATAACTACAAATAGAACAATTTTGTTTTGATTCTTACCACTAAAATTTTACAGCAATTTTTCTAATTATGAGAATTCAATGACAAACAAAAGCAGAACTAACCTAAATCACGCTTTTTCCTTTTCGGTAAAGGAGAATCGGAACAGCTTCCATCACTGTCATGATTTATATGAGGCGAATTAAGCATTCTCCTAGAAAGTTGATTGTTTTGTTCCAAAAGACGAGTCTTCTCTTGTTCTAACTGATATACATAGTCAGCTGTACTTTGTAAAATGGCAGCCTGAAAAAAAAAAAAAAAATTGAGATTTAGACAAAATATTGAAGCTTATGAACAATGTCGTAGAAAATATGGATTAAATTAATTATTACCATTTTAGTATTTCGATGAAATAAAATAAAAAAATAATAAAGTAAAATTACAAACATCCATCATTAAAAAACTATCAGAATGTAAAAGCCTCACTTACACACACACACTCATTCACACCACACGTACTTAAAAGCCCTCTACCAACAAGAAAACTACCATTATGTAGCAACTAGAAATAAACATTTAAAAGCAGAAAGAGGACTGATGCAGCTACTAAAAATACAAACATTCAGTACACTGAACTTTATTGAATTTTAAGAATTAAGTAATACAATGTATCTTTCATGATCAAATCTTCAGTTGATGAAATATTTACTACGAGAAAATCAGAAGAGGATCTTGGCTATTTAAGTAAACAAGGTAAAACTCTAATTCAGCAATACGCATTGTAATGAATGAAATATTTAAATAGTTTCTACCATGATTTCAAGAGAAAAGAAACATGTTGAATGTCAAATTGTAGTTATTGCCATATTTTGTTTAATTTTGAATACTGTTGGTGTTTGAAACATTGTTCTGATTAGTTGGTTTTCACTATGAAGATGCATAGTGCATCAGTCCTGCTTTACAGTGAGTATTTAATGGCATCAGGGCTCAGACCCACAACCACTAGGCTAGTGCAGCCATAAAAAAGTACAGTTAAGTACAAATTTTTGGGGAAAAAAAAGTAGAAATGGTGAGCCCAAAAAGATGTACTAATATCAAGCAGAAAGATGGATTATACGACTTGTAAAAGATAATGACAAAATTTCTGCAATGAAGATCAGTAATAAAAAAGAAAGAATCTATAGTAAATAAGCATCTACAAAATATAGTCTTTTTTCCTAAAATTTATATACTAAAGACTATACATCATACAAACTTCTAAAGAAACTATACTTGATTGTCACAAACAATACATTGGAAAGATCTAGCGTTTAGAGATGGGTCAAAATTTAATTTGTTTGGATCAGATGTTCAGCACTTTAAACAGCAAACAGAAGGTACTGCACTAAAATCAACAAATATAAAAGCAAATACAAAACATGATGGCAGATTTGTTATGGTATGGAGTATAACAGAGGTTAATGCAGTTGAAAATTTAATGTTCACCCTCATCAAAATCCAGATATAAATCTTTTAGAATAATCGTGGGTGTATATGAATAAAAGCTATATGAGAAAGACGTTTAAACTAAAAATGAACTACTAAGTGCACTACAGAATACATGACACAAAAAACCAACATATTTCAATGAAAAACTGGCTTTCTCCAAGACTAAAAGGCTTCAAGCTGTAAAAGTAATGAATGAAAATCACCCCAAATATTAAGATGCTTCTGTTTTACCCAATGACGAGCTGAACTCATTTAACTACATGGGTTTGTTAAATACTTAAGAACAGCTAAAAACATTTACACAGCTGGTCATGTTTTGATCACAATTAACTGTCACCTGTTTCCTAAAGAAGTATTTTAAGAAGCAGCATTTATTTCATTGGATATATGAAATAACATGTATAATGATTTTATAATTTTACTAGTTTTATTTCTAACACAATGATATTAAATTCCATTTAGAAAATAATTTTCACAAAGTAAATTTAATGATAATTAGTTTGCATGAATATAATTTTGATTCAATCCATAAGAAAGAAAAATGTCGTGCAATTTTTTTTATTGGTTATTTACTCTCATTATCTTCTACGAGTAAAATTACATGAAATGATAGATGTACAAAAAATTTATTTAATAATCACTAAAATATTTTCGCCACAAAAAAAAAAAAAAAAAAAAACACATTTATTTTACAATTTTTAACCACACATAAGCAAGTTATGGTTTAAAAGTTACATTTAAATCAATTTGAGAGTGGGATATTTTGGTTCATGAATGACTCAGCAGAATGAAAATTTAATTAAAGATATAGAGAACTGATATACAATACATATATATTATACCTCTTAACAAGATAATATTTCATTCAAATTTAAATTTATGGTATTATAACTGGTAGTATAAAAGAATTATTGTGGGAAAAAAATATTACAAAGAGCTAGTTTGGAGATTTAATTCAACAAATATACATACTCTCTCATTGAGGACACTTTATAGACTTTTATAATGTTTTGTTGTTTACATATTACCACTACCTAGAAATTATATAAATATGTCAACTTCGTTTTAAAAGATCCAAACTACCTAACAATAATGACACTTTTATAGTGATGTCAAAAGTATGCTGAAAATACAAGAGAGAACAGTACAAAAAATTGAAGGTGCAGAGATTTTTTAGATATGCCTAGTTATTATTGTTCTAATTCTACATCTTACTGACCAGATCAACCTTACATTTCTGCTTTTTGTTGCTGAAAAAATAATAAGCCAATTCACAAACGGGGGAACCACCCTTTGGGTTTGAAAATACAACAGTATTATATGCCTTAAACATTTCTCTAAATCATTCATTGCCAGAAGTTACAAGTTTATTTGAGATAAAAATGGTAATGTTACATATATTCAAAGTACATAAAACAATGCATATACTTTTATATTTCCTTACAACCCATCATATTTGAATGAAGAAATTAAATGATGGCACGGTGACAATTTAACACAAGGTGGGGGAAAAAATGGATGAAATTGATAGTTTTGAATATTTAGAAGAAAAATTTATGCGAGGAAAGTCTGTAACAGATTTCTTATCTAAAAAAATATTCTAAAATAATATAAGATTTAAATAAAACTTTTCATTGTGCGAGTGAAAGTTGAAGTTCGTGGTAGGAGCCAAATAAGGTAAAAATTGGTCACCAAGAGGGGTCGAAAATAGAGAGGGATCACTAAAGCTGCATGACTACCAAAGACAGTGAACCCTATAGAGGGAGGGAAAAAAAAAAAAGGCACTTTGGTGTCATGATGCCTGTACTCACCTAAAGAAGAGGTAAGCCCCTGAGGGGTTTATTTGTGAAAAAAATTCCCACAATTTAAAACCTTTGTAAATCCCTAAACTTTTATATTTGACTCTAATGAATTTTAAAAGTTTCCCTTAATATCCTGTCCACATCGGCACATTTCAGTTAATACACCAATACATTTACCGGTAAATAAATAAATAAATAAAAATAAAATAAAAAAAAAAAAAAAAAACCACAACATACCACAAATTTATAGTCTTTTTTTTTGTTGTTGCTTATATTACCACTATTTTTCATAGTTTCCGCGATTTTTCTCATCTATGCTTTCAACTGGATAACATTAAGAGAAAAAAAAAAAGACCAATTAAAAATATTAGGTGTAACATTAGTGCAACGTCTTCCACCTGCATTGAAGTACTCTTCTGGCGACGGATATCGTAATTTCGAACCATGGTCAGAAGGCTGAGAAAGTCAGTGAATTGCTTACACATGACACCAAGCCTTGAGAGGACTCATGAGTCTCATATCAATTTATAGCACAACAGCCCCCATTCTATCAACTAACTATCTAATATTAATTGTTTATTAACGTAGCGCTTAGAATTCTTATTTCCCATTGTTTTTTTTTTTTAAACAAAATGTATGTACGATATTTAATAAACTTTTAAAAAATTACCACGAAAGCACTAATATAATTTCCATATCTTTGATAACATTGTGCTAAAAGTTTTAACAAAGCCCATATTTTAATATGGGGGGGGGGTCCTTACTAATTGATTACCGTAACTCTAATTGATGGCATCGATTTTCCCATTGAGACAGAAAGAAAATGGGTTACAAAATCGATGGCGCGGCAGGTCTTTGCTCTCCAGTTGGCACCCAGCCAACAGCTGACGGAACCTATATCGAATACAATTACGTTATCTTCCTTAAAAAGACGAATCGTTGCCAACCGATAGAACAAATGCATATTTGGTTATTTATTTTTAGATAATTTTTAAGACTTTTTGGAGAGGGGAAGCGGTGGGGCATCTTCGGGATTTAAAAAAACACACACACACACACATACGAATTATTTATTGATTTGTAGAATTTCAAGATAATGGGGCATCCGAGGCAGAGTCACGAAACGGTTCATTTGGGGTGAGAAAATTTAATGGCGCAAAAGCAAGATATAGCCATGCTGCGCCAAACAAAGTGTAATCGTGATCAGGATGTTTGAAAAAATGATAAAAACTGGCTCACAGAAAGGAGGGTCGAAAATAGAACCCGTAGAGGATTCCAAGTTTGCGTCACTCGGGTTAGCCAGACTGTAAATTCCACGGAAAAGGAAAAATATCACCAGAATGCCTCGGTGAGTGATGTTCGTACTTACATGAAAATGTTGGTTGGTTTTATTAACGCCGCACTAGACCCAATACGAGGGCTATTGGAGACGGATATCGTAATTCTGAACCTGAGTCAAATGACGAGGATGAAACCTGAACTGGCACCCCTTTCCTGACATCCACACCACGCCCCCGGGAGGACCCCAACATATCTGGCATGCATCAGCCCCGGTTACACGACTAGTCTTTAGTGGTATCAAGGCTCGAACCTACGACTCGACGAAAACCACCGGCCGTGACCATGACCACTAGGCTACCGCGGTCGTACTTACCTGAAGAAGGCAAGACCCCGTGGATTTTATTTGCAACGGACTTAATTCCGAACCACTGACATGAGAACGACGCTTCGGCTGGTATCTCATTTCCATAATTTTGACGTCTAATACATTTAACAACGAATTTCATTTTTAAAGCACACATTATTAAACACTACAGTAAGTATTAGGAAGAATAGTCTCGAGCGCGAACCGTGACCCCCTAAAAAAGGCATGCGTATAGACATCAACTGTAATGTTCTAATTGTGAATCGTTCACATAAGCGGAATTATACGTTATAATTTAAAACAACGCAGGGCATATTTAACATGGTACTATTACTACCGAAATTTAAAACAATGTTTATTTAAATATAATTTTTTTTTTACAAAAACCATCATTAATATATCAATTTCAAGCCCTGCCCATGAACTAAATGTTTAATATGGGGGGAGAGGCGAAATTAAGAAAGAACAGAAAAAGAATTAGGCGAGTTTAACTTTCATTAATGGAAATTAAACTCGCTGGAGAATGAAAACTAGAGAATGGCACACACACTAGCGTATTGCACGTATATTTTTTGACCATATTCCTGAAAAGTCCCCAAGCGTTTCTCACCTATAGACTGTTGTGTTTTTGATCTTCGGGAGAGAGGAGGAACATTCATAAGATTAGTTTTTACAATTTAAACGTTTTTTTTTTTTTTTAATGTTCTAAAACGTATTATTACCCTCATTTAATTATTGTCCAAGCATATTCTTTGTGGGAGAATTTTTTTGTAATTATTTAAGTATCTTTCGTAAAGCAATCTATAATTTCAGAGAAATTTAAGAAATAATGGGTACAATATTTATATTATGCCCGATATAAAAGAAGTTGATCGAAATTTCTCACTATTTTTTTTTTTTTTTTGAATATGTGAATGTTCCTTCAAAATAAACAAGTATCAAGTTATATCAGTCTACCAGCAACTGAATGATAACTAAACGAGGCCAGGGGAGAAATCTCACCTGAGATTCCAGACACTGAGGGTGATAATCGCGCAATGTGTAAAATCGTACAATATTGAAGAATACTTAATATTAGATTTAAAAAAAAAAAAAAAAATTGTAAGATTTAACATGGGAACATTGTTAAAAAATTGAGTTTTGTATTCATAATTGATATGCGATGATGTTTTTCATACGTTTTAATTTGTCGTACTAGATATTTTAAAAAGATAAATTAATAACTACATTTTTTTTTATCTAGAAAATCCCTGTGCTTAGGATGGGAGTTACGGATAACTTGACAACCTTGCCACATTGATTGACAAGAAACAAATTACGTCAAAAACGAGTTCTTAATTGCGATTAATTTTTTTTTTTTTAAAGTAGGATAGGAGTTGGAGAAATTGTGTTAGTAATACATCTAAAAATAACCTTGAAGATAAGAACTTTTATTTAAAATGTACTTGACATTCCAACACATATAGTAGATGGAATATTTCCCAACACACTTATATTAATTATAGTTATTAAAACAATATATAAAAAAAAAAACCTCATAAGAGAAAAGTTTTAAAATCTAAATAAAATGAAATCGCGATGCCATTCTAAACATATATTTGGTTCATACAATTTGTTTCAAAATTATTTCTCCTACTCGCTTACGATGATGATGGATCAAAAGACAAGCCAGTTACAGATACAAAGAGAACTCTTAAATTTAAGCCATTTAAAAATCAGCCCTTTTTTAAATGCTTTCAACGAAAGAAGATTATTTGCACTAAATGAATTCGAACGGACACAGATATTGATTAAATAATTTTTTGAAGTGGAATATTTATGTAAGTCATTTTCCGTTTGACTAACGAATCATGATGAAACACCGTCTCATAAATCATAACATATACATTTCTATCTATAAAGTTTTCGTTATTCGATATGAAATAGAATGGTCCCCCCCCCCCCCGCCAAAAAAAATCACGGAAGAAAAATTCTACTTTGTTTTCACTATGCGAATGGAAACATTCTAACTTAACTATCTCTGAAGTATGCAGTGTAAATAATTACAGCGATAGACGAGCAGAGAAAGTTAAACCGGATTGTGCGAAGCAAAAACAAACCCCGCAGATCGATGTGACGGCGCCACGTGCAAGGTGACCTTGAAAGGCATAGGGCCCTTGAACCGAAGAGACGATCTCAGAGCGTCAACAAAGGACTAGCGAATACATTTTTCTTTCCCAACTGAACAAAATTCTGCCATACTTGTCTAGCCATTTTCATGCAGAACACGTCTTGAGTCTTATTAAAACAAAGTGATTCCCCCCCCCCCAATCAAACCTATTCAGATTAACGATGCATCAAAAAAAAAAAAAAAAAAAAAACGCTAGCAATCAGTCAACTATTTTCATTTTCTAAAAACAAGATTAAATTACGAAGAATTTGGAGGGAAAAAAGTTTCTTAACCGAATATGATTCCCCGAACCCAGTAAAAACACCGAAAAATATTATTAGTGTACATTCTTGTCATCTACTACAAGATGAATTAACAAAAATATAACAAATAACAGGAAATTAAGCGATATTTGTTTAAAACCATTATTCATGGACATAAAATTTCACAAGATTTTTTGTCTAGAGCTTTCATCAAAACGTAATATTTGACTTTTTAATTGGTATATACATTAATAACTTTAAATATATATATATCTTGACATAAACAGACCCTTCAATATTTTTTTGGGGGGGGGGGAAGCTTCTAAAAAACCCCTTCATTGAAAGTAAAAGTTTGACACCACGCCACATCAATGTTATAATGGAATAAACATTCCATACATCGAAAACGACGATTTCGTTGAATCCAAGTGATCAACCATTCTCGATTAATATTTTAAAGCTATACAATAAGAAACAAGAAAGTTATTGGTGACAGATATAGTCATTTTGAATCACTCTAAGAGTCGAGGCGACAAGCCGGTACCTTTCTGTCCACAACATCCCATAGTGAGGACTCTGAAACTCGACATCACATATATCACCCCAGTTATATGTGGAGTCTTTAAAGGCATCACAACTCTTTATCGAATTGTTTCAACCCAAGACTCGATTGAAACAATTCGATTCGGAAGTTCGCGACCATACACTTGGTTGCCCGCCATTAACCATTGTATTGAAATCGTTTATTAAGGTCTCACTGAGAAGCAACACGAGGGCTATTGGCCACGGATCTTGTAATTTTGTACCCCTATAGTAACGAGGACAACACCCGAGCTGGTACCTCCATTACTAAACTTCCACACCACCCCAACACGCTACACGACTGGTCTTTAGTGACATCAGGACTCGAAGAAAACAACGCCGGCTGCGAGTCCGCGAACATGATCACAAGGCTACCGCGGCCTCCCCAAGCCAACGGGAGGACGTGCAGATTTAACATGCATCAGCTCGGCAACAGGAGTCGAACCCACGATTCAATGAAAGAACGCCATCGCAACTTACTTATAAAACCACACACACTAAAGAACTAAGAACTCGCATAAAGTTTTTACGATTTAAATTATTTATCGTTAATTTTTTTTTTCTTTAATAAATGTTAATTCCGGGGAATGTGTTCTGTTTCAAAAATCTATAGTCATAAAGAATGAAGCTCATGAGGGTTATGTTTCTTCCGTCCGCCAATTTTTCTCATTTATTCAGCAAAACACACACAAAACTTCTAAAAATTCGATTGTCTGACCTTAGTCATATTCTGGTAGTCAGCTAATAATTTCCTATTATATCTCAGTCGCACCTGAGAAATTCAAGGAATTTTAATTACTTACATTGTTAATTACAATTATTATTAGAAAACGATGTAGGAATACTACTCCCTCATTTAAAAAATTTCTCAAAAACAGAAAATATAATTTTACAAAATTAGTATTAAAAGGAAAAGAAAGTGTGAATACCATTTAATAGAAAACCTACACTGAGTCACAAAAGTAAGTATGCACAATAATAGTGTTGATGTTTTTCAAAGAATAAGAGATATATATAATCCTATTACAATTCAAAATTTAAATGTATTTAAAAAAAAAAACAGCCAACTTAAATTTAATTTTGGCACGAAAAATATCACAAAAATACAAATGTAATTTGCAAAAATTGTTTAACTTAAAAAAAATTACCATGTAATTCATGTCACAAAAAATAAGTATGCAGGCAAAACAGGGAGATGGAAAAAAAGATGTTTTTTTCTAGTTTCCTTCGCAAAAATTAAAAATTAGTAGGGTAGCCTTTGGCTCTTGACACTGCTTTTAATCTTGATGACATTAAACTCTCTAAATTTGGGGTCACAGAAGATGGTATTTTCTGCCACTCCTCCAATGAACACTTCCGAGATCATTCTTATTTTTTCTCTCTTGTTTCCTAATTTGTCAATCAAGGTAATCCCACGAGAGTTTAATGGGGTTGCTATTGGGTGACTGATGAGGGATTCGAGCAGTTTTTGAAAATTGTAGAGCAGTCATTGTTATATAGTTTTGTGGCCGCGGAAGCCTAGTGGTCATGACTTCGGATTCGTGGCCGGCGGTTTTCGTTCAGTTGCGGAAACGACCCTTGGCCGCTAGAGACCCGCCTGTAGCCTTGCTGATGCACGTTAAATCTGACGGGGCCCAAAGTCCTCCTGTTGGCGTGGAAGTTAGGAGAGGGGGTGCCAGCTCAGGCGTCGTCCTCGTCACTTGACAGAGGTTCAAAATTACGAGGTCCGTCGCCAATAGCTCTCGTGTTGCTTCTAGTGGGACGTTAATAAAAACTGAACTAAAAAAACTGTTGTACAGTTCGAGCGGTATGTTTTGGATCATTATCTTGCTGAAAGAAAAAGGATTTCTGAAGTCCTAATTTTGCAGCGCTATGACGTAGATTATCTTTTAAAATATTCAGACAAATAAATTGATTCCTTATTCCATCAATTATTATTGAATAACCAACACCAGCCGCTGATATGCAACCCCAAACCATAACTGAACCACTACCGTGTTTAACAGTTTCTATCCAGTTCTTTGGTTCGAGCTCTGCATTTGCTTTTCTCCACACTTTTTTAGTGTCCATCTGATCCATAGATGTTGAACTTACTCTCCTCAGAAAAAATTACAGAGCTCCAGAAAATCTAGTCCTGTTTTTAATCAGTGAATATGAGTAGTTGACCAGTTCTAACCTTGTTTCTAGTACTGCACTCAATCCGAAATTTTTCAAATTTTTGCACTGTAGCAGGACTTTTCCCGATGATCTTAGAGATTTCCCGTTGAGACTTGTTCTCCTTGTGCAGTTTTATAATTAAAACTTTCAGATCTTGTGATGAGTCCTTTCCTAGAGGAGCCATTATTAAATTATATAATTATTTAGCGTCTAACGCAGAAAAGCTTTCAGAAGTATCCGTTACATACAACATAATCATAAGGAAGTGTATCTAGACTTTTAAATTTTCAGATTACATACATACTTTCATGATGCAAGTTTTTACTGGTAGATAAGGTTCATTTTCCACTTTCTTGAAGTGTAATTCGCAATCAATAAAATAAATTCTCCAAAGATATATATCTTGTATTTATTTTAAAAATTTCGACTTTTTGACTGAAGACATGAGGTGCACTTACTTTTGTGACTAAGTGTACATAAAAAAATAGATGGAGAAAAGTTTTTCTTACTGTTTCCTTTTCCGGGAAAAAAAAGCCCAATTAAAATGAAACTTAAAACCATTATAGTAATTATAATTAAGCATATAATATTTTAAATAATTATTGACTACCAAACGGAATAATTTATGAAGATTGATACAATTACTAATCAACGGTAAATTACTGCAATCTTAAAATTTGTGCACGGAATGTGTCTTAATACATATTAATTTAATCATTATACTACGCATAATACTCATTTAAACTTACATATAATTAAAAGCTGTAACATTTAAATCAGAATCAACGAAATTTCCCCCGTTAATATTGCATTAGAGCAACGTTACAGGTAATTAACGACATCTTCGATTTAATACTTCAAATTCTCCTGCATTTCACATCACACGCTCTCCCGGGCCTAGTTCGATTAAATGTGCAATAACCCTTCATTATTCTATAAGACAAGAGTGAGATGGAGTCAAGTTAGTTTGGTTTATAATTTATTAACGTCGCACTTTGAAGCAACATGAGAACTATAGACATCGTAATTTTGATTGTAATTGTTTATTAACATCGCAATCAGAACCAATACGAGGGCTACTGGAGACGGACTTTGTAATTTGGATCCTCGATCTAGTGACGAGGAGAGTACTTAAGCTGGCACCTCCCTCTCATAATTTCCACACCATGCCAAAGGGAGGACTTTGAGATTTCACTTACATCAGCCCTGACTACACGGCTGATCTTTGTGGCATCGACTCGAACCCACGACTCGACGAAAAGCGCAGGCCGCGCGCTCGAGACCGCGGCAACCTCACAGTACATGGTTCCCACACCACCAATTTGTGCACCGACAGATATAATGTGCATCATATCCGCAACAAGACTTGTCTTAAGCAGAATCAGGAATCGTATACGCGACTAGACAGAAACATTGCCATCAAGACGCTGGATGCCATTATTATTTGGCTGCCGCAGCCGTCCCCTTTCTTGGAGGAGAAATCAATACAATAAATACTTGTGGTATATGCACGATCCCTACCCATCCTCCACCTCTATGAGTAATACCTTTACAGCTTTTGGAAAAATGTTCCAAGAAAGCCCTAATAAAATTCTTTTCAGAAGGTATCCAGATTTTCTATGGTGCTGAATCAATGGTTTGAACCTGAGAGAATTTTCCGAAAGATTTTAAAAGAATAACATAAGATCAAAACACAAGTTATATCTCTCTTGTGCTTATTTCTATTTTCCTGCTAATATAAAAGCAAATACACATCAACCTAAGTCTGTAACAAATAAAGTGTCATTTGAAGTATACTCGAGAGCTGACCAATTAGATTATTAAATCTTACGGCAACTTTTCAGTCCTGCTTTAGCCTATTTCAATTCCTACAATCAAAAGAACACCCACCTGCAAAGGGGAACATCTTTTATGTTAATCTGTGGAGGGATCAATAGCGGCAGACGCGCCTCAGACGCCCCATCGATCCACGCAGCACGTGCTTGAAGTGCGCGCATTTAAAAGATTCTCCTAGAATACATTTTGTTCTATTGGAATTATAAACTTGTGGATGCATGGAAAAAATTGTCAAATTTTCTCACCATACCACCGGATTATAGCTTTGACTGAATGTGTAGCATAATTTTTAGCAACGGCTTCTACTGGAATCAAGACTAGACACCAAATTAATAAAGTGAGTTAAACATTAAATTTCCTATGGAGTTATATTGCAGAAATTGTTTTGAAATGGTACCAGATACAAAGGCTAAACATTCCTCTTTCAGAAACTAATTGATTTGTGGATATCAATAAATTAAGATTATGCAAGATTTTTTTTTCTTCCAAAAATGTAATGCGAGGTCATACACACAACTACAAGTATGAGTAAAATGCTCTGGACACAATATTCACATGAGATGAAAATTTACAAATCTTGTTTTTCTCATGGGTGGGGGGGGTGATGCAATTTTAACAAAAGTATTGTCAAAAAAAAAAAAAAAAAAAAAAAAAAAAAAAAGACAAAGGTAGAAAATCATACAATATATATATATTTAAATTTAAACAACTTACACAATACTTAAGACATATATAAAGTTAACTTATATATATATATACACACACACACACATAAGAATCAGAATATTTATACTATATATATAGTTAATTAGCCATAAAACTAAATATATAAGAGTGAGGGGAATCTTCAAAAGGAAATTTTAAACAAGAACCCCCAACATTTATAGAGAACTTTTCGAAATGACTTGAGTTTGGAATTTGAATACCAAATCTGGAGATCAAGAACATGATGTAATCAGCAGCAAGTAACAAAGCTATAGCCGTAACTCAGTGGATTGAGGCTAAAAAATATTTTGTAGAGGAGACAAGATATAAAATTTCTTTTTTCGGATACTTAGAAGTTCTCAACACAATTTTTAACTAAAACCAAAATAAGAAGTTTAAAAATCCGAGTTGACTATTTCAAAAGAACCAAAGTGTTAAAATGTACGTGGCAACACTTATTTTCTAAGTAAAATACTCTCTCTTTCTAGCTTGTACAATCTACCTTCAAATTTTCCTAAAGGCTCGATGAAGGAAAAGATTTAGGGAGTGTTTTCATAAGTTATGAGTTCCAAGCAATCAGCTTCAATCTTAATCAAGAAAAAAAAAAGGCACCTAGTAATTTTATTCACAAATAAGAAAAAATTCATGTTTCAGACCTTAAACATTTTTTATATATTAAATTCTCCAAACCAATATTTAATGTTAATTAATAGGAAAAATCTAGATTAGATGCAGAAGATGGAAGTTATACAAAGAACAATATAAAGGAAGAATTCTGTTTCATTTCCAGGCATTTTCATGTAATTATCATTGCTCTAGAGTTATTCCTATCAGATTCGAATAGACTTATTATAAGCAAACAACTTTAAAGAAATGTACAAGTGACACAAAGCAACTGATACTATAACTGCTGCAAGTTCAAAAAGTTTTTTTGAGGGGGAAAGGGGGATTGATTCCACATTTCAATTGTTAATGTTAAGATAAAAATCTTACTTCATTTATCAATTATATTAAATAATATATAGAACCTAGCATTACATAGAAACTTAACTTAATTTGTAAGTGAAACATAATTAAAACCCCAAAACATTAATTTCACCACATTTCAAAAGGTTAGTTTAAAAATTAAAACAGATTTGTAAAAAAAACAAACTGTTGAAAGGAAAACTTACAACAGATAATCATTTCCACTTACAAAAGTCCAAGGGTTTTAAGTTATTTCTAATTCCTCAAGATCATACTAATATGTATAACTAATATTCAATTCCTGCAAAATAATCAAATTAATTTTTATGGATGAATTTAAGAGATCTTTTCTCTCTCACACAATATTATGAGTGGGGTGTCAATACTTCTGCATGCAACAAATATTTCGACAATGCATAAACGAAAAGGTGCAGCGGACTTAAAATCCACAGAAAAGATCCATTAATTTACATTTGTTTTGATTCAATTCGATGAGTAATATACCAACAGCAAAACTGATCAATTAAAAAGCACTAGAAAGAGCATTCACATGTAAATGGTGAATCGCAATTTTCTCCTAAAGAAGCAATAACATCCCCCATTTCGGCAACTTAGCTCCATACTTTTAAATCAGCATTAATACCATTTCAGGTCCCCCCCCCAAAGGTACTTAAGCAGTAAATTAATTTTTAAAAATCACAAAAAATATTTGGAAATGGGCAATGGACTTTTAAGAAAGATTTTACTCAACATAACACAATTCAATAAATATCACTTATGCTGTAGTTAAATTATGAGTTTTTCATTTGAACATTTTTTTTTTTTTTACATATATTAATTGCTAGTATCGAATGTATCGTCTCTTAAAGGTTGATTAACTTTTCATAGTTTTTATTGACAATATATCTTGATTTCTAGTACAGATTATAGAAATTTTATATTTTTTCAAATATTTCTTAATATTTACATCAAAATTATAGCTATATTTATAGAGAAAACAAAAAGACAAATAAAAATGTAACACCCAATTTCATTTTTACATCATTCGATATAGGAACCAACGTTTTTATATGGTGGCAAAGTTTATTAGAGAAAATTATTGAAATATTAGTTAAAACTGTTAGTTATTTTTAACTTTAAAATTTACTTAAAAAGAGACATTTGTGAGCGTATTAAAATATTCATAATACTCATAAAATCAAAACATGCATTTGAAAGTTTGTAAGTCAGTCTATTAAAAAAAAAAATAAGGGAACCAGAATTCAGAAAAAATTATTGTGATAAGACATGGCGCCAAATATTGGAAACTTTCTTTCTTGCGAATGATTACCGACTACAAGTCAGCAACCCTTACAATGTCGGAGATAGTAAAGGGGAGATAGTATCTCCCTTTTGTGAGTACAAAAGTTTTACGATACCCCATGCTGCGTGGGAGTGCCCGGTGTTCCCAGAGGGGGAAAGAAATTTTTTTCTCAATCCTAAAAGCGCCGAGAGGCAAGAATATTTTGACTTATTAAAATTATTGAAATATTAGTTAAAATTTGTCACAAACGTCTAAATATTGCATTGTTAGGCAAATAAGAACGGTTCCCAAAATTTCAGAGCTCTAGCTTGATGGGAAGTTGGTTAAATTAACAAGACAATTTGATGACACACTAATACACATACATAGACACACACCAAGTGAAATACATAACAATGTTAAAACTAACTAAAATTAATTAACCCGGTAAATTAAATGCTTGGAATACAGTTTAATCAAACCACTCTTGGAGACAGGAATTATTGGGCGGTATTTTGCCAAATGTTGCTAAATTGGTCCGCGAAGCGGACTTAACATTCAGCCAAAAAAAAAAAAAAAAAAAAAAAAAAAATCGCCAAGTGATTGGGCTAAACTGCATTATTTAAAAAAATATGAGTTAAAACTTGTCGCAAACGTCTAAATATTGCATTGTTAGGCGAGTACGAACAATTCCCAAAATTTCAAAGCTCTAGCTTGATGGGAAGTTGATTAAATTAACGATCGAAAATTTGATGACACACACACAAGTGAAATTCAGAAAAACGTAAAAAAGCGAAACACCATCTCTAACAAAACTATTCAACGAAAGATTTCCATAAATTTCCCCATAGTTCATTATTCAAGTTTAATGCACTTTGCAACATAATAGTATATTAAAATTTTTTTACAAATAAATGGTAATCTACAATACTTAAGTTTTATAGTTCCTATGATTAAATATACAACATTTTTTTTTTCAGTATTAACTAGCTTGATGATTTTCTTCAATATTTTTTGCAAGTAATGTTAAAATTATATCAGATGTGTTTTTTATGTCGCAGAGAAAAAAACAGAAGAGGCAATAAATAATTAATGTTTGATTATAGATTAGAAAGCTTCCGACTTGTACATCCTTTAAAAGCCCTTTAACATTTCGACTTAAGAAATGATTTAGTTTTAAATTAAAAAAGATAACAAATCCCAGCAGTAGTTAGAAAATGTGTTTGTCTTGGTTGTAATGGTTTTATTTTTGCATAAACACATAATTTAATCCATAAAATACACTTCAGTTTCTTTTTTTTTTTTTTGTCATGTTACATCATAAAATAAGCATATTTTTGAAACACAATTTCTTATTTTTTTCGATTACATAAACTCAAAGCAGCAGTCAAAACAATTTTAGACATTGATTTTAAGAAATTATGCTAATTTTTATTTATAGTGAAAATTACGTTTTTACTTAAAGTTGGCTTTTTTCAGAACAATAGCCGAAATGGAAAGAGAGACCGGCCAAAGCTATTTACCTGCCACAATTTATACAACTTAAGGCACTCGTGTAATTTAGCATCAAATTTGGTGTCACCTGAGAAATGTAAATATCGATGGAAGAAAGTGTCGATGAGACATTATTTTTGAAAATTATGGAGTTGATGAAGAATGTCTCTTACTCCAATAGTGCTCAACACCAGGTTTTTTCACAATACCTTTTAAAATATTAAAAGCGATAAGAACTTGAATTTCATTTCTCGTCATTGGTTCCCATTTTCTTGTTCTGCTGTTTCTTAGTATATTACCGTTTTGAATAATTTGATCTGCATATTAATTAGTTTATGCAAATATTTCGAGGAAATCATCAAAGAAAATACCTAGAAATTGTAAATTTCTATAATTTAGATCAATATTCAAATGAACAGCTGGATTCGCAATGTAAGGAAATCATAGTGGAGCCGATGGAGGGTTACTAGTATCAATTTTACAAAAGTTCGAAACTTGAATAAGGTGATCTAAAATTTCCATTTCCTCATCACTAAAGAAGTCCGATAATGAACCTTTTGTACCTACAAAAATCATTTAGTGAAATTTCAGATTCACCATTTGATCCAATATCAGAGTTACCTTATATTATGAGCCACTCACTGTCACTCATTCTGTTTTGATTTTACATCCAAATTAAAAAAATATATATTATTTGCAATGTGTGATTCACAAAGCTAATGAAAACAAAATTTGTGTACCTTCCTGCACAAAAAAAGCAATAAATTTTGACCTAGAAACCAGATTAAACTTGATTTACAATCCTATCTTTACTGGATAACTAGAGCCACCTGTTAAGAAACATTGAAATTAAAAAGGAGGAAAAAACTGTGCAAATCAGTGGCTTAAAGTCAAAAAAAATATGTTGCCTGAGTGGAGTTTGGGCAAATCAAGGAAATGGTTAATCAATTTTAAATGTTTTCTTTAGATTTTCATACATTTTTATTTTATTCTTTCTCAACATAACTTGGTCAAGAAACATTCTTCAACTTAAATGAAAATTTCCTCTAGATTACTGTTTGAAAGGTCAAAGTGAATTTTTTGATTTTACTTGTAGATATATAATTTTATACAGATTTCCTAGAGAGAGATTGAAATATTCATAAAACTTAAAATTAGCCACGTCTTAATTGCATGGGCTTATAATATTTGGTGCAGAACAAAACAAAAATAAATTTTCCGAAATGCATCTGTTCATATTTATTAAATATGCAATCTTATATATAAGGCATCTCCGAAACATTTTTCCAATTCCGTAAGCAAATAATATAAATCAAAAATCAATATGGATCATTCATTTCGTTTATTGACTATAATTTGAAATCCTCTTTACATTTAAGTAAGTAGTTTCATTAATACGAGATAAGATTGCACTAAAATTACATTGACCAATATTGTTGTAGCTATCAAAAATCTTTATGAATTAAATCATAGAATATAATGCAGACATAATTTTTAAAAAATATTACCTTTACTGTGAAAGGCAAAATAGATGGAGGGAAGGAGGGGGGACGAGAGGTTTTATGCAAAGCTCTGTCCACCACTATTATTTTAGGGCATTTTTCTGAATAGAGCTTCAGAAACCCATTTAATTTACTACACAGAAAACTATAGGGTCAAATCAATAATGAGACCTATTACTCCATATGATTAGTTTCCTTTTGGATGTTTTAAATTAATGTCGAAATAAAATTAATTTTCCCTTATGGAACTTTGGTGGTTTCACTATTTAAAATTAACTTAAGTGAGCTACCAATTTCATTACTCAAAGATCAGTAGTACATGCAATGCTAGAAATTAGAGCAATACAGCACGAGTCTTGTAGCTTAGATAACTTTGCACACACAATTTCCTCATTGATTTTGCCAGTAGATGTAATTAAACAGGATTATTTCTCACAAATTATTGGCTCACTACCCGATACAAATCTTTAGTATTTAACCATATGAAATTTAACTCTACTACAACAGCGTCTGGATGCCATAAATTCAGTAATTATAGATCAAAAAATTAAAATGAACAATATAAACTTCAACTTTATTGTTTAAAAATACACAAACAAAAATGGTGTTTTCACAAGTTTTGAGCAATTTTCAAAACAGTAGTGCTATAAATAGTTCACATGCCAATTAAAAGTAGAATTTTCTGTTGTTAATTCAATCTTTCTATAATATTAAACTATTAAATCTTAATTTGTATCATGTTAATAAATTATTGAACCCAATAAGCAAACCTATTGTGTTAAAAAGAGGAAAGTAAAATCATATACAGATTTACCAAGATGAAAAATTAGCAATCAACTCAGATTTACCAATACTGTAATTTCTGAAAACCCCCAGATCAATGTCAGACAGTATGAATTGTTAAATAATCTTATAATTTCTTGCAACTCTTGATATTTTTTTTTATCTTAAATAATGACAAATTTATATAACTGAATTGGATATAAATCTGGTAGCCGCATACATCACAATATACATATATGCAAGCTGAATTTATTTAGTAAGCTTTCATGACAATTTTTTTGCATCAACAATTTAAATTTAATCAATGAGAAAATGAACCCAGTCATCAATAATGATTCCCCTATACATATGGGAACAAAATTAGTATTAAAAACATTTAACAAAATTATGAAATAATATGTCCAGTTATAATTTCCTAACAGAAAAAAAATAAATTATTTATTGTTGAACTGCAAGAAATTGATTCTTATACCAAGATTCAAAGGGATTTTTATAAGATTTCAAATGAACACAATATAGATCTGACATCGAACTATTCTCATTTAATTTACAAAATTGTAAATATAAGTTTGCTTTTCAAAAAAATTATAACTCTGTTGCTAAGTTGCAACACTCATATAAAGTAATATACTAGCATTGCATTTTTTTTCAAAAATAAACTATTTTACACTTAATTTGAATTTTAACTCCTGAAAAGCCAAACTTTCAGTCATATATATAGTTTTACAAATAATTACCCATTTTGTAAATTAATTATAGTTCTTAATATATAGTCAATACAACATAGTTATATCTTGTAAACTTTTTATACTTAGCATATGTACAGCAATATGCTCATTTTTGTCACACTTTATTAATCCTACATCAGCTGTTTATTGGTAGAAATAAAAAGATATTATATACTTGTTCTAAAAATTTAAAAAAAGATTGATCACTGAAATTTCGATGCATTTATTAATATTTCAAGCTTCTTGTTTTTCCTTAACCCACATACCTGCTTAACAGAATTAAAGATTTCAAACATTTATCTGCTTTTAATACTGATACAAAAAATAAACCACACTAGATTTAAGATTTTTAAAAAAGGTGAAGCTGTTCATCTTTTCAAGCTAGTGTTTTAAGAGCTTTAAAAGGACACATTTGTAAAATATAAAATTTTTATTTTTAACTTCTAAATCCGTAAAATTATTTTACTTTCAGAAAGGACATACTTTAAAACATTTAAGTTTACAACAGGTATAGTTTGATTATGATTTAAATTAAATGATTAATTTTGAAATGACTAGAGTTGAATTTCATTTGAAACTTATTATTCTATTTCATCATATTAAATAAAGACATTGAAGCTGAAGGTCAATCATGACTTTCAAAATATGTTTTGGAAAAAAAAAAGTGGAGAAATATATAAGACACAGGAAATATTTTACCAAAGGTCCAGCTAATTATCCTAAAAAATAAAAATTGAACCATTGCTCTGTGTACAGAACTGTGAACCATTCAAGCTAGATTTGCAAATGATAAATATTTTATTATTAAAAAAAAAAAAAAAGAGGATTCATTTTGTTTATATCCAAGTATTACAAATATGCAATTTTGAGAAGTGATATTTAAAAGCAAATACAATTAAATTTTTTTTTTAAATATGCAATGGCATTTTAACACACTGCTTTCTGTTCATGAGTCTTTTATAAAATATGTGCCTGTATGTGTATACCTTACCTTTCTTTAGATTTATAGTGAGACTTAAACATCAAAACATATTACATCGGTTTAGAAATTAGCATAAGTACACCTACGAATCTTATTCAATTCAGAAAATATAATTGTAATAATTCGAAATAAAAACCAACGTTTTTATATAATGACAAAGTATATAAATTATTATACATTAAATTCAAAACAAACACGTGATAAACACATAAATTTTTTTTTATTATAATTTCACTTTAATCAATCATTTATTGAATTATCAATCATTTATTGAATATTTTTTACTGAAAAATTTTACAACACATACAAGCCTTTCCTTCTTAGTTTCCAAATATTTTTAGATTACCAGATCTAACCGTGTGGAGGTGAGGCTAATTTGAGTATGATTGGCTAAGTGTAAATAAATATACATGTATTACGCGTCATACTCTTTTAGACCCAAAAACGTAGACAAAACACAAACGAACTTTATTATTTTTTAAGGAACATGAAAACATTACACAAAAATAAGAATAAATTTTTTTTTAAAAAAATTCTGAAATTATTTTAACAGACAAATATTTATTATGTAATGCCTTATTAATATTTTTTCTCATACTTAAGGGATATTAGTTTATACTGCACCACATCCTTCATCAATTTATCTCATAATTAAGCAATGGATACAATAAACATTTTTTCAGATTAAGTTATTTTTAGCAATTTAAGTAGACTAAAAAAATACGAATGGAGCAAATAAAAGTTATGTATCTAATAATTTTTACTAATTCATGATTTCTAGTCGATATGCCAATCATTTAAATTCTACTTTCTTAGTACTTCTGAAATGCTATACATCAAATTCTAGGAAACATAATTTTTAACTTTTAAATTTACTTAAAAAGAGACATTTGTGAGCGCATTAAAAATTTCATAATATAAAATCAAAACATGCATTTGAAAGTTTGTAAGTCATTCTATTAAAAATGGGAACCGGAATTTTGAAAAAATTATTGCGATATGACATGGCACCAAATATTGGAAACTTTCTTTCTTGCAAATGATTACTGACTAAAAGTCAGCAACCCTTACTATCTCCCCTATGAGAGTAGGAAACTTTTACAATACCTCATGTGACATTTGTGGAATTCCCGATGTTCCCAGAGGGGGGAAAGAAATTTTTCCCTCAATCCTAAAAGCGCCGAGCGGAAAGGATATTTTGACTTATTAAAATTACTGAAATATTAGTTAAAACTTGTCGCAAATGTCTAAATATTGCATTGTTAGGCGAGTAAGAACGATTCCCAAAATTTCAGAATTCTACCTTGATGGGAAGTTGGTTAAATTAACGATTGAAAATTTGATGACACACACACTCACACGAAGTGTAATTCAGAAAAACGTTGTAAAAAATTACATTAAATTAAATAATAAACGGAAAAAAAACTGCAGGATCACAAATTATATATCACAGCAGAATGTTTAATAATACAGGTTTAATCAAAGCATATTCTATACAGGAAAAAAGTTTACATACAGCAATTTTTTAAGAAATGTGTATGTATATACACACACATCTAAAAATATTGAAATCAACAGTCAAAATGAAATCATTGTCTTTTTTTTAAAAAATTAATTCCAAACCAGAAAGCTCAAATTGGATAAACCATATCGAGACTGATAAAATAAAATGATACATTCTAATAATTCGAAGTTCAAGCAATATAATTCAATATTAATACTTTACATAGCAAAATATAAATCTGCATTAGACACCAAATTTAAAGTGTTTTTTAAAAAGAAATATTGACATTCATCACCATCATGTTCCTAACTTTCAGTACCACATGATAATATATTTTTACATGTATTTCATCATAATACACATTTGATATATTTCCAGATGAAAACATTAAACTTACTTTGCTGAGCTTTTCGCCTTCTCGTTGAGGTAAAAGGGACCGTAGAGATTGAAAACCTGCATTAATGCTCTGCATGCGTCGTCGTTCGTTACTATTGGCAATTTCTCTTCGAATTCGTTTTTCTTGTTCCAGCAAACTTTTTGGAGAGACTGGACGGCTACCTAGCCTAAAAAATTGAAGCAAGTTGATCTTATATAGTGCAATTCCCCACAAAATGAGCTCTCATGATAATATAGTTGGTAAAACAAATTAAAAAGATAATGCCTGGATGAGTGACCCAAGAGTCAAATTTAGCTAAGTAGCAACAAACATTTGTTTAAACTAGTATCTCAAAAAAAAAAAAAAAAAAGGTAAAAATTGGTTGACAAGGAGGAAGGAGATAAAAAAATAGTGAAGGATTGCTAGGGTATCCCGAGGTGCATGTCACCCATGTTTGCCTAAGACTGTTAATCCCAAGGGAATGAAAAAGGTCACTAGGGTACCTCAGGTCCAAATTTCCATACTTACAAATAGAAAGTAAGGCCTTGGTCGGGGGATACATGCCTGAAAGGACAATCAATATGAATGTAATAGTTAATTAGCGGCAAGTTTTGTAGAACAGTGTCTCCAGACTATCAATAGCATTAAAGTTACCATCCCAGATGTTTTTAAAAAATCTACATGAGGATAAATTGCATGGACTCCCCACCATTTTATTTCCTGTTAAATAATGCTATGCTTTTCTTAACCTTTAGAGAATGCATTTTTCCACCAATGTTCCTCTCCTATTCTCTTTCAGATCAAGAATTAGTTATATGCATACATTGTGATTACCCACATTATCAGGTTCCAGGTTTAATAGGAAATGCCCTTTATAATAAATCTTAATAGAAATAACTTGTATAAAAAAAAGTAATCACTGAAGAACATAGAACTATAATATATCATTTATAGGAAAACTTAACAGGAAAAGGGATGGGGAAAGTTTTTTTTTTCATAGAAAATTTTTAATTTGTAAAAATTTCCTTCATTGAAAGGAAATGAAAACTGGCAAATTTTAAGAATAAAATCCAGATTATGAAAGCATTGAAGAAAACTAACTCTTTATTATTTAACATAAATAACCAAATTAAATGATTCCTTGGTTGGAATTATGCTTTTACAATATCTGTTAGTCAAATATTGAGAAAAATTCTAAATTTTAAAATGATTTAATATATATATTTACAATTTCTGTTAATCCATTAATGATTTCTATTAAATACTTATGCCTAATTAAAAATACACAAGTATTATAATTTGTATAGTAATGAAAAATAAAATTATTGAAATTCAAAAACTGCAAAGTAATATTTATATGGACAAACTACAAAATCACTAACATATTTATTATTTTACTTTTGATCCTCAACATAAATCAGTGAAATTTCTTCGAACAAAAGGCAATTTCTCATTTTAAAATGGCACTTATGCTATTTTATAAGAGATTTCTGTACTCTGATTTACACGTTGCAAGATTTTTAAAAAAATCCAAGAAGTTTTTATTATCATCTATACAGACAATAAAAATTGTAATTACCAAAGTCATTTCAGCTCCTTATCAATTCAAATCTTCAAGGGACACTTGTCAAAGTCTATTCTTTATGGAAGTATGCTAATATTTACAACTTATTAGCAGGAATTTCACATAACTAACCCAATTGAAGTTGGATAACTTGATTTTAATTTCTTACAACTAAGAAATATTACAAAAGAATATTGTATAATCCCTCCCCCTCCAAAGCTTAACATCTTGGTTGGGTGGCTAGATGTTCAGATTTACAAAGGTTTCTCAGTTGAGTCACTTTTCATATTTTTGTAAAAACCATTCTAGTCTGATGAAGAATTTAATTTTTTTTAAATGATTTTAAAATAACTTAATGTTTTATCATTACTTAAAAACTAAAAAGTAGTTATAATTTATGCGCGAGACTCAAATCACCTTTTACTTTCTAATTAAAAAAATTTCAAGACTAAACCCCATGAAGAACATCAATTATTTTATGGATTAATCCATCAATTTTAAGCAATCTACTTCTTACTAAGCTCGTCAATAATATAGCCTTCAAAAAATCATTTCAACAAAGGACTTAAAATATTTCAGTTTTGTTCAATAATGTTGATGGGTTACACAAACTGTCAAGGATCCATTTTAACTACAGACATCTTTGATCATAACAATCCTTTGATTCAAACATACAATATTCACACAGAATAATTGCAATTACTAAAAAATGTCAACAAGTATAAAAAAAAAAGTCTTTTAAAGGTTCCTTCTATTATTTTTTTGAAAACATCCCCCCCCCCTGCTCTCAACTACCTCTTTTATAAAAAGACAAAGGCTGAATAACATAATTTAAGAATTGTTAAATCAATATTGAATCGTGAACAGATTAAAGGGATGTAAAAATAGAAATCAATAAAATTTCCTCCCATGTAAATTTTGCCGAAAATGAGCCCACAGAATCTAACTCATATGAAATAGTAATTGACAGCATAAAAGAGGATCTAGTTTTCATGAGTTTTTTTTTTTTAAAAAAAATCATAGTTAAAAAAAAGAGAGAGAGAGAGAGAAAGAACAATGATATTGCAATCATGACATGTTACAGCACACATCACTCTGAAATTTTATACAGTGCTGGTTAAGTAATGGAAATAGAACTGTACAGTAATTGGTTTCATATTAGTTTCAAAATTTGATCAATGTCTAAATAAGATTGCAGCTTGGTTTGCCAATTTTAATTTTGTTACATCTGAGCTGCAAAATGAATTATTCAATCTCAATTCAGAACAATAATTCAGTGACAAAGACAACATCCACGTTTGGTCTTGAATTTTCCCACAAGGCTGTTCCAGATCAAACAGTATTTAATGCACAGCAGCTTACATTAACAAATACTTTTAGATTAAAGGCAAAATCGGGATTCAAACCAACAATCTAATGATTAGAAGCTATTGATACTGCTGCTTGGCTTCAATTATTGGTTTATTTTTCCTCCAACAAATGTAACATATCTCACTGCTCAAAACAGCCTTAATTAATGACTTATATAAAAATTCATATTTTATTTGAAAGACAAGAAAATAATGTATGATAGAAGAAATGAATGTTCATAGAGCTCCGAATTTAAAGAAACATGTTTCAATAACTGTATTACTAAAAATTTCAAGTAACAAAATATTATAAAATTAAACATTCTGAAAGAAATTTAAAAAACATTTAAAACTGTACTAAGAAACAGATTAAAAATTAAAGATAAATGGACTAACTGAAACCAATTTATTATAATCTACATGTACGATCAAGTTTGGAGTGAGTGAATGTAAAGTTTAATGGCGCAAGAGCCAGATATGGCTATGCTGCACCAAACAAGATTAAATTGTGGTCTAGACGTGAAGTTGAAAAAAGATAAGTAGTAGTTGACAAGGAGGGTCAAAAATAGAGAAGGATCGCTGGGGTATCCCAGGAGTGTGTCACCAGTGTTTACCAAAGACGGTAAATCCCATGGGAAAGAAAAAGATCACTAGGGTGCCTCGGGGTCATGATGCCCGTACTTACCAAGGAAGGCAAGTCCCTGAGGTCTGGAGTGAGTGCTTATAAACATCAGACAAGGGGTTGAAGAAACAGATTAAGTTTATAATTCTCTTTCAACGTAAAGTATCAAATATTTGATAAACTGGCTAAGACATACGAAAAGTTAAAAAATATATTTCTGAATATTTATAATACACAACTCCCAATTTCATAAACAGTTCTGAATTATTTGATGTATGAATGCTTGGAAAATTTTGCTTAACATTGGAACCTGACATTCTAATCTTTTGGATTAAAATGCTATATGGAATAGAAAATATATTCTACTGATACAGTCATTTTTTTCTTCTTAAAAAATTAATTTTATCATGAATTATCAAAAAATTCAATATTTCGTTTCATTTCTTAATCCGTGATATTTGAATTTCTTTTAAATTACTTAATAACAAAGGTATTATTAAAAACTGAATTGAACTCTAAATTAAACATTTATTAGTTATTGGGCGTTTCCTTCCTATTCCACAAAAATGAATGTTTAACGTTTTAATTTACGAGAATATCTTTTCAATTGATTTTAACGGTCAAACAGGACAGGGATAAAATTATTTATCACCGAATATGTAATTTATATTCATTTTTCAGAATGATACAGAATTTTCCTTTACACAACGCTCAAAACACTTGTGTATACATCTGTATTCTTACAACTTTTCTTTAAAAACGAGCAAAAATTGTGTTTTGAACATCTGGTTACTGGTATTCGCACGCTTTATTCGTGATATAAATGGAACATCTTTGGATCTGTTAGCAGTTAAAAATAAGAAAAGTACTAAATATCCAAAAGATAGTTAAATTAAGATCGAGAAGTCTGGAAATTATTACGGACATAAATTGACTTCCGAATAAATTGTCTTACACCAGATATGATGTGATATGTTTCGAGCGAATATCGCCAATGCAAAGTTTTAAGCAGCAACCCTTAGATGTTTTGGCACACTGCCAAGTTTGCCGGCGCCATGACACATTCGTCTGCGCACACAATCGCAGGAACGTTGGTATTCGTGAAGCGAGAAAGAGAGGGGGAAAAAAAAAAAGAGTAAAAAAATCAAGTTCGGGCACGTGGGGGAAAGAACTTCCAACATAATGGCGAAAACCTTCGGGCACTATACCAATTTCGCCTTTCTTCAGTCAGTGAATTCTGTTACACTGTTAAGTACAACTATCGAAAGCATTTAAGGTAATCAAATGGCGTGCTCAGAGCAAAGCTCTTGTTAATATGAAAAAAATTCTCAAAATAGTTAATGGAAGAGTTTTACCACTTTATATAACTTTGTAAAAATAGCAATCGTTGATTTTTGAAAAGAAATGTTATTTATCTTTACATTAAAAAAAAAAAAAAACGTTATGTAAACTACTTTAAAAAAAAAAACCCAGTTTTTTTTTTAATGAAATGTATATGAAACATTTAAATGTTAAGGGAAAAAAAATATCAAATTTGTGATATGAGCTTGAAAATACGAATGACAGTTTGCACTATATTGAATACTGCTGTTTGATACAAAAGAAAAAAAAAAAAGAAACGTGTTTTTTTTTTTTTTTTAAATAAAATTTAAAACAACTAGCATCTATGAAATATATCAGAGTAACGGTTTAGTTTCACGAGTTTACAGGAGATAATTAGTTGTATGGAGGAACTTATTTCTGCAGAATTCGCCGAAACCTCTCGAATCGAACATTCAAAACAAAATGGTTCAAAAATTCGTTGTAAACGAAATTGAACGCATTATGAAGCAAGTCTCATTTGATGCGTTTTTTTATTACCTATACTTTCAGAAACCAACTTCTCACGTTTTATTAAATTATAATGATTGCAAAGTAATGAACAAATTGTTTACAGGAATTATTATGCATCCATTTTAAATCAGAGCTACACACAGGCTATAGAAATAATTTATGCCAAAAAAGTTCTTTATGGCCGAATACATTCCATAAATTTTATTCTCTCAATTCACATCTCTCTCATTACAGTAACTACATCTAGCCAATCTAGTAATGTTGACTAATAAAAAGAATATACAATACTTGCAAAGCTGGTTATTTTAAAAATATAAATAATTTTTGTTCAAATCAATGATTTTTCTGATGCGATATAAAGCTTTTGTATTACGAGAATGATTGAATTTACCTTACAGCAAGTTTTAATACAAATATATCGATATTGAAAAATTACAAAGAATATGAAGATAATTAAATTTAAGACAATACTTATATAAAAATGTATATTCCATTTTATAAATTACGAGACTAAAACGTTTTCATTAAAAGTTTAATGACTCAAAAATTAAAATCATTCAAAATAAAATCGTATGAAACAGTTTTCAGAAATTCAAATGCATTAATCATATATATAAAATAAAAATGTATTAAGTTTAATAAATTATGCTGGTATAATTTCAAGACACCCTTTAAATATATATTTATTACAGTATATTATGTTACATGATTCTCAGATTAGCAATTTCATACAAATGTAGCAAAAATAAATAAAAAATCCCTAAAGAAACAGTTACAAAACAGATACCCAAATAACTAGCAAAGTTTTCTTTTATGAAGAAAAAACATGTTTACAATACTTTCAGCAATAAGTAAAAAAAAATCATCTCTCTTTCTTCTACTTAAATACAACAAATGTTGAATAACTTTTATATAAAAATTTACGGTCTAATAATATTCGTTTTGTTAACAAGATGAAAATAATCACATTTATAATTATCGAGCTAATTAATAAAATTTATAAATTAAATTATGAAGTTCGTGATTTCAGAACATATTTATTTTAAAATTATTATTTAAGTATAATATTAATAATCAAATTTGAATATTTTAAACTTAAGTATAGTTGGAATTGATGTGCAGCTATATATCTTTTTACCAAAATACTTGGGATAATGTTTAAAAATAAAATCTTTAGAATTACCTTAAAATACCAAAATAACTGTTACTTTTTAATAAAAAAAAAATTAATAAGATAAAGCATATTTTTGTTCAGCAAATAAGCAATAAATATATCTGAAATACTCAAAATATAAACAAACAGATATGTTCATGAAAAATGAATTCTTCCACAAAATACTTCGAATGCATTGATATCTTCTAATGCATTTACGTTTGGTTTCCCCATGGATTTGATAAATTTATTTTCAGATTGTCGCTTTTTGTCACTATTGTAGACATGGAAGTTTTCAAACGCGGCGCGCTTCGGACGTCTGAAACCGCCAAATTACAACTCGGGACACACCTCCATTTCCGATCCTCGAAATAATTAAAATATTTTGAATCATGCACACAAAAAATATCCCTTGAACTTTTAGGAAGTCAATGGATTATATTTTATAACATGATCACGAAATGTCACCAACTTGAAACATAAGAAAAGAAAAACATGCCGCCCAGCTGATAGAGCCGGCGACGGTTACTACTCTTACTACGAAAGAAAAAGGCTCAGTTGCCATTGTGACAAAAATCCTACCTGCACAAGCTGCCGACAACTTCCTCTTCTTGCCGACGATAGTCCTGAGGAATCCGTTTTCTTTCACTGTTCCGATGATAAAACGCCATCTTCCACACGAGGAACTTTTTTTCTTTTCGCAATTCTGTGAAATAACGTTTTTGTTTTTTTCTTGCCCAAAATAATACACGGATTGATATCCACAAACGCTCGATCACACCTTTATTCACAGCCTGCCGTCTAAAGCGCGGGAAACCTTCTCGGCCGAAGAACTCGTATTCTTTCGCGCACGTGCTCATTTATGAACACGTATTGACACTAGAATATTAATGATGAAAAGTCTTAAAAGTAATTTTACACACTTTCAATAACCTTTGGAGAAAAATTTTGCATTTTAGCAAAAATACAATCTCCCAGACGAGTGGAACTATTTTTCTCGTCGTAGTACAACTCTCCCAGCTGCTCAATCAGCTGTCAGGGCTTGGCTTTGTTTCTTGTGCCGCCGCGCCGGAATTGTGTGAGATGCAATCGTCAGCTGGAGTTGAAATGTGGCTCGCCTTTCGAAATCGTCCAGCGTGAGGAAACTTGTTCGTTACCAATATCGAAAATGTTTTTTTTTTTTTTTTTTTAATATTTCTACACGTGACCAGATATGAAGCATTTATGCTTATGTAGGACTCGATTTTATCTCATGAGGATTGTCATTCTTAATACTGAAATTTAGAAAGGATTACGAATAAAAACATTAATCGGAACTAAAGTAATAAGAAATTTAATAGAATCAAAATTAATAAATTTAAAAAAAGAAATAGAAAAATTTAAATATTAATCAAGACTTACTACAAAAATAGCAAGATTTTTTTTTTTTTTTTTTTTTTTCTTTTTCAAAATTGAATTTCATAATTATTTAAAAATGAGAAATTTTTTGATAAATATTTTGAATCTGTTTAGCGGGAAAACTGAAATAACAAAAGTATTTAAAATTTATGCAGTATGCTTATGATAATATACGATATAATATTTGGGATAGGTTAATAATTTTAATGAATAAGACATTGGGGTGTAATTATTAAAAAAAATAACGTTTCTTAAAATTTTAGACCCCCTGGATATCATCCTTAACTGTGTTAGTAAGATCAAATAATTAAAAAATAGGGGGCTCAAAATTCGCTGCAAACTATTTACATGTCTATTCTGTCTATTGTGATTAAAAAATCACAAAATTTATACAATTTCAAACCTGTGTGTCAGAAATATTAACAGCGTATTACATACTATAGCAAACAATTTTAAATATTTTTAGCAAATTATGCAACATTATTATATTAAATGATTAAACATACCAAATATGCTCATACAAAACTATTGTAGCTAAATTAAAACTAATAAAACATACAAATGTTTACAATGTAATTAAGTACATAAAGTATTGAATTAATTAATAATTGAATTTAGGACATCAATTTGCGTGTTGTAATCATTGCGATAATCATTATAATACATTATATTGGTATTATTTGGATATCTTCCTAAAATAATTTCCTGGATTTCCATGAGTGCAAAAAGCATGATTTATTACTATTTGTGACCTTGGATCACATATTTTAAATAAGAAATTATCACAATTTAAAAGTTTTATAAACCCATGTTTCGCTATTTGTTAACTCTGAATGGCACATTCATCAGATGATGGGCATCTCGATTTGAAGAGGGGGAAAACAGGAAAGAATCTTTCATTTTATAATCTCTCTTTTCCCCCCTCTTTTCTTTTTGTACTGGAAATGAAATCATTACGATAGTGGAGGGAATCACGTCACCTAAGTACGTAACTTATGATCAGAGTACTCCAAGAATAAATTCTTAAAATAAAATAGATTCATCCCTGCAGAAATTGATGCTGCAGGTGAAGATGTAAAATTGTTTACTTTCCCTCCTCCATATTATTATAAATCCATGAGTAAAGGGAAAACATTCATTACATGGATATGTTTCTCCTTTATTTATACTAAAGCTTCTTTCTTCGGTATATTTTGTTTAACTGAAACGGAAAAAAATTAGAGCATTTTCATTTTGTTTCGCTTTATAGTAACCAGGCGTGGCTCATAACCGGCATTTAACAAGTAATATTTTATGATTTTACAACAACTGATGGGGAGAAAAATAATATCTGCATTATTATCTCTGACTGGAATAGTACAGGGGGAGTCTGTTCCAAAGGAATAAAGTCAAATCCACGAAACAGTTCGTAAATTCTTATTTTAATTGACTCTTCAATTCGTAAAGTTATTTTGTTGATTAGCTTTCTAAATGCAAAAGGGACCTCAAATGTTCCAAGACACAAGGATCGATGGCCAAGACACTTTTTGAAGCAAATTTTGCGAAGTTTTGATTCAATAAGGAAGAGGGGTAAAATATTAACAATACATAGTGAAATATTTCAGTACATGAAATTCCAGATATTATATTATTATTCCCCTAATACACACACACACACACACAGTAGAACCCAGATCCATTGTTTTTCATGAAATGCGTGAAAAAAAAAAACGATTAATGCGGGTTAAAGTCAATATACGAAGAAAACAATGTTTATACATTAATACACCTAATGTATATATTATATTAATGAATACCAATTTGTTACTTACCAAACTGTAACAGAAATAAATCACAGTTGTGGAAAATGTAGTGATATTTATTTTTAAAAAAAATCAGTAATTTTACGCTTTTGCGTTTATTTTTTAAATTAAACAGCAAATTTTCAAGTATTACAATATTTTCTGGTACTTTTCTGTTGTTTCATGCACGTTTATTAAAGTTCGTACTGTTTCAAATGCCGTAATTGCGTCAGACAAACTTGCACCGGAGTAGGCTCAACCTCATCGGCATGAACATTATCCTCTCCTTCTTCGTCATAATTTTTGTTTTTCGCGTCATCACACATTTCTTCTATGTTTAGGATACCTCATGTCACAACGTCTTGATTAATGGAAATATAATCACTAAATTTCTCACTATACACATCCTTTACTACACGTAACCACTTTTCATTATCATCATCAACATGGCGAAGTTTAAAACACGAAATCCTCCCATTTGATGCAAAAAAGTATCCATGCCATTTGAGGCAGCTATTTCAAACGTCTTCTCTTGAAGAATATTCCTTGAAGAATATTCCTTCTCTTGAAGAATATTCTTTCAAAGCAAAGAGAATTCTTTCTAACTCACTACAGGCAGGCAATTTGCTAGTTTTTTTCTTTTTTGTAGAAATTCCATACTTATCAGCCTACTATCTAATTTCTCTCTCTCTCTCTCTGTTTTTTTTAAGTTATCGAATTCATGTTTTTGAAGGTGGTTAAACTAAACATTTAGTTATGTTAATTTTTTCTCAAAAGGATTCTTTTCCATCTCATCTATGATATGAAAGCCTTTCATCCAGTGTTTGGATTTGTTTTACCATTCTTAAAATTCACAGAATTCATAAAATAAAGCGTAGAACGCATTAAATTTAAAGCTCTCACTCTTGAAATTAAATACGTGTACACTACACAGTTACAGATTAGTCAGGAATGAGAAATAATATGGCAGCTGGCCGAAATGGATGCATCCCCCCTCCTTCCTTGCACAGTGTAGAAAAACCTATTTTCTAAACAAGAACACCTTCATCTAAAAATTCGTTCAGGATTGCGAAGTTCGTCGCCAAAAAGCTCGTTATATTACTCTAGTATGGTAACAATGTTAACAAACAAAATGCAAAATTTAAGCTTGAATACGTATCATATATTTTCTAATAATTTCGTGCTATAAAATAGAAGAAAGAGGACATAACATGTGGTATCTAATTTTAAAAATTAGATACCACATGTTTTTAACTCTTTTTTTCTGAAAGCAATATTCTTAGATGCTTCATATACTCTTAATCTGAATCTAAATTCAAAAAGTGATGAAATCAACATTGAATTAGAAATATATTTTATAAATTTAATTCAATAAAAGATTTTGTCCGTACAATGTAAATCTAGCATGGCGCTTGTATTTCTTTTTATCAAATCTGAAAATCTGGGTCAAATTGATTCTGTTTGAATTTTAAAATTATTTTTATGGAAACAACTACTAGTGTTTAGTTATGAAAGGTGTCTAATTTAGATGATGATTTAAAAATATATATATATATACGATCTTTGTCTAAAGAAAGCTGAAATATTTGAAGAAAAAAAAAAGGCTGAACTCTCATTAGATTTCCTTGTAACAAAAATTAGTGAAATATTTTAGATTAAAACTTGAAAAAAAAAAAAACCCCTATTAAATAGCAGGAAAAGTTGTATGATTCATGAACATGTTTCTATCCTCAATTAAAAGGGAATAATATTTATATAAGATATCTTAAGATCATTTTCACCATCTAAAAAAAACTCATTTTTTTCATTCGAATGTAAATATTGAGCGAAACCTTTTCCTTTCGTCGTTAATTGTCTTTTTTTTTATTTTAAGGGGGGGGGGAGAATATGATTCAATATATTTATCACCCTATTCTCCATTATTGTTATAATATCCCCTTAAATCATTTTCCTTCCTATTAATTTATTCGAATAAAGAAAAGTAAAATTATACTGCTGACTATTAAAATTGCAACACCATCAAGGAAGCAAATGCAAAAAAGATATTTATTGTATGTAAACAGTATGGCATGATGACAAAATTTTAAATTTGCAAGCAATTTAAGGGCTTATAGGGTTGAGAAATTAGCAGAAACAGCTGACATCCCAGGCAGCCAAAACGGCATTTACCCGATTAGGCATGGAGTTGAACTGGGCTTGGATGACAGAAACAGGCAAATCATTCCATGCTTTTTCGAATCTGTACCGCACTTCATCATCCGCATTTGCTGGAGGTGGGTGGCGTGCTAGTCTCCAAGCAACCCATAACCAGACGTTTTCAATGGGTGACAGATCTGGAGACCGTTCAGGCCAGGGCAACAATCGAATACTCTGTGTATCGAGGAAGGTAAGAAAACGACGTGTAACACGTGGTATTGTATTATTTTGTTGGAAGAGGCGTTTGGCAGGCCTTGAAGATAGGGTACAACCACTAGACGTTAGATGCCACAAATGTACCGATTTACTCTCAAATTAACGTCTATCCGAAATATAGATGTTCATGTTATATACCAAATGGCTGTTCAAACCATCACACCAGGTGCATGGCCCTTATGCCGATATTGAATGCAAGAGGGCGTTGAGTGGTCTCCTCGGAGCCTCCAGACACGTATACGGCCATCAGAATACTGCCCGCAGAATCGGGACTTGTCTGAAAAGACGACATTGTTCCACTCCTGTATCCAGATTTGTTGTTAGGGCTTTTCAGTTTTGCCGTGTCTCAGTATGCTGCGCTGTCAAGGGAAGGCGAAGTAATGGTCGCCATGCTGACAATCCGACCTGCTGCAAACGTCGCCGCACCGTACGAGCGGATACTGAGCTTGCTGCCAACATGCCCATTTCCTGACTAATGGCCCATGATGTGGTTATACGGTTTTGCATAACCAACCTCATAATATGTCTGTTTTCTCGGGCGTTAGTCATAAAAATGCGTGGAGACCCTGCATGCCTTTCAGTATGACCCTCATCAACGCACTGATTCCATATTCGCATGCCAGAGATTGGATTTCAACCAATGCGACGGGCAATATCACGGAACGATAATCCACACTGTCGATAGGCAACGATCCTGCCTCTATCGAATTACGACAATTGCTGGTAAGCATTTCTTCTTTTTCTCAATCGAGGCATAACACGATATTCTGAGCAAATCCGACCTTACAAAGCGCTTTTCGAATGAGAAATCCATTATACAACTTTTCCTTTATGCAGTGCTTCAGTTGTGGTTTCTCCTTCCTGCGTCGTCTAAATGCGCTGAAAAATTAATCATTTGCATATCCTAACTACTTCTTCCTTTCATGTGATTTTGGCGTTCGTCAGATCATTCCTTCCTGTTGTTGCAATTTTAATGGCCAGCAGTGCATTATTTCGAAATCAGATTGTGAAAATAAAAATTTCTCTAGAAGTATGGAAATTGTAACGTATCGAATACCTACGAATATTAACGTCGAACTTTAAAGCGGATCATAAATGAAATTAGAATTCAATTGGTTGGTTGGTTTTATTAACGTCGCAGAAGAAGCAAGACGAGGGCTATTGGAGATGGACCTCACAATTTTGAACCTCGGTCAAGTGATGAGGACGATATCTGAGCTGGCACCCCCTCTCTTTGCTTCCACTCAACGTCAAAAGGAGGACTTTTAACTACGACAGATTTAACTTGCATCAGCCCCGGCTACACGTCGGGTCCTTAGTAGTATCAAGGCTCGAACCTACGATTCGACGAAAACCGCCGGCCATGAATCCGCGGCCATAACCACTAGGCTACCGCGACCGTAATTTAAAATTAGAACACTCGGCTTAAGTAAACATCGCCTCGAGCTTGCGAACATAACCGAGGGACTATTTCAATGTACTCAAATAATAGTATTATTCTTAGAAAAAATATTATCCATGTAAAGCCGATCATAAGTTAAAGTACTGAATTTTTTTTTTTTTTTTTTTTTGCTTAAGGGGACTTGGCACCTTTCAAATGCCGAAAATCGATGAAAATATTGATTTTTCAATTATTAGGCTCAAAACGTACCTTGATACTTCTGGTATAACTGTGCGAAGTTTTGAAACGATCTGATTGAAAATATAGTACAATTTAGATTAAACATATTTTACTTTATTTTATATTAGATACTGAAGTTAAGTAGCAAAATAAATTTTTCAAAATATTTAAATTTTTCTATTGTACATTTTATATGCCTTTACTTTATTTATCTTATATGTTTCATTTATTTTTAAATATATTTAATATATGTTTTTTTCAAAGAGCATTCAGATGAAGATTTTCAAATTTTTCGCAATTTCGGGCTCAGACAAACTTTTTATGAAAGCTTATATTTTTGTTAAATGCTTTCAAATTGAACTGTTTTATGCTTTATTTTAAAGGTATATATCTATACATTATATCGACAAATTATTACAAAAATTAGACATTGTTTTGATATTTTTTTTACTGATTATTATTCTTTAAATAGCGTTTTCTCAGTTTGGGATTTTTCATGAAACCATGGTCTTTAAAACTACAAAACTTTTACAGTTATTTATTACACAACATGAATTTTGGTGTGTTTGTTTGTTATAATGTGCTTAGTAAAGTTAGGGATCAATTTTTCAATATTTTGAATAGAAAAAATATTACAATAGAAAATGTAGCAGAAATCATGTTTTTTTGACCTAATTTCCATAGATGTATGTTTTTTAATTTTATTCTCAAAAACTAATTTATTTATAGCAAAATCCATCCCTAAAGTTGTTACATATATTCTTATGAGCCTGACAAAAATTTTGGTGTCAAAATAATCATAATTGTGAAAGAAGAAGCAATTTTAAAATTGTTGAAATTTTTTAAAAAAAATTAATTTTTAAATTTTTTATCAAATTAAGCCCTTTTTTCATGGTAAAATTACTTTGTTTAATAGTAACTGTTAATAATATACACAAAAGATAAGTTTAAGCACTTAAATAAAAAAAAATGGTCAAAAGGTGCCGAGTCCCCTTAATTACGACACATTTTTTTTTTCTCCATATTCTACATTTAATTATGAAATACTCGATATGTTTCATTCTGTTTCCTACAACAGGAATTTTTCTAGAATAAAATAATAAATAGTCACTTTAAAATGATACATGTAGATGCATTTTTTATCATAAAATTTGAGCAATATTTCTTTGATTATTATACATCTTCAAAAAAAAAAAAAAAAAAAAAAAAAAGAATTCTTTGGTAAACACTCCTCTTTGGTGAGTGTGTTATGGGTCCTGAATACACTTGATAGGATTGTGACTTTCTTCGGTGATTGGATTCATTTCCTCAAGGATTAAACTCGTCAGAAGTAGTAGAATCTTTTGGAAATTGGATTTGTTCAGCGGGATCATAATAGCGTTTCATCGAAGATCATGTACCACATCTATTGTCCATCGGCGTAGCGAACTAGGATCAAAGTCTTGAACTTGATATGTTACGTCAGATACTCGTCGTAGGACTTGATAAGGGCGGAAGTATCTTCAAAGCAACTTCTCCAATAGACTTACTTTTCGTACAGGTGTGAAAATCCATACAAGGTCTCCAGGTTTATACAAGACTGTTCGATGTCTTACCACCATCGATTTTTTTCTTGTACTTTCGAGGTTCGTAATCTCGCAAGCTGTCTAGATTCTTCGGCTCTTGACAGTAATTTAGTAGTGTAATTCCCATCGGTTTCTACAGCGTGAATCGGGAACATAGTGTCGAGTGCCATCTCGACTCCCCGTCCGTGCATCATATAAAATGATGTGATCCCAGTTGTCTCCTGCCTCGCGGTGTTGTAAGCAAAAGTAAAGAATGGCAATATTTCATCCCTATTGTTCTTCTCAACTACAACATACATAGACAGCATGCCTATTAATGTTTTATTAAAACGCTCTGTTAGCCCGTTAGTTTGAGGATGGTATGCAGTGGTCATTTGGTAGATAATATTGCAGGGTGATTAAGTTCCAAAACTAGTTTCGATTGAAGTACTTGCCATCAATCTGTAAAGATTAATTTTGGTGCTAGATGTTTTAAGATGATGTTCTCAGGAGAAACTTGGTTACTTTCAGGGTTTCAGCAGTAGGTAACGCATTCGTGACTGCATAGTGGGTCAAGTAATCAGTACATGATTACTACATTATGACCCTCTATGAGGATCTATTATTTATTACCCCTCAGATCAATAATTTATTAAATAATGATCGATTTATTCCTCCTCTGTGACTTTGGAAATCGTCCAAGCTAGTCTATACCTATCCGATGGAATGGTACGATTGCAGGGGGGACAGGTACTACATGACCGGACGGCTGAAATGATAGAGACCCGGACAATAGAAATGTTTGCTCACTCTGTTATACGTTCTGACAAATCATAAGTGGCCTGCTGTAAATGAGTCAAGAAAATATTGAAGTATATATTTACGTATGTGTTTCGGAATGACCGGTAATCATATCTTTCTATCTGGATCAAAGTTCTTTTTGCAAAGTATTCCACCAATTAATTCATAAGTTGTTCTTATTGGTTCTGAGTTTTCTGTTGAGGAGATAATTTTTTTCGAGTTCTGAATTTTTCCTCTGTTCCGCCGCTATGTCCAAGAATGAGTTAAGGATGTTCACTTCTTCAGAGGAGTCAATGTTATCTTCCAACGAATATCGAGATAGGCTGTAAGCTTCTTTATGCTTCTTTCCACTCTTTTATAAAACGGATATGTCATATTCTTGAAGGCGCAAGTCCCATCTTGCTAATCTTCTCGAAGAATATTTAAAGCTAATTGTCTGGCACATAGAATTATGGTCTGTCATAACATTAAATTTTTTCAAGAAAATGAATGGTTGGAGTTTGTGTATTACCCATACTTCAGCAAGACATTCCCTTTCAATTTTAAAATAATTCATCTCTGGTTTAAAAGTGTCCGTGAAGCATATCTCGTGTACACCTTGTAATTGTAAAAGAACTGTGCCGATTCCATAACCACTAGCACCTGTATGTAGTGATGTGGGAGCCTTCTCGCCTAACAGTCCTAAAATAAAGTGGGATTTTAGTGCTTTCTTCAACATGTAAAGGAGTGAATTGTTCGAGATCCCAATGAAATATCGAGTCCCGTTTCAACATCTCCTGAAAAGCTCGAGTCAGATAGCAAAAACTTTTAATGGAACGTCGATAATAAGAACAGAGTATCAAAAAGCTTCTGACGTAATGTAAATTCTTTGGAGTCGGGAAACTATTGTCAGCTTTTATATCGTCCAGGTCAGGCCGAACGCCTTCTTCTGAAACGAAATGATCCAAAATTTTGATTTCTCGGGTGGCAAAGTAACATTTCTCATAATTGAGAATCAGCCCAGCTTTTTGGGTGAAACTCAAAACTATATTTAACCTTTCAAGATGTTCCTCAAAAGTTTCGGAAAACACCACGATGTCGTCTAGGTAACAGAAGCATTTTAAGTGACGTAGTAGATTGTCCATCATTCTTACAAATATTGCGGGGGCATTACATAGACCAAAAGGCGTAACTTTAAACTCATATAAGCTTTCTGGGTGATAAAAGCTGTCTTTTCATGGTCAGCTCATCTACCTCAATTTTCTAGTAACTGGCTCTGAGGTCCATTGTTGACAAAAACGTAGCATCCTTGAAATAGTCTGGTGTATTGTCTATACGTGATAGAGGGTGCACATCTTTTTTAGTGATAGGGTTGAGGCGGCAGTAATCTAAGCAGAAACGCTGATTTCCGCCATTCAATTCATCCAAGATAACTGGAGAATTCAAATGACTGAATTATGCCCATATATAGCATATTCTACATTTTTTTATACTATACAACTCTCAATTAGTGACACTCAATAGGCTCTTTACCTTATTGCTTCATGGCCGCCAATATTTATAAGGTGTTTAACCTTTCCCTTTATAGCTTTTGATTTTTTACATTCGTCGAAAACTCCTGAAAACTTCTGCAGTTTTCCAAGAAGCCCCTCTTTTTGAGTCGACAGGATATTAGAAACTAAGATTCTTGAGAAACTGACTTATTGTGTGGCCATTCTGTTTTGCTTAGAATGTAGTGTTAGATTCGACGTGAGTAATTGTACTAACTGCATTGCCTACAAACATATTCTTGGGAATAATTTGAGCAGCGGCTTGACCATTAGCAATCCATAATTCACCTTTGCCATTACGCAATGTTATTATGCTAGCTGGTATCATAATTTTTATATATTTTTAGGGACATCATTTTATTTCCTTGCACTATCACGTCAGTATTTTGATCTCCGCTCTAAATGGCAACAGGAATTATCGCGACGGAAGGAGCAGGTATAGTGGAATCGTTTATAGCGTGTAAGGTCCAGGTTTGAGGATTTGTAGTTTCATTTACAATGTCTTCCAACGTCAGTTCAGATCTCCCTCAGTATATCACGTCTTGTGATGACTTCAGAAAATCCGAACCGAGGATGACTTCTTGATCACAATTCGATAATATTGTAAATTCAAAAGGTTGGGTACGACAATTAATTTCCACACGACGTATGCATTTTCCTAGAGGTTGGATACAGTTTTCATTGACAGCTTCAAGAAGGTTTATTTCTTCGGACGGGAACAAAGTTTTTCGAAGGCGGTGCCTGTATGGTTCCGAAATGATAGAGGAAGATGCCCTGATTCCACTGGAGCATGGACCAGACGGTTGTCAACAATAACTTCGAGATGACATCCGGATACCTTCGCAGCCAGCAGAGGATTTTTTTGACGGCCTCACCTCCTAGGAAGGTCGCTAGTTTTTCTCATTGCGTCGGCTGGGCGATGAGCTGGAATGTAGATGTGGCGACGGCGATCTAATGTGACATGTCGGGGATCGTCCTCGAGATGGGCTCGGTGAGTTGACTGTGGTGGCTATAGTCAGCTTGGTCCCTCTCATTAGATCTTGGTTTGGCGGCGTTTCTTTTGTTAGTTCTGTAAGCTTCAAAGATAGTCCTTTCTCTATCTCTGCATTAAAGTATGATATGTCCCGGTCGAGCGCAATGGAAACAGACAGATTTGTTGTCTGCGATTCACCAGAGGTCAGTTGCCCAAAGCTCAGACTCAATAGTCGGTTCCTGCCCTTCCACAACTGTTGAGTAAAGTAGTTGGCGTCTGGGTCGTGGACAAACTTCACTTTCATTCCACTCACGGGAGAGGTTATAGGGCTTCCTATACCTCTTCACGGAAAATGACTTCAAATGATTATGCTTCTTGATTGTCAGTGTTCTGTACAAGTACCCGTTATAGCTCTTCTCGGACAATTTGCTGAATTATAGTGACCAGATACATTACTTCAGATTTTCTTTTCTTCTGGATGACGTTAAGTAAGCTATCAAATATCTTTTGGGTAACTCGTCTCTCTTTCCTTTCTTCTAAGTACTGACACTATTTCACAAGTTCTTTCATTGTTGGAAGCTCTTTAGTCAGAAGAACTTGATAATAGTCCGCCGCAATGCCCTTTATGATGTGGGTTATCTTTTCCTCCTCTGGCATTTGAGGATTCATTTCTTGACAAAGTCTCAGCATGCTTTGAGTCTCTTTTCACAGGCTTTTGTGCCCGCCATTTAAGCTCTTTTTCTACTCTCTTCTTTGATCTTCTATTGTCATCAAATGTTTTGGTGGGTTCCCACTCGAATCGGTCCCAAGATATTAGAAATTATTCATTATTCTCAAGCCATTCCTATGCTGTTCCATCCAGGAAAAAGTACACATTTACCAGGCAGAAAATTTCATCAATTTTATAATATTCCGCTACTCGGTCATATTCCTTAAGCCACTTGCTTGGGTCTTGGACATGGTCTCCGCGAAGCACTGGGGGATTTATGGCCTGATGCACTTGGGATGTTATAATCATGGACTTCGTTTCTGTGGCCATCTCCTTTGATGCTTTCGTTTTTTTCGGTGCAGTATAGAGCCGAGTTCAGGAGGATTACTTTGCAACTGATTATTTTTTACCGCAGTAGACAATTCCAGAATGTAGTAGTCGTTGTACCCCGCGCCTCGACTAAAATGTCACGTAGATATTGTAGCAGGTTGAATTAAGTATACAATAGAGAAGTGAATAACGAGATTTATAAGTAGACTAAGAACATCTACACTTGGCTGATAATTCTCTCAGACTGAGAATGCATGAATATATATATATTACGTGAGAATATTCTAGAGCACTGCTCTGGAAACATAAAGAATGATGAGGAAGATTCTACAAATAATAGAAGAGATAAGAGCGAACAATTAAACAAACCATTTGTGTGAATTGTTAATGTTGTCACCATTAGGCTTAGAACCCAGGAACCCTCGTTTTATAAGCGAGCGCTTTACCTCTGCTATGTCATAGCGTTTGGATGGTTTGAAAAAATCACAAAACGTTTGAACATTCACAGCATTTAATTAAAACATTTCACATTAACATTTACACGATCACAAAACATTTAGCACAGTTATCAATTATACATCGTCTACAACTGTCTTCATCGTCTACAAATCATCCTTCTAGCTGCATGCTCCCGTCTGATTCGCTGGATTACAACCTCGTGTGATGTGAAACGAGCGCCCTCTATAGTATTATAACCAGCGGTTTATTCAAATTCTACATCTACGGTGGTCCTGGAAAAAGGTGACCTCACCGTCTTAATTCCAATTATAGGAATTCTTTAAATAAGGGTACGTCTAGTCTCAACCTAGAAAACAAAGCTGAAAAGAGAAAATTTAAAATCAGTAACAAAGCACAATAATTAAATATCATCTATCGTCCTTGGAGTATCATCGTCTTCAACAAATTACCATCGTCTTGCTTTGCCATCGGCTTCACTTTTCTCTTTTTTTTACTACCGTCTTCAAAACACGTATAAAACAGTCATGCATGGGGAAAAAGTAGTCATAAATGGGGAAAAGTCATAATCGGTAGACACAGTATAATAAATGAAGTGATGGGTTATCTTACATTGCACACCATCTTCTTATAAATTCTGAACAAGTTGTTGTATTTTTTGGTTCTTCATGCTCTCCTTCTTTTGAAACTTCATATGTGTCATTATCTCTAATTTTAACAATTTTGTTTGACCCTAAATATTTCAATTTAAGCTTTAGATGTGTTCCGAATGAGTACGTCTTATAACAACTAAATTACCTAATTTATATAGCAATGAGAGGCGTACGCATTCGTAAGTAGTACACATTCATATTCTGCTCTCGAACTTTGAATATTTGTATGTTAACATTTTTTCATAGATCGCTACGATGTTTTTCAAAATTAGGTTGAAATTCGACTTCGACAATTTCTTTTAATTTATCAGTATGCTTGTTATTCCTTTTGGTACCGAATAACAATTCAAAAGGAGTAGTATGAGTACATCTTTGATAGGTTAAATTAATAGTTTGTTGCAGTTCATTAACATATTTATACCATTGCGAAGGATTTTCAAGCGACAACTTTGAAAGAATGGTAATGATAACGTGATTTATTTGTTTAACATATACATTAGCACGCGGAAGGTCTGTTGTAATTAAATGATGATGTATATTTTATTTTGAACAAAATTCTTCAAATTCTTTTGACGTAAAGGCAGTGCCACGATCGGATATTATTTTTATTGGACTTCCAAATGTAATTTATTTTGCGTTTCGAGTCTAGATATAACTCCAGTTGGTGATGTTGTCTACGTGGGATATAACCAGATGAATTTTGTAAAGCCTACAATAATCTCCAAAATATGTTTATTATTTTTTGACGTGCCTTTTAAACGTCCTAGGTAATTTATGTGATATATATGTAATGGTATATCCTCTTTATGAATTGGATGAAGAAATACTTCCTTCTTTACCGCTTTTCGGTTTATTATGATACATTGCACACAATTAACTATTATTCTTTCAATTTTTTGTTTTGATTTAGGAATAAATAATGATCTTGTGTATGTAAGTGTTTCTCTGTATACTTAACTTCTATATGTCCCTTTTAATGAGCATTTTTAATTACTTCAGTTTACATACTTTCAGGTACAAATATTACTTCTTTACCGTCAACAAACTTATACAGAATTCCGTTACGTTCGTAACAGTCTTCACTATCGGAAATTTTCAAAAGGTTTTTAAATGTTTTTATATCGCTATCCTCGTTCTGAGCTAATTTAAATTAAGGTAAAACATTTTCCATAGAAATACAAAGCGTATTAACAGGGGATCTACTTAAAGCTTCAACATGAGACATTTTTGAACTAGATCGGTGTTCTATTACATAATTTTCTTCCAGTAATAACGCCTATCGAACATTTCGTGTAGATAAGTCTTTTTTGTTCATTGTCTTTTTGAAATGCTAAACAGTCTGTAACGATCTTAACTCTAGAAAGACGGGAATTTTTCTTTTACTAAAAAGACGGTGGACCGTCAAAATGACGGGTAGAAATAAAATCAAAAGTAAAATATATCAAACACATTTTTTAATAAAAATTATCAAAAATATAAATATTTTAAAACGAGAAATAGTATTTTCTATAATTTATTTTTGAGTATTAATTTATATATCGAAGTCAATAAAGCACGTTATTTTAAAGAGGAAAATACTAAAAAATAAAACAAAATCTGACTAAATTAATTTTTCCCTTAAATATGGAATGGCGCTTAGCATGTATTTTGATTCTACATCTGTTGCAATCCAAAATTTAATACCAAATTTATCAGGCTGATTTTATATGTATTGTAAGAATGGGTATAATTGCGGAAATATTGCTCATCAGCTGTTATATTTTCTTTAGGTTGGTAGCGAGAAATCGAGTTTTCAACGAATCAATCCTAAACAGAGGGTATGAGAGGAAATTTACCGTTTTGAAACCTTGAAGATTTTTTTTTTATAAAATCTCATAAACCTTAATATTTCCTTAAACCTATTCCGTAGCATAATATCATGAAAAAAAAAAGTAGGTCTTATTCCGTAAATTACTGACAGAGAGTCCTTTGGCAACAATTTGCTCATCGAGCGTACAAAAGAGCTAAAAGGCATCTAACATAGTTAACTCATCCATTGACATCGACCAGTTTCATTTTGGAATTACCTTCGAGCTTCTGTTTCAGTACATTCCAATATTATTTTCCTCATAGAGTAACGTAACCCTGTATTCAGTCTTCCTTCTTTTTCTTTTATTTTGTAGAAAGCGCTATTAGATATTCTTCCACTTTCTAAGCGTCTTTTAGCATAGAAAGACACTCCACCGGGTCCCAATAGTATATAGGCTTTGAAAGAGTCCAGGTTTACTAATGGTAAGCATCCTTACCCATATCGTGCCGTCTCGTGCAGCTTCGGTATTTTATGTAGATCCCGCATCAGAAGCATTCAGTAACATAACCCTGTATTCAGTCTTCCTTCTTTTTCGTTTATTTTACAGAGGTAGATTTGTAGATTTAGTTTTGGTTACCGAAACTTGTTTATGTGTTTCGTCTTCAAATTCAGAATCAGTATCGGATGTTTCAGTTTTCAGTGGAAAAAATTCCTTATCCTTCTCAGGTATTTCTTCTCCTTCTGATATATTTTCATATAATTCACACAGAAGTTGAACAATTTCTTCATTATTTAGACCTTTACAACTAGTTACGTTACACTGAATATCGAATATTACTAAAATAATACGATTTGTTCGTTATCACATATTTCTCATTAGAGCACTAGTCACGTGAACAAACAGGTATTTCACTAGAAAACATTTGCTTCGCATTTCTTATGAAAATATCTATCGTTTAAAAGAGGGGGGGGGATATAGAGGATAGAGTAGGAGATAAGAGTTATTTTAGTTCAAATAATAGTTTTTATAAAACCATATATATATATATTTATTTTTGCATATTTCGTTTTTATTATGGTTTTTCGATTTGCACTGTTTATTTTAACTAGCTTTCCCAAATGCCATCAAAATGACGACTTTCCATCTCTTTAGTTTTACAGTAAATTTCCCACCTTCTTTACCGTAGAGTAAACTTTTGTACATGTGTGTGCCTGTTTCACGTAAAATTAATAAAAGTCATAAAATTTCTGAAACCTGGGAACAAAATTGTAAACGTAGCACATAATACAAACTGCGAAACCGTTAAAATGACGGCAGCCGTCTTTCTAGTGTTAAAGGGTATTTCTAATAAATAAATTCTAAACTTCTTTATAGCTTCTATAACAGCAAGAACCTCAAGTTCCTAACTGGAGTACTTTTAAGCGTCTGTGGTCTTTCTACTCATGAAATACGTTGGATGAAAACTATTATCATTTGAAGACCTTTTCAGTAAAACTGCTCCATACCCATCCAGGCTAACATCCGTATGTAATTCCGTTTCATAATTAGGATTATATATTCCCAAAACAGGCTTCTGAGAGAGTACATTTTAAGCTTATTAAAAGAATTTTTCTCTTCCTCATTGAATCTAAATTTACCATCCTTTTTCGAAAGATCCCTAAAAGGTTTAGCAATAATAGAATAGTTAGGAATACATTTTCTTAAATATCTGGTTAAGCCTAAAAATCTTTGGAATTGTTTCAAATTAGTCGGTTCAGGAAAATTAATAACAGTTTTGTTTTTTAAAGTGGATGGATAAATACAACGTTTTACTATCACATGTCCCAGAAATTCAATTCTTTACTTCAAAAATATATTTCTTAAAATTGATTTCTAAATCATATTCACACACAAGATTGATCAAAGATCGAAAAATGGTATTGATGAATCGTTGGAAAACTGATGGTGAGTTGCATACGCCAAAAGGTACTTCCAAAAAATAATATTGTAATTCATGAGTGACAAATGACGCATATTTTCTACTCTGTTCGTTTACATCAACATGAAAAAAACAACCTTTTTTTTAAAAAAAATCTATTGTGCTAAATACTCGCGATTCTTGTAATCGATCTAAGATATCTTCAATCAATGGTAAGAGAAATCTGTCTTTAACTGCAATTTTACTTAGCTTTCTATAATCTATATATATTAGTGGAGTTTCATCTATTTTTTCCTTAACAATAACAACTGGACTGGAATACTCAGGAGAGCAAGGTTCGATAATATCCTGTTTTAACCGTTCAGCTATTTAAGCATCAACAATCTTATTTTCCGAAAAAGGTGAACCTCACGGTCGTTGATATATCAGTTCATTATTTTTAGTTGAAATACTTAATTCTACGTTAGTTGATTTAATCTTCTTCGGTTGATAATTTAATATGGATTGACGCACTTCTTTAATGGATTTTGAAATATTATACCCTTTTTTTTTCTTCAATTTCATCAAAATTAATATTTACTGGTAAAAAAAATGAGAAAATATTGGTTTTTTTTTTTTACACAGAGATTTATTTTTTATTGTAAATCCATTGTCATTGATTATAACTTCCTCTAGCAAAATTACATTAAGTCTTAGTTTGCATCCTGTGGCATAGCACCGTTTATAACAGCACATATATCTGTAGTATACTTAAAGTTATCAATTTGTATCTCTTCTTTAAATACGCCTAAGGGCTTTATTTTGCAATCTCCTAATCCTTAAAAAATTAAGTTACACTGATTCAGTTCACATATATTTAAGTTTTCAATCATATTTTCAGAAATTAACGTAGCTTGATTTTCAGTATTTATCAATGTTAAAATTACCGAAATGAATCATTTTGAACAGATTTGCTTGTTAAACAATATTGAAAGATGTTACACTATCATTGAATTTCATTTCCATATTTAATTTCAAACATTCAGACGCCTTGTGCCCCAAGTTTTGACATCTGAAACATTTTAAACCCCTACTCTTATGTGTACAAAATTTAGATAAATGTCCTTTACCACCCCAATTAAAACAAAATTTAGTATTCTGATCATAATTATTTCACTGTTTCTGATTCACAAAATTATCAGATATTTGTTTTGCTTTATTAAAATTATATTTACTATTCCTTTTTGATAACTTCATAAAATTTAAGTTTTTCTCTTTATTCGCGTAAGTTTTTGCAACTTTACAAAACTAATTTATTTTCATGTTTATCATTGATATCTCTTATAATATATTACATTGATGTGATATCTTCAATTCTTTCTCGATTACCCAACTCTTTAATTTTAAAATAATATTTCTCTAAAGACCCAGATTCTTTCATTTTACGCTCACTTCATATTTTATACAATTGGGCTGAATTAGTAGTAACCTCAAATTTATATATAACACTTCTTTCAGTTTCTCCTATGACGTAATATTTAATTTCCTTTTTACAAATAATAAAGCATTAACATCAAGCGATCGTTTCGCAAAAATGAATTTTTGAAGATCTGATAAATAAAACATTTTGGTTGCGCATTCAGATTGCTCCCACCAAATGGAGATATTTTCATGTAACTCACCATTAAAAGCAGAAATAAATCTTTCTTTGTCAGAGAAGCTTATAGAGATGTTTGGATTTTTATCTGCAACACAGCTCCACTCCTTTGAATGCTTAGCTGACTTATTAATGTTCTGGCTCTGTACTCATGAATTTTGTTTTTCTATAATTGCGTTTTCCTCTCCGATATAGATCGATTCGAATTTTGAATATATTGATAGAGCAAGTTAACATCATTTAGCAACACTAATATTCGCTCGATTATTTCAGTTTTTGCTCCTTGCAATGAAATATTCAGTAACTCACAAATACTAATCAACTCATTTAATGAAAAATTATCGTTAATGGTTTTTAATTTAGATTTAAAATTAGAGTCATTTACCGTGAATTCAAAACCAGTAAAGTTCCGGATTCTTTCCGTATTTTTAGCATCGCCCTCTGTATCAAAAATAAGCTTATGTAAAATTTTAATTTTTTCTTTCTTCAGATTCTTCAGTGCATCACTTATCACATTAATTTCGTCAATTTTCATCTCTAAACTAACAAATAAGAATAAAGCTGACTCACCTCAAAGTCTTGAATTAAATTCTTGCAGAGCACACAATATATATATATATATATATATATATATATATATATATATATAT
>BMAW01076938.1:377833-406403 GCA_019974015.1 Nephila pilipes | reverse complement strand
ATATATATATATATATATATCCAAAAGGCGATACACTACTAAATTAAATAAGATCACAATTTAATTCGAAACAGAGGTACATTTTTTTCTTTTTACATCACGAGTTCATGACACTTCTGACTTATGTAGCATTCCTACGTCCTCGTGTTTGGATGGTTGGCCAAAATCACAAATCGTTTGAACATTTATAACATTTAATTAAAACATTTCACAATAACATTTACAAGAACATAAAACATTTAACACAGTTATCAGTAATGTATCGTCCACAATCGTCAACAAAGACATCATTCTCGCTGCTCGCTCACGTCTGATTCGCTGGATTACAACCTCGTGTGATGGGAAACGAGTGCCCTCTATAGTTTCTCAATCAGCGGTTTATTTAAATTTTACACACACAAACATAACTCTTTTTCTTACACGATTTTGAAATAACACAGTTCAACAATATACTTTTTTACACGAATGTTTTGTTCTAGCTTGAATTCTCACCCCCATATTTTTTAATTCTAATTTTTACATTATAATCAGTCGGTTAATTATGTGTCTGCATATGCCAACACATGTGTGAATGACTTGGTCTACTTCGTGACTTGCTGTTCTGGAGTTATGGGTAATACCTGAAATTTATAATCACTTGTTTTATTTCGTTACACTTAAGAGCGATATCGGTGAATGAAAAAAAAATTCTGAATACCCCCATAGATGGCGCTGAGTATTCCAAGGTATTTGGCACGTTGTGTTGGCTGGAATATCCAGCTTGAGCGATAAATGTGTCTGCCTCGAAGTACAATGGTCAGTGGGGTAATCGGGGGGGATATTATGGAGTTTTCACAGCTGTAAGGTTGAAAGAGCCAAAGATTTATTTGTTTATGCTTGAGTTATGTCTCTCTCTCTCTCTCTCTTTTTTTTTTTTTTGAAGGGGATATATGTATGGTCAAGTTTCTTTTCTCCTAGTATTAAAAGCGCTTAAGATTAAATATGACAACTTTATTTATTTTTACAAGGAAAAATAATAATAGTAAAAAATAACAAGAAATAAATAATAGAGGAAAAATTATAGTGAATAAAAATGTAAAACAATAAAAAGAATGAGGAGAGTTGTCAGGCATTTATCAGAGATAGCACTGAAATGTAGCCATATAATATTTTCGAAGATATTTAAATTTAATTTATAAAAGCAATCAGTATAATGATTATTGTTTAACAGCTTACATAAATACATTTAATCAGTATAAATGTTGTAAAACAAAATTTGAATATTATTTTATCATGTCAAATCTAAATTAACTGTATACTTAAATTTTATTTCTACTAAATAGACATATTGCGATTGAACTATGTATTCTATTAATCATAATTGTTTCTTGAAATTAAACTTACCGTATGGTAACTCCTCATTTTTTCAGAAATTCAAGCAGAAATGAAGTATAAGAAATTGGGGAAAAACTGCGGATCTTTTTCAGTCATATTTAACTATAAAAAAGCTCTCTCTCCTCCTCCCCCCAGAAAAATTGTTCAATATAAATTTTTAATAGTTCACTTATTTTCGTTTTATTGCCTTAATAGTTAAATTTGGAAAATATATATTATTATCATAATACATTTGTTAAAAAAACAAATTCCGGACAGTAAAGGGGAGCTTGCATCTATTTCAGGTTTGAGACTTTTATCTTTTGTTTTGTCTTTTACTTTTCAGATTTCTTTTTATATTAAAATATAAAAATATTTCTTTCCATATGCTACGAACAGCACTTTCTGAGTAAGACCACAGTACCAGAGAAAGTTTGTTTAGAATTTTAAGCAAATACTTTTTTTTAAATGATGCCTGTTTCCAAAGAATAAGCCAATATTATTGAAGTAAATAAGAAATTAATAATCTTTAATTCATTAAATACTTTGATTTATTTTGTACTTATTAACATCGAACGTAGGAGCAACACGAGGACTTTGAGCGATGGACATCGCAATTTTAAACCTCGGTCAAGTGACTGGGATGACACTTGAGCTGTCATCCCCCTCTCCAAACTTTCTTCTAATCCTTTATTTTTCGTTATTGATTCAGTACACATATTCAAATACATCCGTAACAATTGGATTAAACAAAAATATTTAGGGCAATGTTTTTATTTTCCAGATTTTGAAGGTCATAATAAGTTTCCATTATTAGAAGCAAATTTCTCTACACTTAAGTAACGATATGATATAGAAAATAATAATTGCGTAAAGTTTGCGTATGGTTTAACTTTAAAAGTTTTATGTCCTTCAAATCTTGAAAAACGTGAAACTTGTGCTTAAGATATTTAATAACTTTGTTATTCAAGGGCTTCAACAATTAGGAGAGCAAAATAAGATAATAAGTTATGAAACAACATCAAATTTTATTTCTTTAATTTGTAGATGGTGGAAAATTGTTAATCTTAAAACAACTGTAAAAGGACAACATCTGATGATCCTTATCAAAAACCGATTACTTTATCACCGGATAACAAATGATGTGAATTCTTATACACAATTTTATGTGGTAAAATTTCATGGAAGGAAAAAAAAATTGTACTATTGGAATCCTAACTAAAGAAACACGTCTTGCTTTTATTCATGTAACATATGCTTTACAATGCATTTTACAATATCCATATGACAACATTGAACAAACGGCTCTTTCAAATATTTCTTTTTTAAAATGTGGCTCCTAAAGATAGTGCAACTGGCACCCCTGTTACAAAAGATTGTGTTATTAACTTCTCACTTAAAAGCAACACGATGAATATTGGCGACGCACCTCAGAATTATGAACCCCAGTTAAGTGACCAGGAGCACACTTGTGATCTGAAAGTCTACAATTCTTCCATATCACGCCAACGTGATAATTTGGTGCCTCTACAGATGTAACGTACATCAACTCCTCTATAACATAAGACACAGTTTACACAATGCGTGGTTCTTAAATCAAATAACGTCAAAATGTAACCCAAAAAGTTAGCTGAAGGAAAAAAAAGCGCAAGAATCAAAACAGTTTTATTTTCTCTATCGCGTTTCAGACAAATCGTGATATTTGAAAGACTTCTACAATTGAAAATTATGCATCTTTGCTTTTTTGAATTTAAGACATCATTTGCATTCTTAGAAAACTAATTTTCAATCTTTCAAATGAATCAGAATTTTTTCTTTAATTTTTTTTTTCTAATTTAAATAAAAAAATACTTATGCTTAGTTATAATATGAGGGGGAGGGGACCCTCTGATAAACCAAAAAAAAAAAAAAAGTTCAAATTTGTTATGGTAATACAGTTTTATGTTAGATAGCTGTTCTGTTAAATTCAACTACAATAGATATTCTTAGAATTAATTATAAATCTGAGCTAATATGTGTAAAATGTATTGCCCCCAAACTATTACAAAAAATTATTCGAGGACTTGGTTAGGAAATTGAAAATATCCAATTTTAAATTTCAATAATAATAATCAAAAAAAGGCGAATGTTACCGATTATAAAGTGTGAAGTTCTACACTGATTAATATATTACATAGATTAATTATCGATTAATTTAGTTAAAATTTTACTTGATTTGTTTCCGTACACCAGTTACATAAATATAAGTTATATAAAGCTTTTTCCCCCTGTTACTGAATGAATCATTTATGGTCAATGCAAAATTTGTTACAGTAATCATTTGGTAAAAATTGATTGACAAGAAGGAGGGTCAAAAATAGAGAAGAATCGTTGGGGTATCCAAGGGTGCGTCCCCCGTCTTCATCAAAGTTAAAATCCAAATGAAATAAAAAGAGCACAAGGATGTCTTGGTGTCTTGTATTTGCTTAAAAAAGGCAAGTTTCTGTGATAAAGGGAAAACAAATATATGGATGTTGCAATCAGACAAAAAAAAAAAAAAAACACGCAGAGATAATAGATATATTTTATTTTTCTGTGATTATCAGCTTATAACATCAATGATTGGGCTTCGAAATGGTTATATTTTTAACGAATGTGGAAAGCGCATTTCCACAGGATTTAGTTCAGTTTTCTTTATGGAAAAAGTATAATAATTTTGAAAAGATTATGAGAAGATGAGATTGAAATGCAAAAATATTAATTGATCGAAGTAATCTTTTGATAATATATTTATTTACTAAAAATTTAAAAATATATAATGTATACTTATAATTACATTTATGACAAAAATAACTTATTACAAATATAATGTATATTTACGATAATTTCTTATTTACAAGTTCAAATGATGTTGACCTCGAAAGATTGAAATTTATTTCCAGTTTTTTGCTACCAATATTCATTTATTTGTTTTTCATTCTTCTTTATATGACAATATTCTCAAAGGATAAAAAACACAGTTGATTGAAGCAATATTTTTGTATTTTGTTTCTTTCATACGAATACTATGAATATTATTGAGCGGTTAGATATTTTATCTTATGATTCTACAACACATTACAATAGAAATTGAAATATGAAAACAATGTATTGTACGCAATGTAAATTATATGGAATCCAGCTTAAGTAAGAGTATTATATTAATATTTTTTTCAGTGGCTCTAGACTTAAATTTTGTGAGATGCTTAATTTAATTTGAAAATATAATAATAAATAAATAAAAGAAATTAAGTTAAATAAAAAAAATAACTTTTGCTGGAATAAACAAATTAATTCAGTGCATTTGACTGAATTAAAATTTCACATTTATACTTCACGAAAAAATAATTTGTATTTAATTATATTTTTTAAAGGTTAAAGAAAATTTAAGTAACTTTCAATTGATTTTAGAAATGTTCACTATTAATTTAATTCAGATTCTCTCTTCTCTGCTTTCACTTCAATAAATCAAAACTTGTATCTTAAACATCTTTTCAGTAACACAAATTTACCATTGCACACAAATAAATTTTTATGAACACGCACAAAACATTCCCAAACCGGAGAGTTTATTACTGGTTAGTTCGTAAGCTTCGTGTACACTTCTGTGAATCATAAAACTTTCTCCATTATTTACCATAAGTAACAATTTACAAGTTGCTATAATTTCATTTCATAAAGTAACTGTAAATGTTCGCCAAAAATAAGCATTCCTTGCCAAGGGTACATTCTACAGAAAAAAATATGCTGGTGCCATCTGTTGCAGATAGTCCGAAGTACGCCAATAATTAATAAAAATTCCTTTGAAACTTTAAATAATTGATTAATAACGACATAAAACTATATTCTGGCTACGCTATTCGATAGAGAGAAGTGTATACTTCTAACTGTTTCAATTCTGATTGAATCAATAATTTTTTTCTTGTAGGGAATGTGTTCGAACATTTCCTCTCCTATACTTTAACATAGAAAATTGAATATCCATTTTACATAAAGGCAAAAAATTGTAAGTTTTCTTAAAAAAATCAAAATTCTAAGAAAGCTAATTAATAAATAATTATATTTGTTATATCCATAGTAATTTATATTAGTATTCAAGCATTTCTTCTACCAGAAAATGTGTTCGAATTTTGAGTCCTATTCTTTAACATTAGCCGAGAACAGCCTTAAACTAGAGCACAGCATTTCGGTTTCCAGCCAAACTGGAAACCCATCATGTCACTGTTTCGACTATATTCATTCCCTCAATTTGAAAAATTAATTTTAGCATGGTAGTAACTTGAAATGTCCTTAAAATCACTATTTTGGTCATGTATATATATATTTTTTCAAATTTCTATGCATTTTTTTTATTTCAAAAATTTAACTCGATAATGACAAAGCCGAAGGTGAGGTTCAGCTATTAACCCATTCGCTCCCAGCGTACCACATGCGATACGCTCGTGTTTGTTCTCCTGTGACCAGCGTATCACAATTGATACGCTCTGTGAGTATCTTTTACGGCCCAACGTATCAATAGAGATACGCTTGATGAGAATGTTTTATTTGATTTTTTTAATGTTACTATATGGCGTTACAATACCGCGAAATCTATGTAGATAGGTTATTTGGAGTGTTGACATTGGTGATATGAGCTTGGATTTCACTTCTGGCTACCAGGAGGATGGTAATTGTTAAAAGCAAATGTTGTGGAGCAACTCTTAAAATATAATGACATGATTTAAAGGGTGCACTTGCTTTTGGTTTACATTTTCTTTCTTGCTTGCTTCTTAGAAGTTCGAAGGAGAATTTATGGCCCTTTATGGGGGTTAGGGCTTTTGGTAGCAGATTATCTCAGCTGTTCGTTTCATTCGGTCGGTTTTTATTTGTAGCGACAATCATGACGAAAAGAAAGTATTTATCTGATACTGAGATTTGTGAACTAATGAATGAATCTGACAGTAATGTTAGCGAAAATAATCTAAATCCGTACATAGACATTAAAGTAAAAAAAAAAGACGAAGAAGATGAGCCCTTTGCTCAAAATCTTGCGTGAAGTGTCAAAATATGTGTGTAAAACATGTGACGTTGGACTATGCATTGAATTTATTTTTATATATATACCATACAGCAAAATAAGATTTATTTTTTATATTTATATGTTCCATGTAATGGTACATCATTACACCATGAAACTTATGTAACAAATGTAAATATATTTTGTATTTTCTTAAAAGATATGATTTTTATGTAATTGTTTTATGTAAAAAACATACAATTTTCAATTAAATCTTTTTTTTATTTCGTATATATTAAGTTTAATGCATTTTAAATAATATATACAAATGCCAAAATATTTTAATAAATAGCCGATTTTAGAGGAATTTTTTTCATGAATTAGGCTTAATATCTAAAATCATCTGGGCACAGAGTGACACTCCGCGGCAAGAAGCCGCGGGCCCAGAGAGGCACTTCTTTCCCCCCCTCCGGTAGCGAAAGGGTTAACGGCTGATTTAATTCACGAGGGCCTTAAATTTGCTAGAAATATGTAACATTTTCTTATTCATGATTCCGACATGAAGTGTGCATTAAAATTTCAACTTAATCTTGAGTTTTGTGTAGCAGGATTTCAAGAATTATGTGAGCTACATGAGAAACAAAAAAAAAAAAAAAAAAAAAAAAAAAACAGCTTCTAATAAAAGACTTTGTAACAACAACAACAACAACAAAAAACAATAGAGGCCGTTAATAATGGACGAAATTCTTCAATTTAACCAATTGCTAACCACACCTTACAACAGCCATTTTCAAAGTCAATATTTGTAGCTGGTACGAATAGCTCTTTTTCGAACATCAAAATTGTATTGCCAGTTATCATAGCATGATCTGTCTCTTCAATTTGTGGACTAAGAGTGCATATTTGCTTCATTGAATAGGCCTCGATTAGCTAATCTCTAGCGGTAAACACGGAGCAATATGATTTACTCTATTCTGTGTCTACTGAAAGGATTTCGGTAAGTTGTAGTTCTTCATTTCCACAGACTATATAATGGCATCAATAGCACGAAAAAAATTCCATCCACAAGTATCCTTTGATGGCTGCATTTGGAAAACACGGGAAATTCAAATGGCGTTATCGTCCAATTCAGATCTACTTTCAATACACAGCATCCAGAAGCGGCCACAGGACGCAGTTTGCAGAACCATCATATTTTCAGTAAACATCGGAACACTTAAATTTTGACGTAATTCTTCAGATATGACGGAATAATTGGCACCGGAATCAACTACTGCTCTTATACGTAGTCCATTCCTTGTGACATAGGTCATATTCTTTCCCATGCTGGTTGAAGTATGCGTTGATGGGTGTTTTTCAATTGTTTCCTTACATCCTGAAAGGGACCTGGCTTAGTTTTCCTCATAGGGTCGGAGTGGGGAACGGCTGACTTGGTTTGCTGGCGACAATGACCACGGACGACTGAAGGAGCAGAGAGGGTATGGAGAGCTGTGTGTGTAATTGGATGCAGTAGGTTGTTTGTAGTCATCATCAAGGCTTTGCTGAGATTCATTGTCCACATCTCGTCGAACGTTGGATGATATAGTGGCTGTTGATTCTGAGAATACTCTCCATTTCTCTTTACAATAATGAATTACGTGCCCCGGGTGCTCACAGTGGTAACAGAGAGGCACATTCTCGGTAGTTCTCCACAAATCAGTTTTACGCTATACAATGGTGGGGTTTCTGACGGGACGTCTAGGCTTTTGCCTAACTTAAAACTGGTAATATGGAATGATACTGAGTCTGATTGGATTACTGATCAAAGCGAGACCCTTCACGACTTGTCCCAGATTATAGATGCAATGTCCCGACGGGATATGGATTTTTCTTCGGTATACGGTATTTTCGGTAGAATCATCTGAAGCTCTTCCTTAACAATACGGAGTAAGAGGTACTGTAGATCAGCCATATCTGTATCGGGGGACATAATACAAACATTGAGTAGCCTCTGAATTTTAGGCCGGACGATACGTGTTCATTTAAGTTTTTGTGTCATTCGGCAATGTTTAACAAATTCATCAACGGTTTCATAGTCCTGAACCAGTAAGGGTTGGTACAAATCCTCTGCGATTCCTTTCATCAGCCACTATCTCGCCTTCTTGCATAGCCGGATATACTTTTCGACATAAGACAAGTATATCCTGGATGCACTACTCGGATGTCTCTGTACACGTGTCAGTAAGCAGCTTTCGGCTTGGCGACTTAGATCGTCTGCATCGCAAAACGTATTGCTTGGGTAGTTTCAGTTTCTGAACGTCATCATATTCGTGAAGGTGTCCTCATTATTGTCTAACCATAACTAGCTGTTCCAGAGAGGTGGAAAACGACATTCGCCATACACATTTTTTTCCTTCTAGCGGTTATAGGATGCGATCCTTTCATAGTCTCTGAGCCCTTTTCTAGCATTTTGTTGGTAGTCACCCGAAAAAGTGCACAGATTTCTAAATAGCTGGTAGGTTAGTAACAGCACTGGGGAGATATTAGTTGAAGCTGTAAACTTCGATTCTGTGTTATCAGACATCGTTGGGGAAGTCATCCTCTTAATGCTTCTACTTGAATTTGTTAATTAGCAAAATTCAGGCATGAGACCTTGAAAGCATAGACTTTTACGTAGCTGCTCCGTAGTCACGTCGGTTACCCTGCATTTCCACCAAAAATGTCGTGTAGAATGAAAGCCAATAAAATCTCAACTCGAGAACAAACTTTATTATCCAAGAATGGGAATTAGTACTAAGAACTTTAACTGGAACAATAAAAAGATTAGAATTCAAGATTAATATAAATTGACTATAATTGAAGATAATAGAATGCAAACTAGGATAACAGGATGATGAAAACCTATCACCAATTTACAACTTTGCAAGAAGTATATGTACACGAAGAATAGGATGCTCTTTGCTTCAGTTCAAACTTCTCTGCACAAGCTCTCTAAAATAAATATGGTTCACAGATGGACTTCTTCGTTCGACGATGGTAACATGCAGACATCGTTAACAACATGCGGCGAGTGAATGTATACAGGTTAATGGCGCAAGAGGCTCTTATGGCTCTTGTGCCATTAACAGGAAACGAGTATCGCTACAATATATATGTGTGTGTGTGTGTATTTTTTTGTGTGTATGTGCAATAATAAATACATTTGACATCTTTCTTTTTATTTCAATTTTTAAACGTGAAACACTTTCTTCCTCTTTCAAAATAACTGAACTCTTCTATCAAGCAGCGTATGCAAGATTGCATCCTGAACTTTTTTTTTTCTGTCGAATAAACACAGTTTTTCGAGGAAATTCCCGTTTCCTCCTCTCCCATATAAGCTGTCTGTGTAATTTAACTCTTTTTCTCCTTGGACCGCGGTAGCCTAGCGGTCAAGGTCGTGGACTAGCGGCCGGCGGCTTTCGTTCAGTCGCCGGATCGATCCTTGGCCGCCAAAGACCCGCCGTGTAGCCGGGGCTGATGCACGTTAAATCTGTTCGGGGCCCAAAATCCTCCCGTTGGAAGGCGTGGATGTTAGGAGAGGGGGTGCCAGTTCAGGTGTCGTCCTCGTCACTTGACCATGGTTCAAAATTACGAGGTCCGTCACCAATAGCCCTCGTGTTGCTTCTAGTGTGATGTTAATAAAAAACTAAACTAAACTCTTTCTCTCCTTTTTAGTATAGCTGTATCAGTCACGACGACATGGGCACCTTTATTCACCAAACTAACACCGAAAACAACGTCGCCAAGATGGTACAAAAGCCGAAAGTATTTTCTTCATGGAACTTCAAATTTCCATACCAAGTTAAGTTTGAAAAGGTTTACCTAGTGATAGAAAAAGTAATAAAAATTTCTTTTCGGGTTTTTTTTTCACTTATTAAAAGGAAAATCAGGAGCAATTGGAACCCCTGAAAAGGCGGATAGAGAAGGGCCAATTCATAGACTCCAACTTAACTGAGAGTCAAAAAAGCTCGAATAAGCAAATCAAAATTCAAAGTAATGATGATTTTTTTTCAATATTCATGGGATTTTGTATCTTCACAGGGTTCCTGGAGGTCAAACTATTAATCAACATTACTATCTTCACGCATTTTCTGAACTTCGTGTGAAAGAATAAGGGGGGGGGGAAGAGAACTGTGGAAGGGCAGGTCATTCCGAATTGTCTGTTAGGGGTATCTAAATCAAGTACAGCAACCCAGTTTTAGACCATCCACTTTAATCACTTTATCTTGCACCATGCGACTTCTGTTTCCTAAGGCGAAATTTGAATTAAAATTTGAGTTAATCGAAAATGTGAAAGAGAACGCAGCACGTGCAGGACATGAGCTGACAGAAGACTTCCAACACTGTTTCAAACAATGGAGGATTTGCATGGATCATTGAAGGGATACAGAAGGGGTGTATATTGAAGTTGATATTAAGTAAATATAAACGAAATCAAAATGAAATGTTTTACAATGTCAGTTTCATTAATAAATAGCCAAATCTTTTACTTAGTTCAAGAAATAGAGCAATCGTTAAGTTTATACATTGCAATAATTCAAACAGGCTCCTGTAAACATACTATTTTAAGTTTTTATAATTACAGATTCTAAAGTTATTGTTTCATGTGTCAAATAATGGGTTAGAAAAATTTAAACTGAAATTATCAAATGGGGGTTGCCCAAACTAAAATTAACAAAACCATTATGATGTTTCACAAATATTCTTACATTTATTATTGATTGTAATCGGATGTTTCATGTTATTTTCTTTGTAGACACTCGTATTTTGAGCTTTTGGTGCATTTACAGTGGCACAAACAATTGAGGATACACCTTACTTTTACTTGATAAATTCAACTTTCAATCAAAATAACACCTTAACCAGAAGTGCAAACGAATTTTTATTCTTAGACATAACAAAAGGTTTAATTAACAGTAAAAATAAAGAAAAATCAACGACAAAATTCTAAAATAAAATTTTTTAGAGGCATTTCAAATAAACATAAGCAGATTTTTACCTTAAAAAATTGAGGATACACAAATGAAATTTTTGTTTAACTACGTTGTTGATTTCTTTTTGCTTGCTACTAATAATCTAAGTTTGGGAAATTTTATCCTAAACTTTTTCAACTGTTATTTCTGTCTTTTGAAGTTGGTTATGAGAATATAAAGCTGTAATTTTAAATGGAAAATGGCTCCTTGGAAAGAGACTAGTATTGATGTAAGAAAATTTATATTAAGGTTATTTAAGAAGGGAAGATCTTATCGTGAAATAGCTGAAATTGTCGGTAGAAGTCACTCATGTGTCCAGAAAATCATTGGGAAATTTAAACGCGATGGATTAATTCAAAATAAGAGTGGAAGAGGAAGGAAAAGTATTCTGAGTGATGTAGCTAAAAGGAAAATTTTAAAAGATATCAAGATTAATCCTAAACTGAGTGCAGTCAAACTAGCTGCAGAAACTTCTCGAATAATCTGCAGAAGTGTAAGTGCTGAAACTGTGGGAAATGTGATTAGACATGCTGGATATAGCAGTCGAGTAGCTAGAAAGAAACCTTTCATAAGCTTACAAAATCGGAAAAAGCGTTTGGAGTTTGCAAAAACTCATCAGTTGAAGACAGAAAGCTTTTGGAAGAAAGTTATATTTAGTGATGAAAGTAAATTCAACATTTTTGGAAGCGATGGTCGTCACACCGTTAGGAGAAAGCCGAACACCGCTTTGGATCCAAAAAATTTACGTCCTACAGTTAAACATGGTGGTGGCTCCGTCATGGTTTGGGGTTGTATGGCTGCAAATGAGATAGGAAATTTAGTTTTTATAGATGGTATAATGGATCATAAGCTTTATATAGACATACTCCGCCACAATCTTAAAGAAAGTGCACAAAAATTGGGTTTAGATGGAAATTTTATATTTCAGCACGACAACGACCCCAAACACACGGCACGTAATGTCAAAATGTGGTGTCTTTTTCATTGTAAACAGCAATTGCACACACCGCCACAGTCTCCTGACATCAATGTCATAGAAAATTTGTGGGCCACACTAGAAACAGCGGTCCAAAAACACCAGATTAGAAACAAAGCCCATTTAAAGCAAGTGTTACAAGAAGAATGGGATAAAATATCTCCAGATACCACTAAAAATTGGTCGAATCGGTACCAAGACGTTAGGAGGACATTATAAAAGCCAAAGGACATGCAACAAAATACTGATACTGTCTATGCATGCAATATATCGAAAAAATTTCATTGGTGTATCCTTAATTTTTTGAGGTAAAGATCTGCCTATGTTTACTTCAAATATTTGTGAAACTTTTAATTTTAGATATTTTTTGTTGATTTTCGTTATTTTTACTGTAAATTAACCCTTTTATTACGTGTAAAAGTAAAAATACGTCTTCTATTCTAGTTAATGTGTTATTTTCATTAAAAGTTGGATTTATCAAGTGAAAGTAAGGTGTATCCTCAATTGTTTGAGCCACTGTATGTAAAATATTTTTTTAAAATTAATTAATATCTTGAACACCAATCAAAAGAAATTTTGAAATTAACAAAAAAATACTTTCACATAGAATATCAATCTTCAATGGGTCACCAATAACCCTGGCCAAGTTGCTGTGCTTGACATACGGAAGATCAATACCCAATTCATCACCTCTCCAAAAGATCCGGAAAAGCTCTTCATGTCTCTTATGAACCAACATAAGTCTAAGATTCATTATAAGTTTAACTTTGCTGTTTTTCATACAACTTTAAGTGTTTACGAGAATTTTTCCCATTCAACATTCCACCCCTCCTCCTGGGCAGAGCTTCGACTCTCAGGCCTACCTCACTCTCTACTCATCGACCAATAGCAATCCAGCTTTTCGACTCAACAATCTCTCATTCTCAGGTAAAGCCTAGGTAGCCTAGTTGTAACGGTAGTGGACTCACGGCCAGAGGTTTTCGTTGAGTCGTGGGTTCGAGATTTGATGTCCCGAAAGGCCCGCCCTGTAGCCGGGGCTGATGTACGTTGAATCTGTCAAAGTCCTCCCATTGGAGTGGTGGGGAAGTTAGTAGAGGGGATGCCAGCTCAGGTGTCGTCCTGGTACTTGATCGAGGTTCAAAATTACGCATTTTATTACGCATTCAAAATTACGCATAAATTCTTTGCATTTCATGATATTTATGCTAGACATTTTTGACATTCTTCAAAACAGTAATATTACGGTCTATGCAAATGATATTTTTATTTACAATAATGGCATTAATTGGAATAAAATAGTAAAAGAATACAAGAGCCCTTAAATCAAATAATACTTTTTTAGTGTATGGGGTGGATGTTAACCATATTTCCAGAAAATGGTAGAATAATTAATTTTTTAAGAAAAAGAAACCACTAATCCTTGCATTTCACAATAGATGATTATGAATTTCCTGAAGTTTTGCATTTGAAAATTCTTGGCGTAATTTTTGACTCAAATTTAGCTTAGAAAAGACATATTGTTTACCTCTGACTAAAATGATTCAAGAGCTTAAATATTATTAAAGCAATTACTTCTCTTAAATTAGGTACGAGAACACATATTTTCCTTAACATTATAAATACTACAATTCGATCTGTTTTAAAAAAATTACGGATACCATTTCTTTTCTCTAGAAAAACTAATAGAGAAAAATTAGATCCCGTATACAGTGCAGCCTTATGTTCAGCCCTAGGACTTTCAAAAGTAGTCCAATCAAAATGTTACAAGCAAAAACTTCAAGTAACGGTATCCAAATTGCCCATGAAGTAACATAAAATAATTATCCCTGAAAAACTATTCCCAAATTCAAGATTCTCCTGAGATATACATGAACTTTTCTATACACTTACAAAAAAAAAATTTGTCTTCCTCAATGGACAGTAGCCGCAGTAGCCTGATGGTCATGATCGTGGATTCACAACCAGTATTGTTTTCACCGGATCGTGGGTTTGAGTCCTGTTGCTAGATAAGACCAGCCGTTTAGTTCTACTGATGTACTTTAAACCTGGTCGAGGTCCCAAGTCGTCCCGTGGCGATTGTGGAAGTTTGGAGAGGGAGGTGCTAGCTCAAGTGTCATTCTCATCGCTTGACCGAGATGCGTCTTCAATAGCCCCTGTATTGCTTCTTAGTGTAACGTTAATAAATAATCAAATCAAAACTCTCAAAGGATGTACAATACCTTTCATGAACTTTGCATCCCTGAAGAAGATATTTTTACAATGGATACTTCCTTCCCCTATCTATGACAATTAGAATATTAACATTTTTACGAAAGAATAGCCTTTCTAAGAAGAAAAATATCCCAGAGATCATAGTGTAAAAATATGTTTACTGATTACATACAAATAAAGTTAAAGAACAGCGTATTAATAGCAAAAAATGGCTCTAAATTTGATAATCAAACAACAATAGGAATCAATCTCCCAAAAAGATGTACGTCAAAACTTTCTTCTCAGAGAATACAATTCTATCTTTACTATTGAAGCTATAGGATTTTTATTGTCTTGAGAAATGGGCTACAATAAGGAAAAAAAAAAAAAAAAAAAAATACATGATTCTAACAGATAGCCTTTCGGTTATAAGATACCTCCAAAATATTAAAAGATAATCTAATGTAATTATTTTAAATTTAAGCTTTGTGCTCCAAACAATTCTTCAAATAGCTCAAACAATTACAAATGGAAATGATATTAATAATGGTACTCAAAGGAAATGATATGAACGAAAACGTTGATAATATTGGAAAAACGCTCACAGATCCTTAGAATATTATTCCTTTGGTATCAGCAGAAGATCTCCGATAATATTTTTAAAAAAATTTAAAAATTAAGAGGATAAAAAGTATCAGGCATGAGAATTTTAACTACATCTCACAGGCAAAAAAGCGGAATAATCAAGCAGCAAAAAATAGATTTGCAAAAGTACTAATCAATAAAATTAGATCCAAAAAGAGTTACCTCAAAATGATTTACTTTATAAATTTAAACAAGGAGATTCCCCGTTTTGTTCTTTTTGCAGAGTACCGGAAGCATCCTAACCTGTTCTAAGTATAAAGTTCAAAGAAACATCTTGAAAATATTCATTTCACTACATAGTTAATGGTCCTGTTCAGAAATAGCGAGATGCAAGATAAAATATTATATTCAAAAGATGAAAAATTTCTTATCTCTAATCATTGATCTTAAACATCCTAATTTCCTTTAAACTTACATCGATTTCTTTTTTATTTTAACTCTGAGAGATCAGGATTCCGAATCTTCTGAGTAAGTATAAGTTCCAACTGACATAACAAGATCACGAAGATTACTCGAAGCATAAGATAACGACCAAGGCTCCAAATACTCTTCAGTATCAGAACTGAACTGAAGTGAACTTATATGATTGATTAGTATTTTTAACGTCGTAATAGAAGCAATACGAGGGCCATTGGCAGATTGCCCAAGAGGACCGAGCTCACCCAAGGGATGAAGAGCCATCCCCTCCGGGAGACAATCACCCTCACACTCAGCATTTATCGACAAAAGAACATAAGATATTAAATATTTTCGAAATCAAAAGTAAATAAAGCTTGCAATGTATTTACAGGGCAGAAAATATACATAACAGGAATAAATAACAGTGGGAATTTTTTTGCAGAAATAATATGTATAATAGACCAAATGGTACAATCCAAAAAGCATCCACAAACTCGTGAACAAAAAATGAAGTATCAGCCAAAAATATGTACAATGTATACAATATAACTACACAATAAGGAAAATTGAAATATTCAAAAATGTAATAAAAAATTGAAACATTTAAGAAATTTGTTAGGTAATTTTACGAGCCGTAAGAATACAGGATTTAAGCTTGAAATGCAAATAAGGAAACACCCGAATCTTAGCCAAATATGTTTCGCTTCAACTATAAGACCATTTAAATGAAAACTTTTGGTAAAAAAGGCAAAAGAGAAAACGTAGTGGTCAGTATCTCCAACAGAGTCACAGGAGCATTAATTTGTATTTCTCAAATTAAAACTATTTTAATAACCAACGAAAGGACCATGACCAGTTAAGAAGCAAATAATAAAAACAGAATTGGTATGAAAACTCAGATCTGGTCTCTCGGAATAAGGACTGAATCCGAATATCGGTAATTCAAGTTGACAACGAGACATTCCATTCGGAAAGAAGCTTATTTTTTAACATCTTAACTATATGAGACTTAGGGGGAAAGACATACATTCACTCACCATCTTTAAAATTCAGAATAAGTTGCTAATTTTTCTTTAATGATATTATTAAAGGCCGATCTATTACTGGTACTCTGCAATAGCAATATTGACAATAAACGTTTGGTATGAATAGAAACTTTGAAGTTATGAGAAACGGCACACAATACTGCAAATCCGATTGCCGAAAGCTAGGCCTGGGAAACTGAATTATAAGCATTCACTTTAAATTTGTAGACCCTATTTAGGATACCCTGGTGAAACACACACTCAGCCAACCTACTTTCAGATGCAATCCTTGATCCGTAGGTGTAAATCTATCAATCTGAGGACACCAAACATTTGTTAAGAAAAAGAAATTTTTTTTCAGGACAAATAGCTCTCAGAGAAATATATGTCGAATGGGATATTATTAATCAGGTGAAAAGAGTTTCAATTATGCTGCTTCCAAATTTGATTTTTCAGAAAAGGAAATTTTAGGGTAAAATGAGGGGGGGGGGTAGCCCCAGAAAAATTACCTACAAAGCAGCAGTTATAGATGCCTAATAGGACTTGTAATTTCTAAAAGGTAACTTTTGTAGATCTTTTGCGTGCGATATGCGAAACTAAATGAAAAATTGCGTCATCACAGCGAAAGTTTTCTTTAAAACTAAATTTAAATGGATGAAGTATATTGCATTTTGAGGAATCCAGAAATTTAATCTATTAACAAAAACACGTTTGACAATTTTCCCTATGGTAGGTGACAAACAAATTGGACAGTACGATTTGACAGATGACGGATCCTTACCAGATTTAAGAAAGAGTTTCAGTTTAACGTCCCTTAAATTATTTTGGAAATAGGAAAATTGCACACACAAATTTAAAAATTTCACTAAAAGGTTAGGAATATTAGAAAAAATATTCTTCCAAATTCCATAGTCCAAAAAATCAATGCCGGGAGTCTTTCCACCTCTAAGATTTTTAAAGACCAAAGACACATCTTCGGTGGAAACAATCGGGCGTGGCATAAACTCTTCAAAATTCGCATAAAATGTCTACTTGGACTTTGGGAAATGAGAACGAATTAAAAATTCATATATTTCTGCTTTGGAGAGTTATCAAATGGCCGATAGTTCAAAGACTTGCCTAAAGCAACCCTGAACTTCAGGCCAAATTTATTGATGTTTCAAAAGTGCTCCCAAGAATAGCCCCAAGAATTTTCCTTTTATATAAAGATCATTCCTTTTTGTATTGTAATTGTTGATTATCTATTTCTCTAGGTGGACAATTATTTTTTGAAAACATTTTTTTCCTTTTAAGAGCATTTAGTTTATTTCTAAAAATTTTTTAATTAATTTTTTAATTAAATTTTTTGTTCCACCTGGAGGAAACTGGGGGAAATGATTACGAAGAGATTTGAAAGCGGACAACCGGATGGATGAAATCAATAAAATATCAAAATCCTCCAACTGATCAGAATTCCGAATTAATTCAACTGTTTGGGTAAGTTTGGGGTAGGAATTTTAAATTTTTTTTTATAAATTTATTGGTACCGTATTTAGTTTTCTAACAAAATTGGAAGAATTTAAATCGCATAGCAGATGTACACCCACAAACTGGTGATTACTCGGAGATTCCAGGTCCAAACCCTCCTACCTATCCAACACATGAGGAATGCTATTAGAAATCAAGGAAATATCTGGGTTGCCTTTACCTGAGAAAGTCACAAAAGTGGGACATAATTCTGGTATATTTAAGAAATTTAAATTATGTTGTAAGGCGAAATCGACCAGAAGATCCCCCGGGTATCAGTAAAGTCATAACCTCAGACGTGTTAACTTACATTGGAGTCTACCAACATGAGACAACTATTATTCGCAATTTTATAAACATAAAGTTCCTTTAACATAATATCAAAATAATCATGAGGAGGGAAATGTAAATTTGTTCGTAAAATGTAGAAAGTTCTTTAAATATAAGTAAAACACCTATACTGTATGTTCATTTTTTTTTTTTTTTTTTTTGTAGAATTCAGGGTAAATTAATTTATTAAGACAAACAGTGAGACATTTATTTTCAAACGAGAAATATTGAATTGAGCCGGGGGAGGGGCAATTTAAAGGATTATTTAAATTAAGGTAAGGATCTGGTATAAGTAGAATATCGGATCCGAGTTCCGAAGCTATCACAGAGGCCTAGAGATGCACAGCCCGCGAGTGATAAGAATTCAATTGCAAAATATTGATTTGATCAGCAGAGTACGAAAAGTAAAATAATTGATGACCGAAGTCAGTGTGGGAACAAATATGAGAAAATATTACCAACGAAAATGCGTACGACTAAAAACAATTTTTTTTTTTTTTTGATTTTTCAGCGTGGGACAATACTTGTCCCTGTACCTGTGATTAAGGTCTTGGCTAGTTTCAAAACCTGATTATATGCATATTAGTTTATGCTTCTCTCTGTGCATGTAATTCTGTTATAAGACTCCATTAATCAATATCGGTAGCAAATATGATCCTTTGCACTATGTTTTTTTTTGTGTCCAAATCCCCCTCAAAGATATAATTCGAATTAAAAGAAATATTTCATACATTGCATAACACTTATCAATAAATTAATTCTTACCCTCTCAAAGTGAAAGTATAAATAAGACAAATTCTTTATATTGTGAAAATTTGGGGTCGACTCTTACTATCTAATTCGTACCTTGTTTGGTTTTAATTGGAAATTTAATTTTTAAATTGTTATTGAGTGTGTGTTGAACATTTTATATTCTTCTGAATTAAAGCCCCTTTTAACAAATAGGCGTTTTATGATGCATCTACTTCAAACAATATAAATTGTGTATATCTAGCCTAAGACCTCCTTATATCAGATTTTTTCAGGGAATCGATCTTCCCGAGTTCCGATACTAGTAACTGCACATCATTCTCATCGACCAGGGTGATGGCCAGACCTCCGCGACTAATTTTGTTGATTTGTGTTATTTTGAACGATTAATTCTTTAAATGAGTTCTGAAGTAACTTTGTTTTTAATTGTATTGAAATTTTCATCAGTGGGAGGTCGGACAGTCATGACCCTTTGTGGTCTAGGTTAATGACGAGAAAGCGCTGAAGTAGATGAAGGACTTGCCAAGATCTATGAATATGTCGATTTCATGGAGTTAACCACCGTTTCAGAAGCTTCTTTGAGAATTTGAGTATTAGTAAGAAGTTATCTATTTGTTTCCTGTAGGATATGAATATTATCTGTAATTTGTTCTTTAATATTAGTAGAAAGTACATCAAAGCTTCTTTGAGCTGCTATAAAGTATCCATTCAGTTCAGCATTATTCCATTCAAGTTCTATAATCCGGTTGGAATATTCATTCAGATTAACTCTGTAGTTCTTTTCCTCCTCAGATTGCGAGACATATGTTTCGTGATTAATTCGATCTTTTAGTAAAATTTCGTTGAATTCCTTGGAAAAAGAAGTGATGTCACTAAATATTTCTGATCTATTACTTTTAATTTTCCTATCTCCACCACAGGGAAAGAACGTTCCAAAATTAATTAGCTTTTCATTTATAAATTTGGATTTCTCTGTAGTTGGGATGACTAGAATAAGCTCGAAAAGTAAAATGATTTCAGGGAAAAACTCTCAAAAATATTTTTCACATCTCAATTTCAAAAATGAAAGGACGTCACCAACAATAATAGTCTTATCCTTAATTAATTTCATAAGAAATTTAACACTCTCTCTTACGGAGAAAATCCAGAAGATGTAAAACTTGCAGCAAATGTATATCAAAAATAATCCGGGAGAGATGTAATGTTAAACACTCACAGAAAAAAAAAAACAAAAACGGTAAACGGCAAGCAGATGCTCGAACACGAGCACACAGTGACTTGAAGAGACAAGCCAGAAACTCTAGCAGAGGCCTCTTCGAGAAAATACAAAAGGCTTACCGAAAGAAGTAGCAAATAAATAAAAGGACCGCACAGCTGAATGTCTGAGAAGGGAATGGTATTGGTGATGGACCTCGCAATTTTGAACCTCGGTTAAGTGACGAGGACGAAACCTCACCTGGCACTTCCCTCTCCTAGCTTCCGAACCACGCCAATGGGAAAAATTTGATCCTCGATATATTTAACGTGCATCCTCCCCAGCTGCACGGCTGATCTTTAGAGGCATCAAGGCTCGAACCCACAATTCAAGGAAAACTACCAGCCGCGAGTCCGCGCCCTTGACTACTAGGCTACTAACTGATGTCCTAGTAGTCAACTACTAACTGATATGAACATTACTTGATAAATGTTTTCTATGTTTATCATGCTGGAAATTCCAGTTTTACAGCATATTATAATTATATAGTTCTATGTGTTTTTCGTTCCGCGGTAGCTTAGTGGTCATAGTCGTGGTCATGGTAAAATGTTTTTAGAAATCTTCAATTTTTAATCTGTTTTCAAAACTTTATTTATTCTTACTTAATAAATATACATATTTTTTCCAATAATAATTTTATGATAAAGCATCTTATTACTGAAAGCTGTCCACAGGTTTCGGTGCTTGAACCCTCTCTGAAAAATTGACATTTTAATTCTATCTTGGACATTGATTGCGAGAACTTTTTAGTTTAAGCTTTTGCTGATGATCTGGCATTTATTTCCACCAGAACTTCCAGAAGAGGCTAAGAGTATGACTCTAAAATTTTAATTAATCTTGTTGTTGAGAATTTGGTGGTTATTTCTACTGGAAGTTCCAGAAAAGGTCAAGAGTACGACTCTAAAATTTAAATTAATCTTATTGCTGAGAATTTGGCACGGCTAAATTTGGAGAATTTGAATGAGAAAACCACATCTGTTTTGCTTAGATGTCTATCAATCCATAACAAGGGAGTTCGAGGTGGCATTGTCTTTAGCCGAAACCCAATTTTCAAACTAAACAACTCCTACACTAACATTTGTAAATCTTATAAATATTTAGGTATTCTGATTGACTACCAGCTCACCTGGACCCCCTACATTAACAATCTTAAGGAAAAAATTTATAATCTTTCATTACATTTTAATATGGTTTTCTTCGGTAAGTTCAATTCCAAAAAATATAAGTAATGGTACTTATCTGTTATTGAATCCATAAAAGTCTATGGTGTGGTAGTCTGGGGCGTTTCTCTAACTTCCTCTTAAATTACTGGGTTTAACCTTAATCACACACACACACACATACACACACAGAATTAATCTTTTGAAAATTATTAAGGCCTACAGGACGTTTCCAACTGCTGCTTTGCAGGTAATTTTTTTGCAATGGTTCCCCCATATTCTAGCCCTAAAATTTCCTGTTCTTAAGAACCAAATTTGGAAACAGCATAATTCGAACTTTTTCACCTGGTTAATAACACTACATTTGAGTCGAATGTGGTGTTATTAACCAGGTGGAATTAATTTTAATTAAATTCACCAAGTAAATTAATTTTTAATTAAATAAACCAGGTCAATTAATTTTTCGTCCCGAAAAACAATTTCTTTTTCTTAACAAAATTTCGGAGCACTTCGAGTGGAAGATTTACACTTACGGATCAAGGATTGGATTCGAAAGTGGGTTGGCTGGAGTATGTATTTCACCAGTGTGTCCTAAATAGGGTCTACATATTTAAACTGAATGCTTATAGTTCGGTTTCCCAAGCGAAGCTATCGGCAATCGGATTTGCCGTATTGTGGGCCGTTTCTCATAACTTCAAAGTTTCTATTCATACCGACTGTTTATCGTCAATATTGCTACCAGTACCAGTTATAAACCGACCTTTATTAATATCATTAAAGATAAATTAGCCACTTATTCTGATTTAGTGAGTGAGGGATTTAGTTTAGTTTTTATTAACATCGCACTAGAAGCAACACGAGGGCTATTAGCGACGGACCTCGTAATTTTGAACCTCTGTCAAGTGATGAGGACGACACCTGAGCTGGCAACCCCCTCTCCTAACCCCACACCACTCTAACGGGAGGACTTTGGGCCCCGACAGATTTACCGTGCATCAGCCCGGCTATGCTGTGGTACTTTAGCAGCCTAGGATGAGTCTGAGCGAAAACCGCCCGCCACGAATCCGAAGTCATGACCACTAGGCTACCGTGGCCACCAGATGGTGAGGGAATGAATGTCTTTCTTCCTGAGTCTCATGTAGTTAAGATGTTAAAAAATAAGCTTCTTTCTAAAAATTAGTAACTTATTCTGATTTTTACAACTTATACTGGATTCGGGCCCGCGTAAGAACGAAACTACAGACTCATTTGCAAGACTCGCTGCCACTAACGGTGAGGGAAGAAATGTCTCTCTTTGCTTCTCGGTCTCGTATAGTTAAGATCTTAAAAAATAAGTTGCTTTCTGAATATTACCTGTATTCATGTTCAGTCCTATATTCCGAGACCTAATATGAGTTTGTATACCAATTCTGTTTTTATTATTTGCTTCTTAACTGGTTAAGGTCTTTTCGTTTGATATTTAAATCGTTTTAATTTGAAAAATACAAACTTATGTTCCTGTGGCTCTGTTGGGGATTCTGACCATTACTCATCCCCATTTACTGAAAGTTTTTATTTAAACTATTCTATTTTTGAAGCGAAACGCATTTGGCTGATATACGTGAGTGAAAATCCTTTTACTTGCATTTCAAGCTCAAATCCTGTATTTTTGTAGTTTGTAAAATTACTCTACAAACTTCATCATTGTTTCAATTTTTGATTTCATTTCTGAATATTTCAGTTTTCCTTTTGGTCTGCATTTTTTGTACCAACGCTGAGGTCGGCCGTTGCTGAGCAGACTGACTGCCTGCGTGAGTCATAGTGTCAGGATCCGTTATTAGAAGGAAAATGTGACGTCAATGGGATACATATTGGTATGCATTTAAAAAAAAATAGAAAGAAAGAAAAATGAAAAATGGAAAGTATTAGAACTATGACGTCACTCTCTGTAAACACACTGTTAACTTTTATTTCTTTTGAATCACGAAATTATGAAAAAACTCTCTCTCTCTTGTTATATGTTTCTTCATGTACTGTTATATTTTACCCTTTATTGTTGTTAAAAAAAATTCTTTTTACCAATAAATGTTGCGTGCTAGTGTATTCAATTTCTTATTACATTTTTGAATATTTAAATTTTCCTTATTGTGTAGTTGTAATTGCATACCTTGTACATATGTACATATTTTTGTCTAATACTTCATTTTTTGTTCATGAGTTTGTGAATGCTTTTTGGATTGTACCATTTAGTCTATTATACATATTATTTCTGCAAGAAAATTCCCACTGTTATTTATTCCTGTTATGTATATTTTCTGCCCTGTAAATACATTGCAAGCTTTATTTACTTTTGATTTCGAAATTATGTAATATCTTATGTTCTTTTGTCAATAAATGCTGAGTGTGAGGGTGATTGTCTTCCGGGGAGAGCGGTTTGTAACTCTAAGCCCTTGGGTGAGCTCGGTCCCCTTAGGCATTCTGCCAATACCCCTCGTGTTGTTTCTCAGTGCGACATTAATAAATAATCAGAATCACCATGCTTTTTTTGCAATATATCTTTGTATGAAAATTTATCTGTGGTTCCATTTATTGGATATAATGGTTCCAATACCTTTACATGGTTTTTAATAACTTTTAATTGTGTTTCTAATTATTCAATTCACGCCTGACGGGTTTGAACGGTGTGAGCGCAACGCGCCATCTCGTCTGATTTTTAAGAATCAAAATGATTTAAATTTCTTTCCTTTTTTTTTCTTTTTGTTAAAATCAGAAAATATGCTACGGGTTTACAAAACGATATTGATTTATTGAATGAAATCAAAATTTGTCATCGAGTTATGCCTCCCAGCCTCACAATATTAAAAGTATATTATAGTATTTATTTAAAAATAATTTATTTGAATTTCATACAAATATTTTGAGTGTTCTGCAAATTATGTAATTTACCAATAATCGTCGCATCTGCAGAAAGTTATTTTTCAGGATAATGAAAAATTTCTTAAGTCGTCAAGACTTCCTTTTTTCTTTTATTTACCGGATCCACCTAAAAACTAACTATGATTACATTATCAACAAATGTAAGAAAATGAAACACACAAAACAAATCCTATATCGTATTCTTGTTCTAGTAAGTCGCATAGTCGTATTTTAAAAGTATGGACAGTAATTTTGTATGTTATTTAATTGATTAAAGTTAAAAATCTGTCATCTGTAATAAATGTTTCTTTTATTAAAGTAGTTTAATTACTTATTTCTATATATTCCTTACTATTCCAATTTGTAAAATGTAATAAATGACACACAGCAAATGAAGTAAATTATTATTATATTGTGCGAAATTTGTTTCGAGGATGTGCAAGTTAACTTTGCACGTCACTTTCTTTGGGCCAGTCCTTTATGAAATTAAAAATTTTAAGAAAACTAGAACAGTTTGAAAATATTATTTTTGTAAATAAAGTTATATAAAAGGACGTTTATATTTTTCATGAGAAACCAAACAGTGGAGGCAATATAAGATTGAGACAAAAATTCTTTACTTACAATCGATTTGGAAAAGGGAGTTTAATTTAAAGCCTTGCATTAAATTTGAATGAAATATTTACAGAACAGTCATGTTTATTATGTTACTTTAATTTTTATCTGAGTGTATCTTTCATGTGAGTTTCAACTTTTTTTTGAAATAATTTGTGTTAATTCACTCGTAATACTAGAGAGTCATTCGAAAAAATAAAACGTTTAATTCATACCATATGGTTTACAAGAACCCTTCTATTAAAATTGAAAATAAAAAAAAAATTATAATGTAAAAAATAAACTTCTACAATAAAATTAACCTTTAATTAAATTTAGTGAAGTGTGTGAGTGAATAAATACAAAATCTCTTTCTGCCTTCCTGATGGAAACCAGAATGAATGAGTAGCATACGAGTTCAATAGTTCAAAAGCCAATTGTGGCTATGCTGCGCTAGTGAGGTGAGGTTTAGGCTTCTGAAAAATGGAAAAAGAAAGATAAACAAAATTTGTTGACAAGAAGATGGGTTGGAAAAATAGAGAAAGAATGATAGTGTACTCCTGGAGGAGTGCTACTCGTGTTTACCAAAGACAATGAACGGGAAAGAAAGAAATATATCTGGAGTACTTGGGAGTCGGGATTCCCTTATTTACCTAAAGAAGGTAACCCTCTAAGGGAGATGGACATCAAAAATAAATTTGTCTTTATAGAAGATGAAGACATCCATTATTAAGTTACATAGTAAAAGTGACACTTTCCCCAATTTCTTGATGACAGATTTTTCTAAATAGAATTATCTGTACTTGCAGGACAAAATGAATGTTATTAATACATAATGAATTTTACCTTATTATCATTATTTAAAATCATTTTATCATTTAAATCTAGGTCTATTCTATCACAATTTTTGTTGTTTTATTTGTAAAATGCACTTTTGTTAATGCACTTTTTGTTGTTTTATAATTAAAAATTCCGGGGGAAAAAAAAACTCTCCCCTCTGAGCATACTAAATCCTCTATAAAACAAAAGTTACTTTTACTACATAGTTTTTAAATAAATGACGTGTAACACGAACAACAAAAGGCTCGTCCAAATATTATGGATGTCACTATGGAATGACACTCTATACGCTTTTTTTGATTTTACTAAGAAAATTACTTCCGAATTATTTTATGAAAATAAATTTTCCGTAATAAATATGCACTACTATATGCTCTGTAGCTATTTTAATAAGACATTGTATATACTCCCTATTGAACCTTTTGAAATTATTAGCCGATATGTGTATCCTGAAATCGATAGCGAGATTTTTATTTAAACATCCCGATTTTTGAAAAAGAAATAACTAGAAACGGAAATTGTGAAGAAACATGTAATAAAATTAGATTATAAAACTGTTGGCGAGGTTAATGAAGTTAAATCACCGACATCAATTCAATAAAATATATCTCAGCGTAAGGTTGGAATATAAAAGATGAAATTATATTGAACTATCAGGTTATACTATCTTCGAAAAGTAATCTCAAGATAACAAATCTGATAAAGTTTTGACAACGGATATTAAATGTTTTCCTGAATGTAGCAGAACATGTAATACAACTTTTTATTCATTTCTTCTCAACATATTTATGGATGAAAAGCATTTCATCTGCTGACATGGTGACGTACAGTAATCAGGAAAAGGTCATACCTCCTGAAACCCATGGTAGAAATGACTGTGTGTAAGAAGACTTGCGCTTTATGTTTTCCTTCTAGCAGGTCGCCGCTTGCTCTCCGCCTATGTATTGCATGGTGAAAATTGTTTGTTAAGAAGATTTCTATCACCACTTAAATTTTAGCTCATGAGTTATGAGTTTCGAAACATCCCGAATATTAAAAGTGGTAATAAAAATTAAAATTACTTGAATTCCACTTTTAGTTAATTATTATAACTTCCTCATTAAGATTTGCGAGAGTTATGTTTTCTCGAATTCCATTTCATTGCTGAAATAGCAAAATTTTGAGAGAAATTACCTTCTTCCCCCAAGTATTAAAGCTGTTACCAATCAATTATAGCATAAAACGCGTTAACTTCACGCGCTGTACTTTCACCATGGTGTGGAAAATCTCAATTAATAAAATGCTCTAAAATATTAATAAATATCAACTAAAAGTAACGACTACTAATTATTTTTCCAAGACAACATCAATCTAATAACATCGGATATTATTTAACATATACATAGAAATGAACTTAGAACAAAAGTTTCAGTTGGAAAAACATGTATCGATAAACTGCGTAAGATTCACGTTGAACAATTTTGTAGGCTCTATGGATATATTGCGTTATAGAAATGAGATCCTTGAACCTACGGGAAAGTTTTTATGATGTTGCCGATCCTTATTTCTTCCTTTTTATTGATTTATTTTTATGGAGCATAACAGATTGTGAATAAGCGTTTGGAGGAAGAATGACCAAATAGCTAAACATGAATTCTGTTTAGTTCGTTTGGGGTTATTCCATGAAGAACTACTGAGTAGAGTCAATTTCAACCCAGGACCTTCGAGAGCTAAAACCGACGTTTTTTAGAAATTGATTAAGCATTTACAAATATTTCATTTAAAGAAAGAGAATATTTTGCTGCAGCTATTCCGACGGAAATATTAAAATTTTTTCTATATATATACGTAAAATCATCTCCGATGTTATTAGACTGATGCTTCTTCTTTCATACTCAGGAATGTTTCTGTGTTAATATTCAATTCCGAAACTAATCTTGTGGCCACGGTTGCCTAATGGTCATGGTCGTGAACTCGCGGACGGCATTATTTCCTTCAAGCCGTGGGTTCAAACCCTGTTACTCCTAAAGACCCGCCGGGTAGCGGGGCTGATGCAAGTTAAATCTGTGTCCCAAATCCTCTCGTTGGAATGGTGAGGAAGACTGGAAAGGGAGATGCCAGCTCAAGTGTCATCCTCGTCACTTGACAGAGGTTCAAAATTGCGTTCATCACGAATAGCCATCGTGTTGCTTCTAAAAGCATATTAATAAACAATAAATCAAATGTAAACATCGAAAATACCTTTTTGCCAATCTAACAAATGACGGAGGATCAGTTCTTATATATTTAATAAAATATGGATTATATGTATTTAATTTTATTGCAAAATCAACATTTTTTTCAATCATTTAAAGTCATACATAAGCATTAAGTAGTAGCTTCGCAGCAGTAACCCATTATGTACCAATGCAAGTAATTAAAGCTGATGAATATATGTAAAATCACACGTATCCGTTTACAGACTCGGCTCTCTACGATTCCAAATCCCTGCAATATAATACGCTTGTAGCATTCCTTTAATGAGATTCTGTGTGTGAAACATTTTTAACTTACGTAGTAGTTCTATATATTTTTTGTCTTTCTGTGCAGTTATTTCCGATTTTAAAACTAATCTCTAAGAATATTTGAATTTGATTCATACATTATGTTATATATATATATATATATA
>BMAW01076938.1:355141-377808 GCA_019974015.1 Nephila pilipes | reverse complement strand
CTGTAATAAATGTTTCTTTTATTAAAGTAGTTTAATTACTTATTTCTATATTATCCTTTTGCTCATTCCAATTCTGTAAAATGTAATAATGACACACAGCAAATGAAGTAAATTATTATTATATTTGTGCGAAATTTGTTTTCTGAGGATGTGCAAGCTAATCCTTGCACGTCACTCTCTTTGGGCCAGTCCTTTATGAAAATTAAAAAATTTTAAGAAAACTAGAACAGTTTGAAAATATTATTTTGTAAACAGTTATATAAAAGGACGTTTATATTCTTTCTGAGAAAACCAAACAGTGGAGGCAATATAAGATTGAGACAAAAATTCTTTACTACAATCGGATTTGGAAAAGGGAGTTTAATTTAAAGCCTTGCATTAAATTTGAATGAAATATTTATGAACAGTCATGTTTATTATATAAGTATGCACTTTTATCTGAGTGTATCTTTCATGTGAGTTTCAACTTTTTTTTGAAATAATCGCAGGTTATCCACCTGTAATACTAGAGAGTCATTCGAAAAAAAAATAAAATCGTTTGAATTATACCATATGAGCCATAAGAACCCTTCTATTAAAATTGAAAATAAAAAAAAAATTATAATGTAAAAAATAAACTTACAATAAAATTAAATTTTTTACCAATGAAGGAAGTGTGAAAGTGAATACAAATTTTCTGCCTTCCTGATGGAAACCAGAATGAATGAGTAGCATACGAAGTTCACAGTTCAAAAGCCACTGTGGCTATGCTAAAAGCAGGGAGGTGAGGTTTAGGCTTCTGGAAAAAATGGAAAAGAAAGATAAAACAAAATTTGTTGACAAGAAGATGGGCTGGAAAATAGAGGAAGAATGAGGTGTAATTCTGGAGGAGTGCTACTGTGTTTACCAAAGACAATGAACGGGAAGAAAAGAAATATATCTGAGTATTTGGGAGTCGGATTCCTTATTTACCTAAAGAAGGTAACTCTAAGGGAGATGGACACTGCAACAAATTTGTTCCTTTGTAGAAGATGAAGAGATCCATTATTAAGTTACATGAAAAGTGACATCTAAATTTCTTGGATGACAGATTTTTCTAAACAGAATTATCGCAATTTCTTGCATGGACAAAATGAATGTTGTTGGCCATTACAAATGAATTTTACCACATCATTATTTAAAATCATTTTATCATTTAAATCTAGGTCTATTCTATCACAGTTTTTGTTGTTTTATTTGTAAATGCACTTTGTTAATGCACTTTTGTTGTTTTTATAATTAAAAACCTGGGAAAAAAACTCTCCCTCTGAGCATACTAAACTTATAAAACAAAGTTACTTTTACTACATAGTTTTTAAATAAAATGACGTGTAACACGAACAACAAAAAGGCTCGTCCAAATATTTATGGATGTCACTATGGAATGACACTCTATACGCTTCTTTTTGATTTACTAAGAAAATTACCTGAATTATTTTATGAAAATAAATCTTTTCCGTAATAAATATGCACTACTATATGCTCTGTAGCTATTTTAATAAGACATTGTATATACCCCTATTGAACCTTTTGAAATTATTAGCCGATATGTGTATCCTGAAATCGAAGGAGATTTTTATTTAAACATCCTGATTTTGAAAAGAAATAACTAGAAACGGAAATTGTGAAGAAACAGGGCAATAAAATTAGATTATAAAACTGTTATGAGTAAGCATGGTTAAATCACCACATCAATTCAATAAAAAATATATCTCAGCGTAAGGTTGGAATATGTGATGAAATTATATTGAACTATCAGGTTATACTATCTTCGAAAAGTAATCTCAAGATAACAAATCTGATAAAGTTTTGACAACGGATATTAAATTGCTTTTCCCTTGAATGTAGCAGAACATGTAATACAACTTTTTATTCATTTCTTCTCAACATATTTATGGATGAAAAGCATTTCATCTGCTGACATGGTGACGTGTACAAAGTCTCAGGAAAGGTCACCCTCCCTGAAACCATGAAATGACTGTGTAAGAAGACTTGCGCTTTATGTTTTCCTTCTAGCAGGTCGCCGCTTGCTCCGCTCATGTATTGCATGGTGAAAATTGTTTGTTAAGAAGATTTCATCACCACTTCCTAAATTTTAGCTCATGAAAGCAGAGTTTCGAAACATCTCCGAATATTGTGCGGGTAATAAAAAATTAAAAATTACTTGAATTCCACTTTTAGTTTAATTATTATAACTTCCTCATTAAGATTTGCAGAGTTATGTTTTCTCGAATTCCATTTCATTAAGCGAAATAGCAAAAATTTTGAGAGAAATTACCTTCTTCCCCAAGTATTAAAGCTGTTACCAATCAATTAGAGGCATAAAACGCGTTAACTTCTACGAACTGTACTTTCACTCATGGTGTGGAAAACTTCAATTAATAAAATGCTCTAAATATTAATAAATATCAAATCCAAAAGTAACGACTACTTCAATTATTTTTCCAAGACAACATCAATCTAATAACATCGGAGCATTATTTAATATATACATAGAAACGAACTTTAAAACAAAAGCCTTCAGCTGGAAAAAACATGTATCGATAAACTGCGTAAGATTCAATACGTTTGAACAATCTTTGTAGGCTCTATGGATATATTGGTGTTATAGAAATGAGATCCTGGAACCTACGGGAAAGTTTTATGATGTTGCCGATCCTATTTCTTCCTTTTTATTGATTTATTTTATGGAGCATAACAGATTGTGAATAAGTTGCTTGGAGGAAGCACGACTAAATAGCTAAACAGCGAATTCTGTTTAGTTCGTTTGGGGTTATTCCATGAAGAACTACTGCTGAGTAGAGTCAATTTCAACCCAGGACCTTCGAGAGAGCCAAAACCGACGTTTTAGAAATTGATTACATTTACAAATATTTCATTTAAAGAAAGAGAATATTTGCTGCAGCTTATTCGACGGAAATATTAAAAATTTTTTCTATATATATATACGTAAAAATCATCTCCGATGTTATTAGACTGATGCTTCTTCTTTCATAATTGTGAATGTTTCTGTGTTAATATTCAATTCCCGAAACTAATCTTGTATACGGTTGCTCTAATGGTCATGGTCGTGAACCGCGACGGCATTATTTCTTCAAGCCGGTTCAAACCTGTTATCTCCTAAAGACCCGCCGGGTAGCGGGGCTGATGCAAGCAACTTGTGTCCAAACCTCCAAGCTGGAATGTGGTGAGGAAGATCGAAAGGAGATGCCAGCTCATGTCATCCTCGTCACTCTGACAGAGGTTCAAAATTGCGTTCATCACGAATAGTCATCGTGTTGCTTCTAAAAGCATGCCAAATTGCCACGAAAAATACTTTTTTGCCAACACGGTGACCAGTTCTTATGGCTTGGCCAAAGGCGATTGCGCGTATGCACGGCTGCAAAATTGATTTTTTCGGCCCGCTTAAAGCCGCGCGGCGTTAGCGGCAGTAGCCGCAGCAGTAACCTGCTGCGTACCAATGCGTACTAAAGCGATGTACAGGCGTACCGCCACGTACCCGCGTTGCACCGGCTCTGCCATCTACAGGGCTACGCTGCAGTACTTTAAAGAGATTTCGTGTGCCATTTACCATGCAGTTCTATGGTATTTTTTGCCTCGTGCAAAGGTTTTGTTCAATTTCGGCAATATTTACTTATCTATGCTATTGCGTTATGGCAGGCAGAAGGCGGCGGCAGGCGGCGGCGGCGGCGGCGGCGCAGCAGGCAACCAGCGTATCTATAAATACATTGTGACAGTCTTTTTTATGAGTGTTAATTTCTCAGCTAATTAAATAAACTGCTGTTTGTAGAAAATGCAACACCATGAAGGAATCATCAGAATCAAATGAAATTCGCAGCAAATGTCAATTATAGGATATTATGCAAATTAATAAAGTTTCAGAGCCATCGCGCGTGCGCGGCGCGCGCAGCGCCCTCTGAATTGATGCTGAAAGCGTATAAATAAAGTGCTGTAGCGGGACGTTGAAAAAAGTCTATGATTATTTGTTAGTGGCAAACGTTTAGTGAGACCTGAGTATGCCTCCACGACGGAAGAATAAGAAATTCAAGCAACTTACGGAGTTTGAACGAGGGAGGATAATCGGCCTTCGAGAAGGAGGATTTTCCTATCGCGCAATAGCAGCTCGTATGCAGCGGAACAGTTCCACAGTGATGCGAGTTTGGAAGCAGTGGACCGACAAGCACCGAACAACTCGAAAAACAGGCACTGGACGACAGAAGGTGACGTCAGAGCGCGATGATCGACACCTGCTCCGCATGGCGGTGAATGATCGCACAGCTTCCTCCAGGCAGCTGGCAGCACGTTGGTCTACTGCTACAGGTGTACAATTGTCGGCTTCGTCAATTCGTCGTCGTCTGCTGCGCCGTGGATTGCGTGCAAGGGTGCCTTTATACAGGATTCCCCTCACGGCGAATCATCGACGGCTGCGTCGGCAGTGGGCTCTTGAGCACAGAGACAGGCGAGCTGATTGGCACCAAGTTGTCTTTTCAGATGAATCACGCTTCAATTTGTGGATCCATGATGGCCGTGTTCGTGTTAGACGTTATGCCGGTCAACGCTGCCTTCCTGAGTGTATTATTGAACGACATAGTGGTCGAACATCCGGAGTTATGGTCTGGGGTGCGATTTCGTATCATGGACGATCCAATTTGATACGAATTGAGGGTAATCTCAATAGCAACAGGTACGTCCGTGAAGTGCTACAGCCCGAAGTCGTTCCTTTCCTTCAAGGCATCCCTGGAGCTATCTTTCAGCAGGATAATGCACGCCCACATGTTGCGCGGACTGTTCGAGACTTCTGTTCAGCACAACGCATGCAACTTCTTCCTTGGCCTGCTTATTCACCGGATATGTCACCTATTGAGCACGTGTGGGATATGGTTGGTCGGCGTCTCGCTCGTGATCCGCGTCCTGCAGTTTCCAAAGACGAACTTTGGTTGCGCATACAAGCGATATGGAATTCTCTTCCTCAAGCAGATATTCAACATCTGTTTGACTCCATGCCACGTCGTATAGCAGCACTTATTGCAGCGCATGGTGGCTGCACCAAATACTGATTTCGGACGCTTAATTTGTTTCTTTTGTTTTGAAAATTTCATCATTTATTTGTATCAGTACAAGTCGTTTCTGCATTAAATTTCATTTGATTCTGATGATTCTTTCATGGTGTTGCATTTTCTACAAACAGCAGTATATATATATATATATATATATATTTAAGCAACGAAAGGTGTTAATTTGAATATGCATTGCAGTAGGAAAGAAAAGTTGCGACTGTGATTATTTATACTGGAAGTTAAAGCGAGATTAAATGTTACATTTCAGCGATATGTATGAATTATTAGATATACCAGAAAGTCTGTTCGTTTGTGAAGTGAAAGAAAATAAAATACATTTTTCTTACATTTAACAATTATTGTACAGTATATCTTCCGTCGTTACTTATGAAAACGTGCCAACGTGATGATAATTTGTAAATTCCATTTTTAAAAAATGCCTTGCCTTTAGAGGTGCTGAACTCAAGTGGTGCTAGGTTGACTTATGCTTCAATTCTGATTTTTTTTCCTTTCAAAATTTTTTTCTGGGAGATAAACAAGTGATAATTAAAGGGTTCTAGGTCTGAGGAGTAGGATGGAGTTGACAGAAATTCCTAGACTACCTCTGTCATTTTTTGACGCCAAGCAGCATGTGGTTAGTAATTATCATGGTGCAATGTAATGTGCTTAACATTGAACACAGCCGGCCTCTTTTCTTTCAGCGTGTTGCTTAAATCATCCATTTTCAAGCAGCATCTCTTCAAATTGAGCTGTTTGTCTGGTTTCAAAAGCTCGAAATGTATTGGTTCTTGGACGTTCACCATATGCATTGCGTTCTCCTATTGAGGCTCAATCTCGGTTTAGAAGTAGAGGGAACAGGTAGTCCAGGCTTCAGCTATGCTCTTTACCTCACGATACATTCGAAAGTAATGCAATTATCATCCGGTTGCAAATGTTTTTGTTTTCGTTCCGAGCAAACAGAGATGGTCATTTGACGATTCGATTAAGCATGATGATTATTCGATGACGACGATTCACTTAAATCACGAGGCACCCATTTGGAATGTTTATTGACCAATCCTAGGAACGACAGAAATTATATTGTGCAATAAATATTATTAAATGTATTATTTTCTTTCACTTCACAAACAGACAGAACTTTCCGGTTGATCAAATGCAATCATTTTTCAAAACCTCCATGTAAATATTGAGTTCGCTTTAATTTTAAAAGAGTAATTGTAATTCTTCATTCTACCGAGAAGTCAAGGAGTTGCTTCTCCGCTGCAATACAAAATTTGAACAATTACTGCGCACTCCGCCCATTACGCTCCATGGGTTTACAGACCATTTTCGATTTCTACTGATTAATGTTGTACAGATGTTAAATAATAAGTTATTGGCAAAGGGCCGCATAATTTTGAGCCATGGTCAGATTATATGGATGATACTGTAGTACTCTTGATGAGTCCTTATCATGTGTGAATTTTGGTGTTTAATTAGATTTAACGTTCATCAACTCAACTCACATTAAATTAATCCGGATAATCAGTTATTAAAGCAGAATACTTTTTAACCCCTGAGGACCTTAACATAATTAAAAGATTTGATTTAAAATAAAAATTTAATATTTTTCACCATGTCACAAATAATCATGTTAATACGAGTAATAATAGTAATAATTCCCCTAATATACACATTAATAAATAAATAATATTTATTTAAAAGAAATTTTATTAGGGGTGAATGAATGTTTCCTTTTGTTTTTGAGCGTTATTTCAAAAATTCTTAATTAAAGGCATGAAACATTCGTAACATGATTCGACATTTGCTTAGATTATAGATCAAAATAGCTTAAATTGTAAAAGTAGAAATTAAGAGTAAAAAAATTGTATGGTTAAAAAAACTGTGTCTGACCACAATATTCAACGTTAAAATGTAAGAGAGAACATCTAATTAATTTTAATTTACCTAAAATAAAAATAATTTTTTAAAATTCAATCTGCATGCCATTAGATTCAGTGATATCATACCATAATACAATCAAACACAGGTAGAAAATAAATTCCCAACACTAAGGAGAAGCTAAATTAAAATGTAAAATTTGTAAAATTAAAATGAGCCAACTTCAAGAGGACATTACTAAAACACTATTGATGTCCAATATTGGTAAAATTTATGATCCAGTTGGATTTATTGCAATGTTATTATAGCTAAAAGTAGGATGTAAAAATTGTGGTGAAATAAATTAGCATGGGAGGAAACCTACCAATTTCAATTCTAAAATACATGGAAAGTTTTGCCTCACAATTCTCTGTACTTGATCAAGTTCAAATTTCTATTAGATAAAAATTCTTCAGTTAAACTAACTAAAACTCATGGATTTTGTAACGCTTCCCCAAAGAGCATATGCTACCGTCTTATACCTTTGTTCAGAGCTTTACAAGTCAAGTTAATTTTATTGCAGCTAAAACCAGAGTTGCAGGGGATAATAGCCTTTGTTGCTCTTGTCCCATAAATTTAACCAATCAACTTGAGTTGCACCCTTCAAAACCATGACATGTCCCCGTTTATAGGAGCTGAGGGAGCCTAATGGTCATGATAGAGAATTAGCGGCTGGTATTGTTTCCGTAGTGTCTTGGGTTAGAATCCTGATGCCATTAAATATTTGCGGGCTGATACACCCAGTTTGCTGATATTTGCGGGCTGATATTTGCCAGCGGGCTGATATTTGGGTTAGAATCCTGATGCCATTAAATATTTGCGGGTTCAATCTGTCGAGCCATCAAGTTCTCCCGAAGGTGTGGTGTGGAAGTTTGGAGAGGGGGCTGCGAGCTTAGGTGTCGTCCTCGTCATTCTACCGAGCTTAAAATTACGAGGTCCACCTCCAGCATCCCTCGTGTTGCTTCTTAATGCAATGTAAGTATGCAATCACTTATGCACTTCACGTTTAGAGCTGTGTGCAGTGGTTCTGTGCAGTTTTGTGCAGCTGTGTGCAGTTTTGTGTGAGCCAACTCTTCAAAAATATTATAGAAAACCTTAATATTCAAATAAAGGAATCATTCCTTCGGACAGATTATCAGATTGTTTTATACTGGGTTAATTCTAAGCGCCAAATATGAAAATCTTTCACAGTCAAAAAAATATCTCTTTTTTAAAATCATACGAAAATTGATGCTTGCAAGTAAAGAAAATCCAGCGGACTGTGCTTCTTGAGGTAATGCCATCGAAACTTATTAGACATTTACAGCGGTGGCATAGGTGGTTGACTAATTCAAATATAATCATTCCTTTAAACCGAAGAAAATGTTTCAGAATTCGGAAACAGCAGAATCTTCAGAATAGTTGAGACGTTCTAATCAAATTCATGCTAGACTAGATTTTATTCATAAGTTCCTCTTCATTCAATAAATTAATCAGAGTAACATGCTGCGATTCATTCACAACATTCGTCGTTTGTCATTAAGAAAATCTGGAAGTTTAATTTCTTCTGAGTTAACTGTAGCTATTTGTATAATCATACGTTTTGTATAAGTTTCTGAATTAGGTAAGGAAATCTCAGTTGTGAAGAAAAATGAGTCTCTCTCTTCCAAAATCCAGCAAAATTGATTTATTAAATGCATTTTATGATGATAAAGAAAATATTCGAGCTCGTGGAATAATATCAACTGACTTCAACTCAGCAACAGATAAAAAACATCCAATGGTTTTACCAAAAAAGCACTAGGTGAGACGTGCTATGATAAAGTATTTTTGCCTCACGCACACACACACACACCTATATTCACGTTGGTATACAGTTTGTGCTAGCCCTTATGCTTCAAAAATTCCGTTTCATTTCTGTTAGATTTGTGGTGATATAAGAGCACAAAAAAACGTCTTACTTATTTTAAGTTAACAGCTAAGCCTGAATTATAAATTATGGGTGAGCTACCAATCGAATGTATCACTTTAAATCGAACTTTTTTTTTTGAAAATAAGAATCTATTTTGTAAGACAGATATTCGAAAAACCGTATATGAAAAGTTGTACTACAAAACTTAAAGCTGATATATGTCTCTTAAACTACTTACGTACAAGAAAACTGTTCATCTTGAAATTGTATCTGATCTCACCACTGATGTTCTTCTTGCAGCTTTAGGAAAATTCACCAGTCGCAGAGGTTTACCTACATAATACATCCATTCTGATACGGGAACAAATTTTAAAGGATCTGAGAAACATTTGCGGCAAATTCATCAACTGTGCAAAAGCCAGTATGTACAAGGCTTCTGCTCAAACACATTGATAACATAACATTTCAATTTGCCATACTCTTCCAATTTTGGGGGACTATGAGAAGCTTCAATCAAAATTGCCAAAACGCTATCTCACTAAGTCTTTAACTTCAGTTTGTTAACTTCCCTACTTAAAGCCCTCCTCTAGAGGGCGTTCATTTGTAAAGGTAAGAGTGTTTGATGTCACACGATCCCCTCAGACGGGACTTGACCGAATCTCCTAGAGGAGCTATTGTAAACGAGCGGTAGTAAGGAGTGTAAATAAATTGTTGTTGTTATACAACCTGATGTGTTTTGTCTTAGGACAACCGTGAACTGTAATCTGATGATTATTTTACATTCAGAAGAGAGATGTGTATTGAAGCCCACGTCAAACTGACATTTTTCGGATAGAACGGTACAAAAGGATGTACTTTGTAGGTCGCTAACCTACCGGAATTATGAAAGAAAATGTGCTAAGAAGTGATTTATTTTGAATAATTTTGAAGTGTATTGAAATAGTGTTAAAAATGTCGTTCCTCTCAAAAGGACGTAAAAGTGATTTAGTCGACCTTGCGCTTGAATTAGACGAAAGTGTCCCTTCGGACGCTACCAATGTGACAATAAGGGCTATCATAATTAATAGCGAGTGCTATGAAGAAGCTTTCGAGAGGATAATTGAAGTTAGGATTGAAAGAGAACAAAGGTTGGAAAGAGATAAGGAGATGCAATTTGAACTAGAAAAATTAAGATTAGAAAAATTAAGAATGGAAATCAATAGAAGAAAACAAGGAAAAATCCAAGAGTACTATGAAAAACGATTTCAGCCTCAGCAGGAAAAGTTTGAATCTGAATTGAAGAATAAAAAACAGAAATTATCTAGAATCCAGGAACATAATGAAAAGTTAACGCAAGCCATACGGGAACAAAATGTCATCAATAGAGGAAAAGAAGAAGCGTTATTAGCACCAGCGATGCTATTGAATGAAAAAAAAAATGAGAATTATAATATGTTAAATGAACTAAAAATATTCCGGAAAGAAACCTGTACCTTAAGAGAGGAAACAAAAGGAATATTGAGAAAGGTAAATGATTACAAGAGAAAAAGGGATGAAGAAAAAAAACCGACTTTAGAAAACAAAAGAGATTGAAAAAAAAAAAAAAAGCAAAAAGAAGTGCAACGGAAGATACAGAAAGGAAATAAAAAGAACGGAAAAAGAAGACAGCAACGATGTCAAGAAGCATTCACATGTTTAGAAGGACAAAAATTAATTAGAGCTCAGAAAGCCAATGAGAAAATTTTAAAGGATGATACAGGAGAAAATATTCCCATTGATGGAAAGAAGGAAGCAGAGTTCTTCAGAACAGACCCCATACCAAATCCGATACAGTTGGGAAAAGCTAAACTCTTTCGACAGATAATTAGGTGGACAGAACGAGTGATTAGCCAGTTTCCCCTCCGCAGAAAAAAGATACAATTTAAAATGAAGGGAGCGATTTCAGCGAAAAGGAAGAAAAACAATAAAGGAACCCGCAACATTTCCCTGTCCCGTGAAAGAGTCACCAAGAAACATGTTTTGGAGAACAACATCGCATTTAGAAAAAGTTCGTATAGACAGGACTTTCAACAAAAAATAAAGAAAAGAGATATCGAACTCCAGAGGAGAAAGTCCCCCTCTCAAAAGACGAAAAAGCGAAAGGAAGCTCCGTTTGACCCAAGGGGTATCTAGCAGAACTTCAGGAACGTGACTTTATATTTGGGTGCATAACCCTCACGGGCTTTAATCCCCAGTTTTAATTAATTAGTTGGAGGTGAGACAGAACTTTGGTTTTCAGCTTGAACAGAAGTTAATTCAAAAATTGAAAAAAATAATGAATTGCCAGAGTAAAAAGGTTAAACGAGCAATGCTTAGTTATTAATTTTACAATTAAAATTAAAAGTTATAATAACTATGAATCAGTAAATTTTTTTAAAATTTTAAAAGATATTATTTGCAGAATGGACACTAAGGTATAGCCAGAGTGCTGAAGACGAGAAAGAGAAGATTCTTTAAGGTGGTTCCTTTTTATCTTAAAAGTTTTAAATTTTAAAATTGAAGTTTTAAATTTTTTTTTATAAATAAATGCTATTTATTATTATTACTGTTAAGTGAGGCTAATACTAGTGGCGTTGGTAGAAGTATCCTGACTTATTCCTCATGTCTGGTTAAGAATAAGTTGAAGTTGGTTCTTGAATGTGGAGAAGGAGCGTTCCTATTGGTTGCTGGGTGCGCTCCTATTGGCTTTTGATGATGCATGTCATTTTGAAGTAGATTTTGGCAGGAAATGGTGTAGAAAAATGATGATGAGAAATTGAGAATTAATCAAGTAATATTTCACGTGGTCTGTGCAGAAGTTGATTATTATTGATTGGAGTATATTTCTCTATTGCCTGAATGGTTCTGTTGGTGGAGATATCGATTTTATTGTAGAAGTTTTTCGCTAGTTTTTTGATGAATTGCTTGAGGGTTGGGAAATTTAATGAATTTCTGATATCAGCAGTGCGCATGTACCAATGTGCTTTTACTATTGTTCGTAGGATGCTGGATTGAGAGCTTTCTAGGATATCCATAGTAGTAGGTGCACAGTGGGCCCAGACAGGGGAGGCATAAGTCAGGATAGGTCTAAGCATCAGAGCATAGATAAGCATCTTGTTGGTTCTATTTAATGTAGAGTCTCTCGCGAGAAGGGGAAAAAATTTTCTGACTGCTGCTTTATATTGCTGCTTAATTAGTATTACGTGTTGTTTGAAAGTGAGTTTCTTATCTAACGTAACACCGAGTTATTTTGTGGACCCGGACCAGGGGATTTTGTTATTGTTTAAATATATGTCAGGTTCAATGTTTCTATTATTTTTATTAAAGAAGACGGCCTCTGTCTTGGAAACATTCAGGGCTATTTTCCAAGTTGAGTACCATACTTCTAAGTCTTTGAGGTGGTTGTTTAGTGCTTGGCCTATGTTTTTCGGGAGGTAGTGACGTGCTAGTATCGCAGTGTTATCTGCGTACACGCAGAGAGTTGTGTCTGGGTGTTTTGGGATGTCGTTCACGAAGTAGTTGAAGAGGGTCGGCGATAAAATTCCTCCTTGCGGGACTCCTGCTGCGATATTTCTTGGTGAAGAGTAGGTTCAATTGATGATGACAGAGAAATTTCGATTTTCTAAATAAGATTTGATAATTTTGATTAGGTGGTGGTGGTGGGGGTATTAATTTTTATTAGTTTATAAAGTAGACCAGTATGCCAGACCCGGTCGAATGCTTTTTGAATATCAAGGAAAACTGCACCTGTGAGTTGTCCTTTGTAGAATCCAGTTTTAACTAGTTCCACCACTCTGAGTAGTTGGTGTGATGTGGAGAGCTCTGGAACGAATCCATGCTGTTCGTGGATCAGGATGTCATTTTCACTATTGAATTTGCTCAGTCTATTGCGGATAATTTTTTCTGAGATTTTGCTTAACACTGAGAGGAGGGATATAGGTCTGTAGTTTTCAGGTTTAGTTGGATCTTTTCCAGGTTTCCGGATCGGTATGATTGTGGCAGTTTTCCAGGAATCCGGAAAGTGACCGATGTCTAGCATATTTTGGATGATATTTCTTAGTTGGTAGATGCAGAGATATGGAAGATTTTTAATCATTTTGTTTGTGATACCATCCTTACCTGGTGCTTTATTAATTTTTAGGATTTTGATGTAATTTGCGATTTCTGAAGCAAGTGGTGGAGAGGGTGGGTGTGGGGGGAGTTTTCGAAGTTTTCTTTATTCATGAAGAATTCGTGAACGACGTGTTTCACTGTGCTATTATGTGTTGGTGAATTTAGATCGTTTAGTTTAAACTGACTCTGAAGTGAGTCAGCGAGTGTTTCAGATTTGTCTGCGTCACTCAGGGCGATACCAGTTGGGCCGTTTAGGGCGGAAACAGGGGGTCTTCTCTTTCTGAGTGCTTTTGACATACTCCATAGAGTGCCGTTTTCAGCATTCAGGTTTTCAAGAGTTTCTTCCCAATCTTTTTGTTTGTGTAAGTGCACTTTACGCCTTATTTAGTTTTGAATTCTGTTTAAATTTTGTTTATCAGCAGGGAATCTTGTGAACTGCCAAAGTTTTTTGGCTTTGTTCCTTTCTCGAAAAAAGTTTCTAAGCTCTCTGCTGATAAATGTCTGTTTGTTTGTCTGGATTGGTTTTGAGGCGTTTTGGTGTGCACTTAAAATGTTGTGTGTTAGTTTGGCTACTTCAATTTCAATATCCTCTCCTCTGTGTGCTTTGCGGAGTGTAAAAGTGTTGATGATTGTGTCAAGGAGTGTTTTTCTAAACAATTCCCAGTTGGTGTGGAGCTTCGGCGAAGGAAGCTTAAACTTCTCTTGAGAAGCAAAGTGAATGAGAACTGGGTTGTGATCGCTACTTAACTCCGGTAGCGAGTGTATCTGGAAGGGCCAATCAAAGTTCGCCGTAAGAGCAATGTCGATGGTGGAGGCGGAGTTATGTCCGAATCGTGTTGGAGTGGGCGGGGCTAAGATATCTATGCCATTCTGATCGGCAAAGTTTTTAAGTGCATTACCTCTCGATGAGTTGTATGTGCAGCCCCAGGTAGTATGCTTAGCATTTAAATCTCCGCATATTAGTGAAGTCGGCCCTAGATTTAGAATAACATATATGTCTGTTGGAACGTGAGTGAAGCAGAACTTCACTGAGGAATGAGTTTCCACCCCCTTCAGTAACAAGAATTCGGAACACCTGAAAAGTTACGCAGCTGAAGAAAAAAAGAAAAAGAAAAAGAAAAATGAGCAGAAGGGCAAAAAAGAAGACCGCAAATTCGTTGACCGAGCGATGGACACTCAAAAGTGTGAGAAATTTTGAACCCCCTTTTTCCTTCCAAGGCCGTATAAACGCCTGGAAACAGATCCTCCTCCCCCAAGCCGACAGTGAGAGAAAACTCCCGCCCTACGTGCGAAAGAGGTCAGCAGCTTTCACCAACCCCAAGCAGCTTATACGTCCAGTCTGGTGAGTCAGTGCACTTCGGGAATGTGTTTCCCCCTCCCCTTGGATCCGAAATGGTAGAATTACAAATGGGTAATAGAATTTTTTTTTATTTCTTTTTAGAGAAACTTTTTGCAGTAACAAAAAAGGGGACTATAAACTATTATTTTGCTAAGAACTTTTTTTTTTTAAAACAAAAAGGAAAACAATTATTTTGTATTAAGAATTAATGAACAGTTATTTTCTCATGGAACATCAGAATATTTTAAGACTGAGTATTTAAAGAACTTTTAATTTGATTATCTTCAAAAACTATTGATTGAATTATTCTTAAGAGGTATTTTAGTTTTGACAAGGATAAGTAATTTTAAATATATCAACGATGTTTTATTTTGATTTCATTATTTTGAAACAGAAAATGATCTATTTTGTGTAAGAATTTAAAGTTAATGAATGTGCTAGCTTTTAATGAGTGTTTCATGGATTAAAACGGCTCGAATCTTAAGTGTGCCAACAAATGTTTTTATGTTTATGTGATCTTTTATGATGAGAAGAATAATTGATATTTCAAGATGATATGCTGGACGAATTTTTATTTTGTAATGATTTAGGAATGTTTCATTATATTTTGCAATGATTAGGATTATAATTTTGTAAATATTTAGGAATATAATTTTGTAAGAATTGATTTAGGAATGTGCTTTTGTAAGGATTGATTTAGGGATGTGCTTTCGTAAGGATTTAAGAATGTGATTTTGAAATGATTTAGGAATGATCTTTTTTTGTAAGAATTCTTAGATTTGTGTTTTGATGATTGTGTTATGTTAAAGAATTTCTTTGTTACATGTATGAACCCTTTTGGGTCTATAAGAGTTAAGCATATTCTGTGAAAATGAGAATATCAAAATGAGAATTAATAATTGTATGTAAAAATTAAAAAAAAAAAAAAAAAAGAGGAAGGAAAGAATTAATATTTACAACTGTATGAATCAATCCTTATGAGGATACAGATATTCGATGTTTTGAAGTATGAAAATAGTAATTTGTCAGATATGAGTACTTTTTAAATTCTTATGTGGCAATTGATGTTTGAAATTAGATTTGATAAAAAAAAAAAAAAAAAAAAAAAAAAAAACATGTGTATGAGTTCGATATTTTGAAATACGAATTTTGTGTTGATATCTCGATATATGAATATATGAATGTGTTTATGTAGTTTTTTTTAAAGGAAAAGGAGAGTTGATGTGTATGTAGCACTCTAAAAGATATTGAGAAGTAGTATTTTAAAGTATTTTGGTAATTTTAATATTTTGTTATGGAAGAGTAATAATATTTGAACTGTATGATAACTAAGATTTTTGTTTTGAAGCCTTAAATTAAAATTATTACTTAAGAGGAGAACGATTTTCTTTATATGTGCGTTGTGGAACGAAAGATAATTTGTAGTGAAATGTAAATATAAGGGTGATTATGTAAAAGGATTTGTGTATGATTATTGATATTTGCTATTTTAAGTGTTTGAGGAATTTAAGTATTGATGTTTGTGTATAATTATTGATATTTACTATTTTAAGTGGGTGAAAATGTAGTTTAGCGTAACCACTTGGCGAGATTTGAAAAATCGCCAAACTTGGCGATTTTCATGGCGGAGCCTGAAGTCCGCGAAGCTTAAAAGTAGGAATTTTTTGACTAACCTAATTTTCAGGATCGTCTTGATTTTCCGGCGGTTACACAGTAATAACGGTTTTCAAAAAATCCTTGTAGGTTTCAACCTGAATCGAATGATTGTGTCTCCCTCTCCACATGTATTAACCCATGTAAGAATCAAATTCTCCCTCGACAAAGAAACTGGGATTCGGAGAATAAACGTGGAGTAAATGATTGACGGTAAAGTAAAAAACGCAAATACACAAAATCAACCAAGCAGGAGAATTCGAAAACAAGAACGATGAGGACGTGAAACAGAAAAGCACGAAAACACAGCAAAATGTTTAACCTACTGAACTGCACAACTATTACACCGGAATAACGGACAAAGAATATTCTAGAAACTCTGAGAAGTCGGCACTCAACAACGGAAAAGGCAAAAAGATTAACCCCTGATTGGTTAAGATTAAAAAAAAAAAGTTTCGGTTTAGAAACGGAGATTAAAAAAGGTACTGTATGTGATTGGCTAAAAGAAAAAAAAACATCCGAAACAGCTGCCTGACTGTGAGATTGAGCAGGTGTAATGAATCCTGGAAAAAAGTAATCCAGACTGAAGAGGAAAAAAAAAAAAGATGGAGGACTGTAATTCCGATTAATGTTTCAAATTCGAAAGTGTAGCCCCGGCGAAAGCAGCAATAGTGAAAAAAACATGATCAGAGGATTGTAAAAACTAAAAAAAAAAAAAAACATCAGGTGATCCGGAATCCGTATTCGTGTGGCAAATTCGAAAAGGTAGCCCCGGCGAATGCAACAAAAGTGAATAAAAACATGATCAGAGAAAGGTATAAATATATATATAAAAAAAGTTCCTTACTGAAAATCAAAAATGTATCATATGCCTTATTCAAAAGGGTTGCCACGGCTAAAGCCACCGCAGAGGAGAGAAAGCATGGTAGCCACAATTGGCAAAATATCGCCAAACAATTCCTGTCGCCAAGGGGTGGTTATGCTAAACTGCATTCCAACCTTTAAGTGTTTGAGAAATTTAAGTATTGATGTTTGTGTATAATTATTGATAACATTTGCTACTTTAAGTGTTTGAGGAATTTAAACATTGATATTTTGTGTATGATAATTAATGGTTTTAAAGTGTATCAGTTGTTAATGATTTTGTGTTAATTATAACTGCACAATTGGAACAATTGTATATCAGGTTGGCCGAAATGTTAACTTCCCTACTTAAAACCCGCCTCTAGAGGGTTTTCATTTGTAAAGGGAAGAGTGATGTCACACGATCCCCTCAGACGGGACCTGACCGAATCTCCGAGAGGAGCTGTTGTAAACGAGCGGTAATAAGGAGTGTAAATAAATTGCTGTTGTTATACAAACTGATGTGTTTTTGTCTTAGGAAAACCGTGAACTGTAATTTGATGATTATTTTACAAGTTTTACTAGATTTGGAAGAGATATACACAGGTTTTTTTGTATCATATAGAAACTTGTACTAATTTTCGACCAATAACTGCGTTTTTATCCATCAGTTATACAAACTTTGACACCTGAACACTTTCTCATCGGATCTTTAATTACGGAAATTCTAGATTCTATCTCTGCGGATTTTAAAGTGCCCTATTCAAAAAGATGAAACCTCACTCAAGCCCTGTCAGCATTGTTTGGCACAAATGGTCAAAATAACACTTGCATCGTTGCAAACTCTCTCTAACTGGATATCATTTATATCAGGTCTTCAGGTGAGAGACATAGCTTCTCTTTATGATTCTAAATCTCCTCCTCTAGAATGGGACATAGGTCATGTCTCAAAACATTTTCAGCTTCAGATAATAAAATAGGAGTGATTTAAATCTTTATCAAAAAAAGTAAAATTAATGCGATCAGTCGGTTAAGTTTCACATCTTCCAGTAACCACAGTACGGTCCAGAGTATGTTAGGTTTTCATTGTAATCGAAGTTAAACTAGTTCTTTACTTAAGTTCGTATTGCGAATGGAAACAGTTAGTGCTATTTTCATTCGATAGTAGTTATATCATTTTATGGTAAGTGAGCAAGAGAGAGGCCACCAACACACCCTGAGGTCAGAGGTAATATCTCTCTTGTTACAATCACGTAGATAATTAGTAAATTATAAGTTACTTTTACGAAAAATGCTTTTAGTGGTGACTTGAGAGTGAACAGAGAGAGGAAACTAGAGCCTTCGGCCATGCACAGAGCCGCTTCTCAGAACCTGCAATAAATACAATCCTCCATTGACTTATTTTGTAATAGACATGTTCTCAACTAAGCCTTTCATTTTGGTGTGAAGGTTACACATAATGGAAGAGGTCTTGGATCAAATTCTTCTTCGTAAAGTTTTCCAAGCACACACAGTTGATATGGATACCAGTCACTCTGTAGTTGTTACAAGAGGAGATCTGAGATGGGTTGATGTAACGGCCTCTTTTGAATGTTAGCTACAAATAGTGGTCATTGGAACTTTAATTCTTCCTCGACTGTATCTGTAGATTTTGTTCTTAAAAATGCAATCAAAAGTCTATGAATTACAGAAAAGCTTACATTCAGCCATCTTGCTACACAAGAAGAAGCGGGTCAGATTCAATTCGCTTTAGTTTATTCGCTCAGTGGTATGCCATCGTAATTCTTCACACAAATGTGATGTCCAGTACTCATAGCTAAGCGTAAGAAATAGCTACTCGAAATGTTTCATTGCGTAGTTTCTTGTTGCAGAAACTGCAAATGCTTTCGAAGCTTGTTTTCATTTACGTGTCTAATGAAGTGAAACAACAACAGCTCCATTAATTCTTATATATAAAATTATGATGTAGAAAATGAGTGAATGCTTAGATTTATGGCAGACAAGAGCCAAATATGGCTAAGCTGCCCCAAATAATTTCTATCTGTGATCTAGACTTTAGAAAAATGTGAAAAAAAGATAAAAATTGGTTGATAGGAAGGGTCAAAAACAGAGAAAACTCACTAGGGTAATATTCTGTAGCAGCATTACTTTTTGTGTATGCTACGCAGTTTGTATGAAAATTTATTTATTTTTTAGTGGTTTAAGAAGGCTTTTTAAAAATTTCCCTTGGTTTTTATGAAACAGTGCATTTTAAGTCAGTAAAAAAATACTTAAGGCAACCGTGAATATTTTACTGTACAGAGTTACACGGAGTTACACAATGCGTGAGAGAACCCGTTATTGAATTTTTCGGGTTCTCTCATACATTTTCCTTAAAATAACCTCTGGTGCTACTTTACTATAATGTTTAATATGAGAACCTCGCCTTGTGAAAGAACCGTGATATTAGCCTTACTATATAAGAAGTGTAGTGAATATGATGAAGGAGACAGAGAAAACCAAGGAAATCTGTGAAGGATAGGACACTGTAAGAAGATATACAGAGTGTGTATATTTGACTCAGATTCTGTGGTTAGAAATCTGCTTGAATTGGATCCAATTTACCTAAGTATACTGTTTAGAGTCTGCAAGATAATTAGGCATCTTTATTATAATATTTAGTTAAGTACAGTAAGATTAACCGCTCCACATATATTTACTTAATTTTGATACTAATTATTATTAAGAGATAGGATTTTGGTTAATCATTAATGAGTAATTATGTCTCTTACTCCCAACGAGGACCATTCGCCACAGTATGTGGGGCCGCGGTAGCCTAGTGGTCAAGGTCGTGGATAGCGGCTGGCGGTTTTCGTTCTGTCGCGGGTTCGATCCTTGGCCACCAAAGACCCGCCGTGTAGCCGGGGCTGATGCACGTTAAATCTGTTCGGGGCCCAAAGTCCTCCCGTTGGCGTGGTGTGGATGTTAGGAGAGGGGGGTGCCAGCTCAGGTGTCGTCCTCGTCACTTGACCGTGGTTCAAAATTACGAGGTCCGTCGCCAATAGCCCTCGTGTTGCTTCTAGTGCGACGTTAATAAAAACTAAACTAAACTAAACTAAAAAAATCGCCACAGTATGTTTTTTAAAGGCCTTTCATACTGATAGGGTGGTACTCTTTTCAACTGTACGTAATATTAAGAAAATTGAATTTCGTTCTTATCCATCCAGAAAGAAGACATTTTAACACTTACCTTGAGGATTACGGGCTGCATTTAGGTTTTCTAATTTTCTTTCACTTGAATTTGTCACCAGATTATTGTCACTACTTATTTTCATGTTCTCGAATTCGTTTCGTTATAAACTATTTAAAAATAATTAAGGTAGATAGAAGATAGCATAATTTCTAATCTTTATAACAAAGACGACAGGTCTTATAGATACAGTTAAATCTAAGTATCATTATGAAATATCAAGGTTAACACTAGTTAATAATCAAAACTTAAGAACAACTAAAATTACATGCTATATAAGATACACAGTAATAATTTGGAAACAGTTCATAATAAATTTTAATAAGTTTCACTAATGTCATCCTTAACCATTGAAATAATTTTAAAAAATGTGTCACACAACTTTAAAAAGCAAGTAATTTTGAAATTTCATTGTTATTCCAACACACACATGGGTTGATGGAAAATTACAGAACAGGAATCGTTTGTTATGCATATATTTTCTATCCTAAATCAAATGCAAGTATGATTGGTCTTATTTACTATTTTCATAAAAAAATGTTCAGATTTTCATTTATAACAAATTTATATCTTACATTCTAATCTTAAATCAAAAAAGTCCTTTCATAAAATTACAGTTAAATAAAACTAAAAGTAAAGTTTTTTAGGCATATTGATTAGTTTCTCTTTAAAATGTCATAGAGAATCTTAATAGTAAGGTGACCAATCGTCCTCCTTTAGGGAGGACAGTCCACCATTTGTAGGTTCTGTCCTTCTTCGAAAAGTGTCCTCTTTTCTGTCCTCCTTTTGGATATTTTAAAACTAACTTGTTAAGCTCTGTATTCAGGGATGCTGCGCAAAACTGTTACGCAAATGTTGAATACAAAAAAAAAAAACTTTTAGGAAATTCTAAAGTTAGATGGGTCGCTCTAACACCTGTTACAGAGTGTGCCATTAGTTGAGCCGTCTCCGTTCATTTTTTTTTTTTTTAAGTCTAGACAAATGTCCAAAAATTCTTGAATCTTTTTTCAAATATAAATTATCGCATATGTATTTTGCTCATAATCAGGCATCTATTTTCCACAAAACGAATCATAAGATTGAAGGTGAACATATTTCAGCTACAGAAGTCTTTTTTTTGAACGATTTTGTCCTTCAATATAAATTACGATTTGAAGAAAAACTTATTCCTTTAATTAAAAAAAGAAAATTGTCAAGCTTAGAAGAATAAAATACGGGTATAACGGAAAAGTGCACCAAAGCAGTGCAGAAATTTTACCAAACTATGCTTGCAGTATGTGGAAGACTGGTCTGAAACAAATACTACAGAAAATATCAGTTTTCAGTGGTATTTATTGACTTCATTGCAAGTAAGTAAGACAGATATTGATCATTGTATTGAGTTTTTATAGAAAGAAATGCCTAATATTAAAATTGATGACAATTGTCTGTTTGAAGAAATTAGAAGATTGAATGCAGATTTGAATTCTGATAAATTAGAACAATGGGAAAATCGACATGTTGAAATTGATAAAAGATGGGTGGAAATATTGAACAGTTTCAAAAATAAACACATTTCATATGAAAATTTAGGTTTTTTTTTTGTTGAATTTACGTTATGCTGTTCTGGAACAATGAAGTATTTAAGAGATTTTTTTTCCATTGGTAAAGATTTTTGGAGAAGTGAGAAATCAAGATTGAATGTTAATATTCTAGCTGCAACAGATAAAGTAAAATTCAATGTGAAGGATATTTCTTGCTCCGAAATTTCCAACATATTGTTAGACAATGATATATTGACAAAAAATATTCATTCAATGGAAAAATACTCGTTTAATTAAATAATTAAAAGGGACGTAAGCATAATTAGTGTATTTTTGTTTCAATTAATAAAATATTTGATTTATTTACGCAGTGCTTTTTTCCTTTTTTTTATCTTAAAAAAATTGGTCACCTTTTTTTATTGTCTGAATATGGACTTTTTAAACATTGTCTGTATTTTTAATATATTTTTAAGAATTTTTTTTTTAATTTAAAACTCTCACATCATCACCATTCAATCACATTTTGTTCGTGGCGCCATCTTCCTGAATTGAAGAGAGGCGGAGTTCTATAAGTCTATCTTTTATTTTGATATAATTTGATTAGAGGGGGAACGTGACAGTGTGCTTAGTCATAGTAGGAACAAATGGCTAAAATTATTGGTACCTTTGGAATTAGTTAAGATTTTGTACTTCTGAATATTGAACGAAAAATGATAAATATATAGTGAAACGTTTGATCAGTTATGGGCATCTGAGATTATTAGTTGGATCATAAAATTTCTACGGGCAATAACACATCTTTATCTTAAAAAATGAATAATCGTGAAAAGAATTTAGATGAATAATTTTATAATTGTGTTAGCCATAAAATATGTTTTATGAGACGTGTTTTAAAGTACCTTGAAGCTTTGGTCTAATTTCGATTAATAGTTTCCATCGTAATTCATTTTATAATATCCTTCATTATTAGTATGAAACTTCTACCTCTTGAGAAGATTGTTTACCATTTAGTATCGTATTTCATCACGATCTCTATTTAAAAGTAAAAAATTATACATATTTTACACACACACACACACACACA
>BMAW01076938.1:287471-349207 GCA_019974015.1 Nephila pilipes | reverse complement strand
CACACGTAATGATTTAACTTTAATTTATTCTTCCTCTAATTTCTATTTTATCCCCTTCCCCTAATTCAAAAGTAAGAGTTCAGCTTATTTCCTGATCACTTCCAACATTACCTTTTATCTGTCATTAGATCACGGCTCCTATTTTAACTTTTTCCCACGATCGTAATTCATAAAACAGATCCTTCGCTTTCTATTAGATATTTCCCCAGAATCCCTAATCCCACCTACGTTCCATAACGTTTCTTTTAACTTCCATTATATCAATGGGATGATTCTTTGAGCACTTTTATCGTCTCGCCATTTACTCTTCACTGTCGTTTAAACCCTAAAAAGTTTCTTTTGTTCTTCTGTTTCAGCGTTTATCTAATGAATAACAAATAAAACTCACCATCATGAACTTGAATTTGACTCGCCTCTTCATGCATTAAAATTGTTTACCGCTACATGATCGAATGATTAAATGTCCTCAAGTAATTCATTTATATATACATATTAAAAACAAAGAAATAATGAAAGAGAAGAATGATGATTTTGAAAAAGAGTCTTCAAAACCGTGAAAAAGTGATATCACAAATATTCAGCTGAAGTAAAAAATAGAACTGAGTCATAACAAAGGTCTTCTACTTTTTAACGTCATTAAGCACATTTTCAGATCGTCTAAACAACAACTAAACATTTTGTTATTCAATTATGTTAAATAAATATCACATGAATGGAATAATGTGGATGTTGACATCAGAATCTATTCAGTACCTTGGCACATTAAATATACATTAAAAGAGTATTTATACATTATAATTAGCACTACTTTTGATAGTAACTTTATTTTGAAATATATATCAATACATTTTACATACAGGTGTAAATACTATTATAATTATTCAAAGAGAAAAAAAAACCACGTGTCTTTTTAGCTTAAGAGAAGTTTGAAACATCAAGAATGTATAATATAACAGAATATAATCACCATCTTCCAGTGTAAGGGATTACATATTAATTCTTTTTTGTTCTTTCACTTCTTAAAATTTCTGGTCGTGACAAACCGCGAGCATTAATATTATCTGTGATGTTTTATTCATCCCCTCAACAAAAGTTTCCAAATATTTTTTCCATCTTGTTCCACCTTTGATTAGGTATATTTTTGACTCACAGATAAATATGAAGATATTTTCGATGAGTTGTAATCACAGATAATTTACGAAACAATTCTTTCGAAATTCTGAATATTCAAATAATTTTAATATTAAGTCAGACAAAGACGAGCATCCATCCATAAATAACTGTGTGCACGTTAACTTTATATAAATAATTAAATCTTGGTGTATATTTGCATATTGTGATGATGTAATGACACCAAAAACTACAGCGTTTTTGTTGACAGCTGATAGTATTTTGATTCAAAGATAATTGTGATCAATATAAGTACCTTTGTCACTGCACTAAAGTAATGTAAAACTATAAAATAAATTTAGATAATGGTCCCAGAGAATTGAAAATCTACCCTAACATGAGCCAGAAAGTTCTTTATTTTACTGGAAGAATGAAAGTTTTAAATTTGCATCGATCATTATATGGAAATTCTGAAAGTGTATAATTAGGTGTCATGACTGGTGCTGATCATTAAGCCATCGGGGCTTCCTTCTCCATGTAAGGACAGCATCCCTATCCACAGGCTTATTTTCCTTTTCTTTCCCTGATTTTTTTGTTTTGGAAGCACTGGCTCCTGGATACTAGCTCTACCTTATTTCGCCTCGATCCATTTACACCTTAGTTGGCATTCATAAGCCTACTTTGCATCATTAAACTTCATCACTCTACTTTCATTAACCATTAATCATTTTTGTTGTGGAGGGCTTTGAACTAAATTTTCTTTTTTACACAACATAACATCTAAAAGAATACATTTTTGGAATTACAATCCAAAATGATTACTAATGATTAGCACAAATTTTGAATGGAAGTCTTTAGGAAGGATACTCTTAACTTAATTATTTTAAAATAAATTAATACTTTATATGTATAGCTTTTAATCAAATGTATCGATTTCTATTTTCTTAACACAGTCGTCACAATAACTTCATTGAATGCTTGCTTAAATTATTTCAAAAATATTGCAGTAAATATACCGCGAACTATTACTAAGTCGTAATCATTGGTGAAAAAAGTTAAACAATTAGATTCCCGTTAAAAAATAACAATCCACACTCAACTGCAATTCCTCACAGAATTTCACTCTACATACAACAAAGAATTTTGATAAGACGTTCAAAACGTTTGTACCATTAACAATGAATGACTAATAAGATTCTTCTTTTAAAACTTGATTATCAATTTTATAATTATCTGTCACATCACTCCATGACATTTTGTTAGCCGACTAGTTCTCCATGGACCTAGGTAGAGTCAAAATAATACTGATCACATTGTCTCAAATCTTGGATTTTATTTGCCTCATCAAATTGCTTTTTGTACGTGCACTGACTCACTGTAATATCAATTAGCGTGTGAGCCACCCTTCAAAGGGTACGTCTAGTATGATGTTCCTTCTAGTATGCACTCTACTGAGAAAAACAATGAATTCTTCGTATTCTTTCACCATGAAATAAAGTATGCATAACCAACGTGCTAAGAAATATGAAGTTAGCGTCATCCGTTCGAACATTAGTGTTCTTAAGTTATTATTGGTTGTCTTTGCAGTTTAGGGTCTCACTTGCATTCTGTCTGGAAACATTTGATGAAGAAATTTATGAATGAAAATTATTTTTCATTGGAAAGTTTTGAGAAAAATCTCAAAAGTGTTTACACTGAGAGACGTTGCATATTCAATGTCTAATGTTTTATACTGATTTCACATATCTCAAGACAGTGAAACATTATGACATATTAAGTAAATAGGTTGTTCCAACATCTTTAACATGCACAAGAAATGCATAAAATATTCTTCTCTTTCATTTTTTATAGAATCAGCCATTTTGATCTTTTGTACGAAAAATATGCAGTCTTGTTGATACAATTTTTACCTTTTCTATTTAAGTCTATATTAAAACTATTTTTGTTATAGCAGCTCATAACTAATTATAACATTTTATAAGATGTTCATTTCACTCCTTTATTGATCTTTTAGAAAATTTTCTCTACAGGTTGGAACATGATTGACCAGAATAATTAAATTATTAAAATAAAATTACAGACATTTCATTCAAGACTCATTTTAGACCTGGTACCCCTGTTGTAATTAATTTTGGGATTACTTAAAATGAAAATTTGATACAAATAAAAGTTAAATTTAAGGAAAAAGGGAAAGAATATTGTTAATTTGAGCTTAGTAGAAAAGTGACACTAAATGTAGCCATCCCACTCTAATCTTCATTCAATTCCCAACTAACTGCCAAACTTATACATCTCTTCGCCACCAATGCTCTATTTAATGCTAACCCCATTGATTAATGGTGATCTCAGTCAGAGCTCATGGATTTTATTTTTCAAAGGAGCAATTTATTTTGTGATAATTCATATGAATAGAATCTACGATGTTTTCAGATTTTAAATGAAAACACTGATTTTAACAAATTTGTACATTGTTATGATGTAATCTTTTATGAGTTGTTTTTGAATATTTCATTTTCGGAGGACTGATTCGATTAGAAATGTTTGATTTTATGAAGGTTCGAATTTTGCAATTTTGAATTGCAAGGAGAAGTCAAACTTAGTATCTTTCTGTAAATTATAATGTAGGATTTGTAGTATTTGATAGAATCGTTTATTAACGTCACACTGAGAAGTAACATGGGTTATTAAAGAAGTCATAATTTTTGAACCATCAAGACGAGGATGACACCTGAACCCACACCTATTCCTCAAACTTCTACTCAAGCCCAATGAGGATTTAGAACCTCGACAGATTTAATGTACATCAGCCCCTTACATGGGGATGATGTCATTAAGATTCGAACCCCGACTTGACAGAAACAACAACAAACGACAAGCAACAGCCAAGAGCTCGCAACCATGACTATTCTGGCAACCGCGTCTGTATGATATAGAGCACAATGTAACTGGCCACCAGACACATATATATATATTAGGAGAGTAACTTAAATTCCAACCCCAATTGCGTTATGTATGAAATACCATCGAAGCACACATCAGAGTGAATCAAAAGTGTATAAAAAGAATCCTCTGCCGATGATTTTGTCTAGTGAAATTATCGTAACAAATAATCTTTCGTAATATTAAAAATGATTCATTTGCTTCGAATGTAATCATTTTTAATGATTACATTCGAAGCAAATGAATGAATGCAATCATTTGCTTGCAATCATTTGCTTCATTTGCTTTCGAAGCAAATGAATTGAATGAATTCATTTGCTTGTAAATTTTTTTATTTTCTTACGGAAATCGAAATGTGATGTTCAGTAACGATACGTTTCTCTTATGAATGTGAAGGAACGATTTTGATGAATTTCGGATTGATATATTTAAGCTATTCATTACCAAAGAGTAAGGCGTATACAACCTTTAAGAGAAGACGTTTCAATAAACGGAGGACATTGTCGTAAAGGAGCTTCCCAGTGGGTAGAGTTCGAGATTTTGACCCTTGTAAGATGACACTTGATTCGATATTCGGCTTTCCAAATCTCCACATAGCACAACGAAATTGAAGTCTAATTAGATTTAATTAATTTAAAATTGCCTCAACTATTTTACGTTAAAATCGCTGTGGTAGTTGAGTTTGACCCCGTTATCCTCGAATCACTAATTCATTATAAGAGGTACGATATCTAAGATAATTCTTTTGCTTTAGTGGAGTTTCGAGACTTAAGGAATTTCAATTCTAAAAGTCCTCTTGCAGAATATATTTATTTTTATTGTATTTCCCTTTGTGTTTAGTACACATTCAAAGACTTTCAAATATTTCATCCAAGGGTTCCAGCTAATTTACGCTTTTCCATTAAGATCAAGATGTCGCGGGAGTATTCTCTTGTTGAGAACATTTGCTTGTTCTGGATTCTTGGGGAAGGCTTGTACTCATTCCTTTTTAAGAATAAGAAGAAAAAGGAATAAAATCAGAGGAAGAATTTTGAAGATCAAGGGAGATTTAAAGGGGGAGGGGCAAGAATATTAGATTGTCTTGTTCAATTCATTGTTTACGTAGATTTTACTTTCTTGAGAAAAAAATTAATTTTCTTTCGAAAGTATGATAATTTCCTTAAACTATTATCTTTAAAATTACGTTCCTTATCCTGCTCCTAAATCTTTAATAATAAAAGGAAAAATTCGCAATCTTATTTTTAAAAATAGCCCAGTCTTACCTATCCTATTATTAGCAGTTATCTACGTACTGGAAATTAAATTTGATCCCTTTCGATGGTATTATTTACTATTTCTTTAAAAAAGTTATAAATTAATATCGAGAGATAATGCGAATTTGCCAAAAATATATTTGGAATTTCTCTTTAGTTAAAAAAATTTCGTGAAATTAAAAAAAAATATTATGTTTAGCAAATAAAATAAAAATATTACACACATGTAACTTTATTTTAGTTTAACAAAAATGGATACTGAAAGAAATGAAAAGAAAACTGTACAAATATAGAGGAATTATACATTACTTTTTTCTACAAATATTTTAAAATTGTTAGTGACTTTAACTACGTTTCCAAATTAAAGTACTGCTTTGTACGCTCACTCACAATCTGTTTCACCTATTCCGAACACTTCTCCAAAACGGATATCGAATGAAACTAAATGCTCTTATTTTCCGAGTATAGTTTTTTTTTTTTTTGAAGTAAAAGCTAAGGAATTGACACAAAGATTATAAAAAAGAAAATAGCAGAGTCGGAACTGCATTCTATTCTTCATCGTATGAGTCCCCAAATTTTCTAGATCCGCATTCCGCCATTGAAGAAATTTTACAGAGTGGTATCTGAAGCGAGCTTCGGCATTTTCTCCTTTTCAGGAATCGGCAATGTCATAATCTTAATAAGATTCTCTATCAAATCTTTAAAATTATTTTATTCCTTTTTTAGCTGTGTTTGACATTTTTCTTTTCGTATATCTCCTAACAGCCTTCCACGAATCCCTTGGGGATGTGGTTGAGATCCCCTTCAAAATCAAAAGAGGTTTCCACAGGCTTGGAGAAATATTAATCGATTAAATTCATTTCTTCCTTCTATTTCTCTCTTAAAACAGTTAAAAATACTGAACTGCTGGCTTCTAGTGCAACAGCAGATTATCGTCACGGTCGGTCTTGCCGTCTGTATTCTACCTCGGTCAATTCCAATGCGTTATCTCCCTCCCCTGAAAAATCGCTGAACTACAGGCTTATAGTACTACTACAGGGTATCAAAACGGTCGGTCTTACTCTCTGTATATTACCACGGTCAGTTTCAATGTGCTACCCAAAACAACAAATGTCAAACTTCGGACCGATAGGGAAATTTTCCGTCGGCTAGTCAAATCCTCGCTCTCAGCTTATGCAGAGATGGGGGGAAAAGTCTCCCGCTAAATTTTACTAAAAATTTAAATTTTGACTGCTGCCCACTGATAGGAAGGCTTAAGCCTCCCACCCCAGAATCTCCTGGCAGTTTATCAGTGCTTCACTCTTAAGACGAAATAACTTTTTAAAATTTAATTCTTATTTTTATTAATAAATTACTTTTTGTCGTTTTATTAAAGGATTCTCATTACTGTTAATATTACTATTTGTCTAATGAATGCAATTATATTCGTCCCAATAATTCTTCATTTTACTAATAAATCCTTTATTATTTAAAACTCCTGGACAAATGTATATTTCAACATACATTCACAAATTACTATGCTAGATCGGATATCAAAGAGCGTATGGGCAACGACCTTCGTTAAAATTCTGCTCATCTTAAAAACCAGCTTCTCAATAAAAACGTAATCACAAATCGCGCTCATTTTCTCCTGTTCTTTGCTATGTATTTTACGCTGGTTTTCATCGAGTAAATCTTCCGATTTTCAATGCATAAAACGTTCTGCAATTATTTAACTTCATTTTCATTTCTTTTCTTGATAAAGAATCTTGATTCGATCTAACAGTACTGTTATATCTTATTAATAAACTCATGAAGAAGAATAGCTTTCCATCCTGTGGTTTTAGATAAGTTGCTAGGTTCAAATTTCATTGATAAGTAATAAAAAAAATCATTCAAAATATGTAAGAATTTTCTTGGATAAAACCACACACACATTCGATTTATGTCACTTTCCTATTAATATATGTAGTGAAAAAATTTGCTTTTTCAACTATTTGTAACTATTCTAAAATTGTATCACAAACTTTTTATTTACGATATATATACTCATGTGTAAAATTAAGATAATTTGCTCTCTATGTGACATTTTTGAAAACCTAATAGATAGATTTCAATGCAATTTGGAATGAAAACACATTTAAGACAGAGAAAGAGATGTACGTTTATATACGCATACACAAAAGTCGTTTTATATACGCATGGTTATCAATAAAGCTCATTGTGCAGAGATATCCAAATCAACGTTGTAATATCGAACTTAAATGAGTCTAATATGGAATATGGTCTTTTCTCACAGCCAGATAGGTAGCACAGCGTGAAGGCATAAAAGACAGGACGCAGTTGAGAAGACCCTGTGACAGTCGATTGCACTCCTGCAGCAAGACAGTTTTTAGCTCCGGGATGGTTCTCGGAGGGGATGGTGAGATACAATTGCTCTTCTAAGACCATTCCCAAACATACTCTATAGAGTTAAGGTCAGGAGATCTGACTGGTCAATTTATGCGAAGAATTCCTCTTCTTCCACGTAATCGTCGACTAGCTAAGCTCTCTATGAACGAGCGTTGACATCCATTATTAGGAACCAAAGTCAAGCCTTTGTGAAACACAGGAAGCCGCCTAACATAATGCCTCCCCAAAACATTACACCTCCACCACCAAAATGACCCTTTTCCTTGATGAGGGAGAGATGGTATCACGTTCCAGGATCTTTCCAGATACAGGTACGACGAGAATCAGTGTTCAAGCTGAATCTCGACTCATATGTAGAAAGCATGGTGCTCCATTGAAGTCTGGTCCAAGTCGCATGTTATCTACACCATGCTATGCTAAACGCACTTTCATGTATGCAGCAGTGAGAGGGACACAAGTAACGGGTTTAATGCCATACAGTCTTTGGAGACAGTTGACCATGAAACTTGAGTTCCAGTGGCAGCATAAAGCCCACGTGAAAACTGGAAGCTGTAGCAGTCCAGTGTTACAGGGCTGAAAGTGCCAAATAACAATCCTCATTCATCATTGTGGATCTTTGTCAACCTTGCCCAGGTCCTCTCGATATGGATCCAGTGTAGTGAAACTGTTTCCGCTCTGGGTTTAATATTGAGCTATGTAGCCATTTGTGCTTGCGATAGGCCTGCCTCAAATCTTCCGGTGATTCTCCAGCTCCTTCCGTAATTCATACGTTCGTGTCCACTCATTTTACCTGAAACCTTGTAAATTTTACCCAACTCCTACGGAGAAAAATTTTAGGGGATCCAGGAGCTGAAAATATTTTCGCATGAAAATATTTTCTCTGTAGAAGTATGCTTAAATATTTTACATATTGAAATGCATTTTTAAAGTATTTTTGCATCACAGTTTCAGATAATTTTAATACCAACTTTTTTTGCTGAGATTTTGATTATAATCTGTAGATTTACTGTTGCTTTATATGCAACAAAATTGTTTTTTATTTTTTAAAATTTGTTGTTTTGTTACTTCATATATAACAAAACAACCAATTATTTTGAACGAAAATAGTAAAATTTTTATGTTTTCTATTTTTTTCTAAAACTAGAACTTTATTGACGTCTCACTTAGGAGCAACACGAGGGCTATTGGCGATGGATCTAGTAATTTTGAGCTACTCAAGGTGACAAGGACGGCAACTGAGCTGGCACCTCCCTCTCCAAACTTCCACACCATGCCAACGGGAGGAATTGGGGCCTCGACAAAATTTAACGTATATCAGTCCCGCTAGCACGTCTATAAACGTCTTTTTCAAAAACTAGAAATTTTTCTACTTGTCTTAATATTTATATATCTAATTTCTGCATATATTTTGAGTAACATTATTAAATGTTTTGTTACTTATGATCTGTAAAATGCCGATATTCAGTTAGCATTTATTTTTTTGAATAAAGAGATAATATCAAATCAAAAATCGGAAACTGACATAGAATCAGTAAAAAAAGGTGGCAAGTTTTTAAATGAATTTCTTACAATCCTGCATGTAACATTTTTTGTATAAAACAATACATCGTTTATTAATAATTAATGAATCTAATAACAGTGTTGAAAATATGGGTAAGCGCAACAAATAATCCAAATTTTTAGAATGTCATACGATTTAACTGAGTTCTAAAGCCCATTTATAGAAAGTTCAGAAGATGATTCAATGTCGTATGTTCTTTTGGATGGCCACGGTACCCTAATGGTCATGGTCACAGACTCGTGGCCGGTGTGTTTCGTCAAGTCGTGGGTGCGAGCCCTGATGCCACTGAAGACTCGCCGTTGATCGGGGTTGATGCCCGTTTGGTTTTGTCGAAGTTCCGAGTTACTTAACCAGGAATTAACATTTATCAAAGGAAAAACTTATCGATAAATAATTTAAATCGTTAAAGCTTGACAAGTTTTTTAGTGTATGTGGTTTTATAAGTAAGTTACGAAGGCATTATTTCGTCGGATCGTGGATTCGACTCCTGATGCCGCTAAGATCAGCCGTGTAACCGGGCTGATACACGTTAAATCTGTCAAGGCTGCACGTCCTCCCGTTGGCGTGGGGCCGTCGCTGTAGCCAAGTGGTCATGGTTGCGGACTCGGCGTTGTTTTCTTCGAGTCCTGATGTCTCTAAAGACCAGCCGTGTAGCGGGATTGATGTACGTTAAGTCTGGTCGAGGCCCCAATTCCTCCCGTTGGCATGGTGTGGAACTTGAGAGAGGGAGGTGCCAACTCAGTTGTCGTCCTCGTCACTTGACGTGGTTCAAAATTACGAGATCCAACGCCAATAGTCCTCGTGTTGCTACGTCAATAAAGCAATCAATCATCATTTGTTTTTTTGCCATAAGTATGACAGAACATCAAAAAATCTTGTCCTGAGTTTCAGAAGACTGTGCTCATCTTAATTCCATCTCGTGAATTGAGATTTTGTGAACGTCACATTTTGAAGCAACGTAATGGATTTTGGCTACTGACCGTGCAGTTTTGAGCCTTGGTCGAGTGACGAGGACAGCACTTGAGTTGGCCTACACCTATCCTAACTTCCAAGCCATACCAATGTGAGAACCTTAACAGATTTACTCGTCTTAGACATTGGAGTTATCAATTAATGGTAATTGGACAGAAGCAACGCTGGTTATGAACTTGCAACAATGACCACTCGATTACCGCTGCCCTTCCCCCACGTGGAGAGTGAATGATGTTGATTGTTAATTAACGGGGTCCTTAGAAACAACTCTAAGGCCACGGACCTTGTAGTTTTGAACGTCAGTCAAGTGTAGAGGACGACAACTGAATTGGCATCTCTCTCTTTTAACTTCAACACCATAGAGACCACGTTTAGTGAGCATACGATAGGTCTTTAGTGAAATCAGGGCCCACGACTGAACGAAAACCACCGGCCACATTTCCGCGACCATGACCGATGGGCTACCACGCTCACGTGAAGAAATGCGGCATATGAATTTTCTGCTCATTTAGATATCAGTTCCTCTCAGAAGTAATTTTGTCGATGAGGAAAGCATTCTTTGAATATTAATACATATCCGGGGAATTGAAAAATGTTATTCTTCGAGAATGGCTCTTTAAACTCATTTGAAGCAAGTATGTACTTCCATCGTTCATTCAATCTATGATCAAAATTAATACATCTTAAAAGAGAGGGGATCTAAAGGATAGGAATATAGGTTGAATATGACCATATTATACTAAATATTTAACATATAGACAGAAGGGACACAGTTTTCAAAATTCAAGCATTTTCCTCTTAGTTTCACGGCTTAAAATTGTCGAGATTATCTTGAAGTATCTGTAACATATAAGATATTTACCATGACGAAGTTTCTTGTCGTTGGATGATTCCTACGAACCTATATAAACGGTATTTCATATCCATCGAACAACTAGATAGATTCATAGAAACGGCATTTATGAAGAAAGAAGAGACGCAGAAACTAACCTTTCTAAAGGGATAATGAAATGATAGGAAAGCATTCAATAAGTGACCGAGAAATGAAATTCGGCTTAGAAACGTTCGCCATTAAGGAATGTTTAGATTACATTAGTATATGGAGCCTTTTGTTCCTAATCATATGACTGGTGTTTTAATCTTGTTAAGAGTAGACCTTTAACAGAATTTAAAATTACTTAAAAAAGTTTGCGTGTGATCAAGGAATCATAGTAATTCTGTCATGAGCTTCATAGAGAGAAAAGATTAAGAGCATTATTGAAAAGGTCATCCAAAGTGTTTAAAGCATTAGATAGTGAGTATTGGTGCACGAATTATTAAAGACTAATATCTGATTTGTGTTTACAGTCTTCATAAATAGATAGCTTAATGTTAGTTTTAGATTACATTAATATATTGAGCCATTTGTTTGAGTATAAATATTCAAAATATGTAAACTCAAGCAATATTTCAATATATATATATATACACTGCTGGCCACACAAAATGCAACACCCAGAAGGACCAGAGATATCACAGCGAAATTTATTTTGCAGATAACATGTTGTACAAAGATCAAACGATTAAAACTACAGCCTCTTGTGAAGTGTGGATGATGACAAAATCAGTAGTTAGAGTAGCCGCCATTGTTGGTTATAACCGCTGCCACGCTCCTCGGCATACAATCAAAGAGGCTTTGGATGTATCCTTGGGGTACAGCAGTCCATGCGGCTTCCACATATTGCCAAAGTTGATCTGGTGTAGCAGCGGGGGGTGTATTCCGGGCCAGTTGTTGTACAAGCATGGACCACACGTTTTCAATTGGTGATAGATCGGGAGAACAAGCAGGCCAAGGAAGCATTTCAACATGATGGGTAAAGAAGAACTCTTGAACATTGCGTGCCACTTGTGGTCGCGCATTGTCCTGTTGGAATATGGCTGATGGCAAGCGCTGAAGGTATGGGAGGACCACGGTCTCCAGCACCTCAGAGATGTAGTGCTGACTGTTCAGTGTTCCGGTAATGCGTACTAGAGGAGCGCGGGAGTGAAATCCAATACCACCCCAAACCATGATACCGGGTTCAGGACCAGTGTGGTGATGCATAACGCAACAGTTCAGCAGCCTCTCACCACGGTGTCTCCAAACTCGAATCCGACCATCGTGATGTTGCAGACAGAAGCAATATTCGTCAGTAAACACAATGTCATTCCATTCTGTTGTCCATGACCGCCGTTCATCATCCCATTGGCGGCGCAAACACCTGTGGTTTCGAGTCAAGGGTAAACGAAGCAATGGACGCCTTGAGGACATTCCACTCTGCTGCAAACGGTGTCGAATGGTACGAGCAGACACCGAATGATGCATAGCAGACTGAATCTGTTGTGCTATGGTTCGTGATGTGGCTGCGCGATCCATCACTGCTATACCCACAATCTGCCTGTTATCACGGGCAGTGATGCAACGAAGTAGATGCAATCGGTCCCGTAGGTCCGTCGTTCCCTCCTGCATCCAGCGATCACAGATCTGTATCACAGTTGCTTCGTTTCGTCCAACACGTTGACCGATTTCTCTGAAGAAAAATCCGCAATTCCTATAGGCTACTATTCTTCCTCGGTCGAATTCAGAAGCTTGGTCAAAAGACGCTCGATGTCTTACACGAGGCATAGGTAAACAGCTTACGCAAAAAAAAAACGCACGAAAAAACAATTACCGTACTTCAAATCGCCAATCTGTTTTCCCCTTATATAGCGCTTGAGAGTGGCGCTACGGTCACCCGTGATGTCTGTCTGCGCTGCAATTCTAATGATTTGCATAGCTCATCGTCGCAAACGCATGATATAAATTTCACATGGTTTGCATGCTTCCTTCAGGGTGTTGCATTTTGTGTGTTCAGCAGTGTATATATATATATATATATACTCAATATATATATACTCAAAATATATGTATACTCAAACAATATTAGTTTGAGTATAAATATATTTGTTGAGTATATATATATATTGTAAAAAGTTTGAGTATAAATATTCGAGCATTACAGGAAAGAGAGTAATATAAAGCTTTATGAAAATCAATGCATTTTTTTTAAATACTTGTCATTTTTACTAACCAAATAAAGCAGTCTGAAAATAATTACACTGCGGTCCATCAAAATTGTAACATTATGAAGGAAAGCAAATACCAAAAAAAGATACTTATTGTACGTAAACAGTATGGCAAGAAGACAAAATGATTAAATTTGCAAGCAGTTTGGGAATTACAGAGGTGCGAAACTAGTAGAAACTGCTGCCTCCCCTAGCAGCTAAAACGGCCTCTACCCGGTTAGGCATGGATGACAGAAGCGGGCAACTCATTCCATGCTGCTCCTATGTCGATATCGAATGCAAGCAAGCGACGAGAGGTCTTCTCGGAGTTCCAGACACGTATACGGCCATCAGAATATTGCACGCAGGACCGGGATTCGTCTGAAAAGACGACATTGTACCACTACTGTGTCCAGCTTTTTTGCTTGGCACACCAGAGTTACCGTCTATCTGTATGCTGCATTGTGAAGGGAAGCCGAAGTAACGGTCGCCGTTGACGCTGCTACAAACATCGTCACACCGTACGAGCGGATAGTGGGGGTGCTGCAAAAATGCCAATTCCCTGACTCATGGCCCGTGATGGGGTTATACAGTTTTACAGGGTCGATCTGTCAATATGTCTATCCTCAAGGGGATTAGTTATGGGAGGGCGTGGAGATCCTGCGTGTCGTTCAGTATGACCCTCAGCAACCCATTGATTCCACATTCGCATGACAGTGTTTGGATTTCGACCAGTGCGACGGACAATATCAAGGAACGATAATCCACACTCTCGATTGGCAACAATTCTGACTCAATTGAATTCCGACACTTGATGGTAAATATTTCTTATTATTCGAGGCAAACACGATATTCTGAGGAAACTCCGACTTTACAAAGTGCTTTCTGAACGAGAAATCGACTACACAACTTTTCTTTTATGCAGTGCTTCAGGCGTCGTTTCTCCCTCTTTCGGGGTCCAAATGCGCTGAAATATGAATCATTTGTATATACTAACCTCTTCTTAATTTCATGTGATTTTGACGTTCGTCGGATCATTCCTTCGTGGTGTTGCAGTTTTAATGGCCAGCAGTATATATTTACACAAAATTAATAACAACAAAATAAGTCAATATAATTTTCAGTAAAATACAATAAAACTTAATTTGTATGTATTCAATTAATTAATGATTGGAAATTAATTTTAAGCATTCTGTGAAGCTTCTTTTGTATGGAGCTAATTATTTTTGACATGTTCTTAATAACAATAAAGTTGCTCGATTCCTCGCGAGTTATGAGCACATTCCTCAACCTATTATTTGAAATTATGTTTTGTTGAAGGTTCTCTGTTTCTCGTTTGTACCAGAAATATTCAATTGGAGCTCAAGTTTTGGGATTTTGAGTTGAAGTATACGTAATGGTTTTAACAATTTATATTACAGTCCTTACTTAAATAACTTTAGCAATATGCATTAAGAAAGTCGTTGCCTATTTTGGAAAAAATATTTATTTATTTCTCCAGATACAGAGATGGAGCGAGAAAGAGAGAGTATTGTTCCATACGTTTCTCTTTATAATGTCTTAAATTCATTTGATTTATTATACGGACTCTATAAACATGAAATTTCTTTCCCCCCCTTTCCCCCCGACATATCATCATAAACATTATTCTTACGTCCTTATGTTTTCACAATTGGCGTAAGATTCATGATTTTCACGTCAGATTTAAAATTTAAATTATCATTTTTTTAAATATTACATAGGCTGCATTTGGATTGTTAATCGAGAAGTTTTACCCATTTCAGAAGTGATTTGTATTATTAATATAATTTTATAAGTGATAATCGTGAATTTACTTGTGCCGTAAATGAAATATTTGTATGTATTACTCTCAATTTTGTCCAATAGTTTTCATCGGAAAGAAATAAATCAGATAGTTTCACGAAACTTCAATTCAACACCTTTTTTGACTGTGATACGGGTGACAGAAAATTTAATTTAGTAATTTAATGATGCGTTTTTCGTTTGACATCCATTTTAAAGCGTCCCGACCTTGGATTTGGCTTTAGCATTCCTGTTCAAATTTAGTTACTCTTTTTGAGTCAAATAACGTTTTCAATGGTTTATTATAACTTGAAATACTTTTCATTTTTGCAAAGGTCTATAATAACTTTTCTTATATGAATTTCATTTCCCTTTCACTTAGCTACACCGAGGGCATATCTTTGGCATACACATGACAAGTAACATAAATTGCCAATAATAACAAATATTTCGAGGAATATTTCTTACCGCTTTCAAAATATGAATTCTTTCTACTTTCGAATTCAGCTTTCAAAATACTAACATTCGGAATTCATACAAAAAAATATGGAAGCCAAATAAAAGTAACAATACTCCTCTTGTAATAATGAAATATATTTTATAAATACTTGGGATGAAATACTTTCTCAAATTTCTGCTCTGATAGGAGGCCTGTATGGGGTCAAGTGCTCCAATAACTCTGTCAACATTTCATCAAGCCAAATCTCAATCTTCCATTCCAAGATTACAATTGCATCAATTCATTCTAATTCTCTAAAAATAGAATCAAGTTTTATTGCCACACACATACAAGTTGCTATAAAATTTCATAACAAATAGTAATATGTAAAATTAAATCATCTGACGAGATGTGAGTTTTTGTGATTACATTAGCCACGTGATTAGATTTTCGAAAGGCAGATGATTTTTACAAAATGTCTTATATTAAAATATTACTTTAAAAATAGTAACACACGAATAAATAATGTAAAATAATTATAAGAATATGAATACAATTTTGCTTAATGGCAATAAAATAAATGATGATTCTACAATAATATTCTAGTATATATGCAAAATGCTAATTTGTTCATCACTTGCTTGCTTAAAAATATCTATAAGGTGTACTAAAGCATGTTGGTTGATCTTTTTCTGGTTGCGATATTTCCTTTCATCTTTTTGATAATAATATGTATGGTGGTATAAGAAGTTCAAATTGCGTTATTCAAAAAATTCCTTTTTATTTTAGTTTTCATTTTTATTAAAGTCATATATCACGATTATTTTTTTCTAACAAGTGTAATTTTATTCCTCATTGCGATAGTTTGAATCAAAATCTTGTACAGCAAACGATATTCTGATTGGACTTGTCATTTCTATGATTCGCTGACATTTTGAAATCTATTTATTTGTACTTGGTAATTTTAATTTTGTAAGTTATATGATTTTTCCAAAATGAAAGAGGCAACAAATAAAAACTTCTATGTGCTAATAATAATAACATTAATGAATTAGTCGCTTTTTCATCTTAGGCTTCGCTATTTAGTTCGTCAAAAAATGTTGGAATTTCTTCAGTAATTTATTGAAAGACAAATAGTTCATAAATTATCTCTCATTTGGATTAAGATCTAATTAGGAAATATAATAATATTTCCCAAGAAACTGATGATTTGCGAAATGTCTTGAAAAATTATAGGAAATCATTTGTGAGCTAACAAATGTTTAATTTCTTTAAAAAAAATATTTTAATACGTCAGAAGTTTTTCTCATATTAAATAAACCTTATGTTACCTGACGAGAAAAAAAATTTAAAACATTTTTGATATGCAGTAGGAATATTTTGTGAGTCCAGTGATCAAAATCTTGATTTAAAACACTCGAATTGCTTCATGATATTTTAAACATTAATTTGATCATATCTAGGAATAGAGAGTTGTGCTGTTAATTTAAGTATTACAATTTGCGAATTGAAAGTTTGAGTTTCATTCATTATGTTTTTAGAAAAGTATCTCCACAACAAGACTAACGCTGCACTGACAGGCCAGAAGTCCCATCGAGACGTAGCATTCAGTCTATATCACTATCTGAGTTAATTTGACAATTCTTAGCTCATAAATTTTTAAGTACAGTAGAATCTCGTTGAGTGGAACCAATTTGAATCGGATTACCCAGATTGGTTTGTACATTTTTTTTTCAGATTTTAGAAATTTCTTTAATAACATTTATTTGTATTCTCCTCTTATTTTAAAAAATTAAGTTTTGAATGTATGAAAGGAAAGTAAGGGAGACTTTACACACACACACGCGCGCACACACACAAATATTCTACCCTATATCAATAACATCTTAATTGCATCTCTTACCCTTAGTGACAAATAGCTTACATATACCTAAATGCAAATAAAGAAACTCTTGTATTGTTTTCAAAATGGACGTCTTTGTCTATAGTAAATATGATTCATACTTGATCTATACATATACATTATAGAATTATCAAACACATCAAGAATAATATGCAAGAATAATATACAAATTACAGGAAGTTATCAGATGACGCCAATAGTACGTCACAATGACGAAAGTGTATATAAGGAATGGTAGCAAAGAAGTAAAAATGTTCTCAAGCGTTCTGTAAGCCTCTGAAAGCCCTAACCGAATAGTTATGACACAGAGGACGCACGCGGATGATTTTTTATGTGGTAGAATTATCGGCCGCCTGGAATGTGAGCATACTCAGGTGGAAGTATCCGAGGAACTTGGAATCATCCAAATTGTCATCTCTAGGCTTTGGGAGTGATTCCAAAATGATAGAAATGCCAGTAGACGTTACAGTATAGGTCGTCTCCCGAGTTACAGCGCCGAATGATGACCAGTATTTGGCAGTAACTGCAAAAAGAAGCAGATGGAGCACAGCATTAGACCTTTCTCGTCAGCTATCTTTAACCACGGGTACAACAGTTTTAAGGCAAACCGTGTACAGACGTTTGGGACATATTGGTCTATATGGCCTGTCAGATGTGTTCCGCTCACGGCAACTCACTGTCACTTGTGGTTAGCCTGGAGTAGAGAACATGCTATGTGGACATCGTCTCAATGAGCTTGTGTGATGTTTTCCGACGAGTCTAGGTTTAGCTTGTAGTCTGATTCACGTTGGACTTTCATATGGAGAACGCCAGGTACCCCCTACCACCAATACAGCATTATTGAACAAGACCGTTACGATGGTGAATAATTGATTATTTGGGGTGGAATTATACTGGGCTCCAGAATCAGATCTACATATTCAAATAGGAAACAAGACAGACTAAATTTATCGGGACTTCATTCTGAAACAACATGTACGTTTGTTAAGCAACATGTACGTGATTTTGGTGCCATGGGCGCAGAATTTGTTTTTATGGATGACAACGCCCGTCCTCGCCATGCAAACATTATAAATGAATACCTTCAATCTGAGGATATCGTATGGAATGACCAGCTTTCTCACCTGACTTGAATACGATAGAGCATGTGTGGAACATGTTTGGCCGACAAGTTGCAATCCGTCAACCACCTCTTACACATGTACCAGGACTTCGGAGAGCATTACTTGCTGGGTGGAGTAATCTTCCCCAAGATCACCTCGATACTATAATACTCAGCATGTCTAGGTTTGTACGGACTGTAATTCCTTGTCTGGAAAATATACAAGATATTAACCTACATACTAAACTTGCAATGGCAAGTTTTTGTAAGGGACGATAATTGCTCCAGGGAGCAAAAATTGCAGTTTTTATGAATTATATCATACTTGCTCCATATTTTTTGGTCTTTATCTTTTTTAATAAATAGGCTTCATGAATAAATCAGGTTTGTTTTGTTTCTGAAACTTTATGTGCCAAAGATGGCATTATCCTTAATTTATGGACGCGAGTATATATTCAAAATAAAGATATCTTATAAATATGTTTTATTTTCTTTCATTTCCCCCTTTCTCCAGTTAACCCGGATTTTCGTTATTCCAAACCAGTCCCAATGAGTCTGAACGATGTTTTACTGTTTTAAAAATATCTTTCCAAATACATAAGAAATTTTCCTATATTCCCTTTGGTTAATTCTTCTCTCATGGTGTCCTCGAGTGGTCATGGTCGCGAGCTCTCTGTAGGCATTGTTTTCAATGAGTCATCATTTTGATGCTACTTAAGACCTACTGTGTAGTGGACTTGAAGTGCGTTAATCCTGCCGAGACTCCTTCCAAGGCGTGATGGGGAAGTTTGGAGAGGGAGTGCACCTAAGGCGTTGTAATCGTCTCTTGATCGAGGTTCAAAATGATGAGGTCCATCGTCAAGAGCCCTCGTGATGCCTTTGTGTTAATAAACAAACTATCCAACCTGTCTAATGTATATTCATTCTGATCCAAACAATCTAGGTACCATCAACACGCTTTATTATCAAAGTGAGAGTCTTTGATTGAAGATGAGTCTGCACCAGTACATGGAATTTAGATTAATGTTTAGTCTGAATGAAATTCTCTCTCTCTATTGAAAACTTCTGATGCTCATTACTGTATTTCATTCATTTTTCGAAACATTTTCCTATCAACCATCAGAGTTACATTGCCTTTAATGTTTCTGATAATTTCAGAATTCGAATTCATAGATTTAAGTGTTATAACTTTAATAATTTAAAAACTGAAGTTCAAAACTAAATATTATTTTAGCTCATTATAACGCATTCTATTTGCATGTATATAACTGCTATGCTATAAGTATATAACTGTTAATGTCTGCCATGGATGACAATCTTGACCTTTAAATTTTTTATTTTATTGGTCTTTCAATATTTCAGAATTTTATATTGCGCTGTAAACGTAATAACGGTTTTTTCCACATACTGATTTTATTGGAAAAATATAAATCACGCTTCCAAATTCATTTCTATCGTGTGAATGCAGACTCTGTTAAGGTCACGGGTTGAGGTTCCAGAAGAATTTGTAATGTAGCAAGGTATGACATTGAAAACCTTTTCTTTTTGGGTATAATTAGAACACGCGGAATCATTATTCAAGGTATATTCAAATAGATGTATTTGTAACGATCTCCTAATCCTCCCGTTGACAAATATTGACTTTCTAAGACAAATATAAAGTTATACTAAATGAGCTAATAGAAGCGACTCATAGTAACATGCATGGCTTTATTCAAATTACTTTAATTTGTGAAATATTTTTTGCTCATTAATTTTGCTTTTGGAAAATTATTCTCCTTTAGTGAAGAGCGTTTTTTTTTATGCATACAATCCTTTTTCTTCGAATACTGTCAAGATCATCGCAACTGGGCCAACAGATTCAATAAGAAAAAAATAAATGGAGACTGAGAAAATAATAAAGGAAAACTAAGTATAAATATATAACAAAATGGAGCTTTTCGAAATTGCTCGAAACACTATTTATCTTCGTAACATTTCAAGCATAGCTAAGAGTTGTTCTTCCCCATCTCCTTTAACTCTTCGTTGTCTAGGCCAAATGTTACTTTTAGCTCTCTCTGTACACGAAGAATAGGCGTATTGTTGTTCTAAACACAAGAGACGTGCGATTTCGACTTGACTACGAGTGAAGCACTTCGATCTGGCAACTGTCCCACTTACTCGCACCCACCTCTATGAAAACTATTTATAAGATGTGCTCATTTCTTCAATGATTTCCACTCCACTGAATCCCCGGGTCTGTAATTCAATAGTTTGCGATACCACAGATATTCAAGTGCACTTGCTTTTCCGTTAAAGATTATACTCATTAAAGAGTTATCGGCGTTGAAAGAAGCGACGTGAGCAAATATATCAAGATAGATTGATCAGCAAATTATGAATAATAATGGTAGCACTGGATTAAGAATTGAAACTATCAAACAAAATTAAAAAAAAAAAAAAAAAAGATGATCTTACTAGTGTAAATGTATTTGTGTGTCTTAAGAGTTATGCATATCTTTTTTATTTTTTTTTTTTTGCAAACACATGACGCACATAAGCTTGTCATATATAAGTTATTAACACATATACACAAATATTGTTTCACTAAAAATGAAGTTTTCACGATGACAAAATAATACTTTACTTCAAGTATATATACACTGGTGCGCTAAAATTATGGACAAGATGATTTTTCAATATAACTTTGTGAAAAAGCTTTCCAAATCAACACAAATAATACCATAAGATCCCCAAGACGTAAGAACATGAGTAATGTAAGCAAAACTTACCAAAAGAGACATTAAAAGGATAAAAAGGAGCTTTATTGAAAAAGTAGCATCGAGAACAATGTGGCTGAGAGCCGAACCATCCATGTGACAGGTATCCAGCCAGAAACATTCAGCTTTTAGTAGGGGATATGATTTCTAATGAGTGCTATGTAGGTTTCCCATCATTTGGCCATGCTAAGTATCAGGTTGTCAATGAGTTGTGGAGGAATTGCAGCCCATTCTTTGTGTGCCGCCAATTGGAGCTCCAGAATTGTTACTGGTGGTAAGTTACGTGGTGCCAAGTGTCTCCCTAGAAAGTCCCATACATGCTAGATGGGAGTCCGGAGCATAACTTCCTAGACTAGACGGAGACTTGCCGTCCAATCCATGCGTTCAATATCTTCAGTGTCCAACAGCTCTTCGACATCTATTGTAGGGTAAGCTGTCACATGAAAAGAAACTGTAGACCCGTAGCGTCTTTAAAATTACGCACATACAGAAGGAGAATCTCGTTACAATAGAGAGTAAATGAGCTTCCTTCGAAGACGTGAATGTCGGTGCGGCAACCAAACATGGTGTCTCCGAAAACGAGAACAACTTGACCTCCAAACTGGTCACTTTCGTTGATGTTGGAGGGAATATTGCGGGTTTCCCGCTCTCTCCAGATGTATATACGTCCTGAATCACTATTCAGAATAAACCTGCTCTCATCCTTAAGAAGTACTCGACCCCATTGATTACCTGACCCATTCTGGAGTACCTAACACCACAGAAAACACCTTCTCCACTGAGCAGGCTTTAAAAGGTACACACCGTACAAGTCATCGTGCAAACGGATCACCACTGTGCAGCCTCTAGGCTACAGTAAAATCTGATATCGATCGTCCACAGTGTGTCAAGTGATTTCTCCCGCTCTCTGCCGCCTGTTCCTTCTGATCTGTAAGGCAATATATCATTCGTCCGCTGGCGTGGGTGCTCGTGGACGATCACTGCTGAACCGTCTGACAGTTGTTCTTGTAGTTTGGAATTCTCTTCAAATTCGTGAAACGAGGCTGTGAGCAATCTCGAACTCCGCTGCCACTCTTGTCACACATTGACTTTCCTCTATCGTTCCAATGATTCAACCTCGTGTAAAATCCCCTAGATGTCGTCTAACATATTGATTATTTGACATTTCACACTGAGGCAACAACTCGATGTCGTATAAACTGATATGCGTCATGCAATCGCTTTCCCAGAAATTCTGAGCTTACACCACCGGCGTGCTTTACCCCTCTCCGATACTCCCTCATTACGTCTAGCTGCATATCTGAGCATGTGCTACCGTACCTCACTTTAGTTAATCTCCTTATTGGTCTTTAAGTTCACTCTGCCTCTTCGTTCCGCTGATATGCTAATTTTTTAACTTCTCTCTTAATTTTTGCACACCAGTGTATATATAATATATAATATGATATAGTATATATGATATTCATTAATTCATTTCATTGAATTAATGAAATGAAATAATGGCCTCTCCAAAGTTTAAACAAATTCGGAATTAAAAAAAAATAAGAACAGTTTAGTAAGAAGTAGTCCTATATTTCTACTTATGAGCTCAAAAAGGCTCTTTCACATTAAAATGAGCAACTTTTATACGATGTCTATGTCAAGATTGCACCAAGCTTTTTTTTATAGGCAAATTTCAATTCCGTGATATTAGACAACTATGTATAATTAGTATTCACTTGACATACAAGTATACTCTAGATATTCTACGTAGAATTAAGCTACGGACTGCAGGTTGGCCAATTAAACAGATGCTGCGGGAGCTAAGCCTCTGTTTCGTTTCGTAGTATTCATGGATTGTCCTGCTGAAATGGCCTCTGGCTAATATTTCATCATATGGTAGCAAACTAATCTTTAACGTGCAATGAAAACATTACGTATAAATTCACTCTATAACAACACCAACAAAAAAAAAAAAAAAAAAAACACGACCCACCAAGAAGGAGTTGTCCGATAGAGACAAAAATTGTCTGATAGGAAAACTATGTACAGAATAGAAAATGATTAAAATTTCAGGAAAATTTAATGATTTATTTCAGAGTTACAAAGTTACAAAGTAACGACCTCAATAAGTGTTGACCCACCTCTAGCTTGGTTGCAAGCTCCCACACGACGTGGAATAGAGTGATATAGCTACCTGATAGTCTCCTGCGGTATTTCTTGTCAAATTTGCTCCAATTGTGGTCGAGGTCATCAATATTCCCTGGTAGACGCAGTCGCCTTCCCATCATGTCCCAGTCATGCTCGACTAGAGAGAGATCTGGCTGGCAAAAGATGCATTTGACAAGTTATATGACAGCTCATAGCAACACGCGCTGTATGTGGTCTGGCATTATCTTGCTGAAAAATAAGGCCAGGGTACTGCAAAAGGAAAGATAGCAAAACAGGTTTCAGAATATCGTCGAGGTACCGCTGGCATTTTTTTCAGTCGTTGAAAGGTATCACAATGCAACAGAAAATTTGACCATTCGATTGAAGTTGAAGCATCAAAAACGGGTAATTTTCGCGATTATGTATATAATACACCTGCTAAGTGCACAGTTCCGATGCGCTGTAGCTCACGCTATTCATTCATTGGACACCAAATTTTAATTATTTGCACGTTCGGTCCAAATGTTTTTGCATCGAAATTTCATTACAATCGGGCAACTTCTTGGTGCGTCGTTTTTTTTAATTATTATTATTATTATTATAGAGTGTATATATAATTTAAAAACATTAATGATACAAATCTTGAGGGGTAGAAAGTATTTATATAGTGCACCTTGTCTCATATGTTTGCACTAGTATTTCATGACTAACACCTTGTAGAATATTTTTTAGTTTGAATAATTTCTTTAAGCCTTCTTTGAATGAATTCAACCAAATTTTATATCACTGAATGAGAAATGTAGTCTCACTATTCTTTAAGAGAGTTTATTATGTCGTGTTTGTTGCAATAGTTTGAACATTCTGATCAAGGATTTCTTATAAATGCTCCACGAGATTGATGTCTGATGCCATAGGAGGAAATTTCATTAAAAAATTATGAGTGTTATATAAAATGAATAGCCCCCGTATTTAAGATGTATGCTTGGAATCTTTATTGAGCATAAAAACGTGATCGCCGAGATTACCCATTTTTGTCGCTTCAACTTGTAAATTATTTTGTAAAGTGTTAATAAAAAGCTGATGATTTGTGATCCTTCAATTGCGATTAAATTGCAGACCCCGAGGCATTCATACAACTCCAAACAAGTACACTGCCAGCTTTATAATTCATCTTTGGAAGTAAATTTCTTAGATGCATTACTGTGTGTTTTGTTTTCTCCTCATCACACACACTAGTCTACTATCTAATCCGAAAACGTAAAACTTATTTTATCATAAACTTTTTTTCCGGAACTCTGGGTTTTCGAGTATTTTATGGCGAAGTATAAACGTAACCTTCTATATCTTTCATCCCCAAAGAATTTGTTTCATGTAACACGGTCGCGGAAATCTCGTTGTCTACATACACTTCTAATTGTACCTAGAGATAAGGTTATTCCTCCTTTTTTTTTTTTTTTTTTAAATTCTGCTGTAAGATGAGCACTTATTTTTTAATTTTTCTTAGGCGAAAAAACGGACGAGAAAATTGCCTATTCACAGAGGTTAGCAAAGATGGTCGACCCAGAAGAAAAACGTTATGTAGTATTTTAGAAGTCATAAATCTTTGAATAAATAACTACACTGTAGAAAGTGTTCTATAAACTAATAATAAAATTTCATTATATGTTTTACCAATTTTACAAAGATTCATAATAAATTTTCTCTCAGTAGCAGGTTTCTTTAGATTTACGACCGATATTAAAAACTCTGCATTATCTATCATATTTAAGTTAAACCACATCCTCAAAATGAGAGATGTATCTTATCAACAAAAAACAAATTGATCCAATAAAAAAAGACTTACAAATATTTGCATTTGTTTCAGGGTAAGAATACTTTTTACACGCCATAAAATCAATAGGCTTTAGTTTTCTTTATATTTGAAAAACAATTCATCAATTGTTCAGTTTTTTAATCCACATTCATATTTGTAAAACTGTGTTTTTTTAGGTGTTATCTTTTGAATTATATATATATATATATATATATATATATATATATATATATATATATTTTTATTTTAATTGGCATTCTAAACTCGTAGTTTCTTCAACAAAAACGTTCTTATACGAATACTTTCTTTTGAGGTATATATGATGTTTGGCGACTACTAAGGAACTGTAAGAATACCTCTGCCCTTTGAAAGCAAACCATTCCCAAGTAATAATTCTGTCATCTTGCCGGCTGAAAAAATGACACGATTTTTTTTTCGCAGATCGTGCCAATCATTAACCCAGCCATCGGGACCGTCAAGGTTACATTTCTTTTCGTCACTAAAAATGACTGAATATCATTTGTCGTTATAGGACATATGAAGATGGGATCAATCCAATCTTTGAAAAATGTGACGTTCTTTTGCAACTTCGAATAAACGAACGAGATTTTACGCCCATCAATTCTGATAATTGTACGCTTTGAAACATGAAGACCTGTTGCACTCTAAGGACTTTGGGAGGACTTTGGGCCCCGAACAGATTTAACGTGCATCAGCCCCGGCTACACGGCTACATAGATAGATATATAGATAGATAGATACACCTCTTTTTTTCACGGTCTTTTTTTACACGATTTTGTAATAATACGGTTCCCCAAAACACTTTTTTACGCGAATTTTTTCATTCTAACATGAATCCCGCCAATTTTTTTTCTAACTATCCAAATATCCAAATACTGTTTTTACCACCTAATACCACCTCTTGGATTCGACCACTCGATCAGGGTATTATAACAGTATTTAAAATGTACTACATAAAGTAAACGTATAAATATATATTAGACTCAGTGGAAAAAAGAAATTTGACTGTTACGGAAGCATTGAGAAAGTTTACGATTATGGAATGTATCTCACATGCTTCTTCATGTAATCTTAAGTTATGGATTGTATCACATGTAATCTTTGTAATTGTAAGTTTTGTTTAGCTAAAATATCAAGAATTATACAAGGAACTTGAGAAACAAAAATCAGCCACTAATAACAGACTTTATAACAACAACAAAAAAATCAATAGAGGCCGTTAATTATGAACGAAATTCTTCATATGAATCAAAGCCGATAGTTGTGCTAGATATATTTGACACATCTACTAATGATAGCATTTTTGATCCGTTTCGTAATAAACTTGTACGTTTGTTATCAATTAGAAATGAATAGTACTTTTAATCCTAATTTCAATTTGAATTCTTATATGTGTTGTTTGTACCCAAAGACTGAATTTTCACTGCACACTAAATATACTTTTTTGTAACAGAAATGAATTATTTTTGTTTTATGAATATGTAATATGGATTTCATTATTACTTTTTTGAACGATTTCTTAGGAAATTACTAAGGAGATTTTTTCATCATACACTATTTCTTAAAGTTGAGGAACATATCCCAAAATTTACCATATGTCCCATGTATTTTTTACTCGAATTTTTGAGGAATGTATCTACCGTGTAATAATTCGAAATAAAAACCAACGTTTTTATATGGTGGCAAAGTTTATTAGAGAAAATTATTGAAATATTAGTTATTTTTAACTTTAAAATTTACTTAAAAAGAGACATTTGTGAGCGTATTAAAAAATTCATAATACTCATAAAATCAAAATATGCATTTGAAAGTTTGTAAGTCATTCTGATGATAAAGGGAACCAAATTCAGAAAATTATTGTGATCAGACAGGCGCAAATGGTAAAATTGAGCTTTCTTTCTTGCGATGATACCGACTAAAGAATCCCGAGCAACCCTTATATCTCGGGAGATATGTAAAGGAATAGTATCTCCCCTTTGTGAATGTACAAAAGTTTTACGATACCTCATAGTGGCGTGGGGGTGCCAGAGTGATTTCCAGGAAAATGGTTTTCTCAATCAAGCGCCGAGAGAAAGAATATTTTGACAGAAAATTATTGAAATATTGGTTAAACGTCGCAAACGTGTAAATTGCATTGTGTGGCAGTACAGATGATTAAATTTCAAAGCTGCTGAGATGGGAATTGGTTAAATTAACAGATCCAAGGATTTTATGACACACGCACCGCGCACGCACACACGCAAAAGTGAAATTCGAAAACAGTTTTAATAAAATAGTTGGTGTTATATACACATATATTCTATATATATATGGCTTCAAATATTTAGGTGGTGTTATAGATATTTAATTTTGATATTCAGCAAAATAATGCAGTTGCTAAGAGTGATAAATATTTGATTAATTTAATCATTTTTCAGCTTTTATGCAATTATACTTCCACGCCATGAGGAAAATTAGTTGTCCATGGTTGCGTAACTCACATAGCAAGTGCGAGAAGAGAAAAGAGGATATTAAATTGTCCAGAAAGTTTTTATACCTGGGTCAAAATAATTTTATTTAATTTTGTCTAGTTAGCAATAATCCAAAATGATTTTGTCTGACTAGAAATGAAAAGGGTTTCGGGAGGTATACTTTAACACGCCGGAATCTTAAGAGGAAGTCTGTTTTTTCAAAAGTGGTAAGAAAGGTTTGGAGTTAAGAAATTGAATAAGAACCAAATGATAAATTGATTTATCACACACACAATTAACTCTTTATATGTTAAATTGTAAAATCTCTTGGGAAGAGACACATATGCAACTGTATAAAAGAAAGGAAAGGATAGAAAGAAATATTGTCACTCACCTAGAAAAGAAAGAACTATTTCAATTTTGAAGTTTTTTCTTGATCATTTCACATTCTTTTAAATCGAAACTTATCAAGGAAATCAATGTTTTTTTATGAAAAAAATGCATAATAAAGCTTTCATTAACAATGTTGTAAATTTGAATCTTATTCTTTAAAGTGAAAAAAATTAGTCAATTAGGACAAAAATTAAATCTATTAAACTAAACTGTTGTGAAGCAGGTGAAGTATCATTGTCTAGCAAAAAAAAAAAAAAAGTCTTTTTTTTTATGTTTTATCGCTGGCTTTTTTTTTGCCTTCTATTTTAATAAATTATCCCTGTCAAAATGACATGCGAAATCATCGAGTTGATTTTATGGTCGTTTTCTTAGTTTTAATTTTGAGCCTGTTTCCACAAACCATTATTTTTATATGTGTCCAATTCTGTGCTTCGACATTGACTTTCAGTTATTTCCCTCTCCAAAGAAAAAATTCTGAATAATTTTAATCAAAAAATACAATAAAATTAGTTATACATTCAGTTTTGAAATTACATGCATGTCCAGTACAAATTGTTGCAGAAATATAATTTCTATAGATATCTGAAACTAAGCTCTTGCTTAAGAAATAAAATGGCCAAAAAACTAAGCGTATACTGCTCATTTTCCAGTAGGCCTTAAAGTTCTGATAACCATTGAAATATGTATTCATATATGTTCCTGATTAGGAATCAATTAAAATCTCTGAGACTGTCTTCAACACTCTTGAAATATATTTAGAAGTCGAAATGTATAAATATACTATTAGAAAACACAGAGTTTAAAAAGTGTTTTCAATGTATTTATTTTTTACGTGAGGAGCATTAACATATAAATAAATAGGAATTTAACATTTTCATTGTATTTTCTTTATAAATTTATCAAAAGATAGAGGTATTGGACTTTTCTATTTTTGTTAAAGAGGTTTGTGATACGCAGTGTCTTTTTCAATGCCCTTAGTACATAAAATGTAAGTGTTCTTCATTGGCATCAGTTTCTTCCTTGACAGTCAAAACATTATCAAGATACAGGACAGGCTCTTTTCCTATTTTTGTTTGTCAGATACCATGCACGATAATGCAAAAATACAATCAATCTTTTTTTAAAAAAAATAACGGTGTGGAATAGGTACGATTTAGTGAGTTGCACGAAAATCAAGAGCCCCTGTATTTTTATTTCATGACGTTTTTTATTAGTTGCGAAATTTCATATTACAGTCTTGACGTCTACATATACTAAAGACCATAAATCATCTCTAATAGTTGCTTTAGAAGAAATCAGTACCAATATTCTTCACGATTTATTCACTATAGTTGGGATTACCATTTTTTTTTTTTTTTTTTGTTATCAAAACGAGTTCTTAAAAAATAAAAAATTAAAACCCGAATTTTGATATGTTAGGATTCAATTGTTTCAGAGAGTCTTTCTTCTTCACATGAGTTTATCAAAAGTTTTACGAAGTAGGAGGAAATATGTTCTGCAATACTGCAGAAAGCGTTTTGACATGTGAAACTGAAAGAGGATGAAACGGAGATCTCGATTTCATGAATCTGAGAAGTGAAAGCAAATTTTCAAGACGAGTACTGAAAAAAAAATGGCTATACTCACTTCTAATATAATGTCCTTTTCTTTTATATTTTCCTGAAATTCTCCTTTCTAAATTTCAGGATTCTTTAACAAAATAATTTTCAGAGATATGACCAATTTTTACGGGAATTTTGATATAAATCTTTTATTTTGCAGAGCAATTTAACAGTGAAAAAGCAATTTACTCCTAAAAATATCTTTATTATTGAGAGTTGGGGTTCTTGAAGCTGTAACTGAACTGAAATTCTGTTTTTTGAAGCAATCATGAACAAAATGAGATGTTTGCACAAACTGATAGATAATTTAAAACAAAATTCTTTAAATTAAATTTCTACAACAGTGTATATAGAAAACTAAACTTTTGTAAATAAAATGAGGTACGGAAATGTATTAAGTTGTCAGATTAAAATGAAATTTATAAGAAATTCAAACCAGGGTGTGTCATTCAAATAATCAGACACTTAGAGTAAATGGCCATGGTAACAATGCTCTTTGAACAGTTACGCAATGAGAAAGCTGTTTCTTGTGACGGATCGTCATCAGTGATCCAAAAAATAATGTTCTGAGGAAGTCATGAGACATCTTCAACGTCTAAAAATGTTATGGAAGCGAACTATAAGGGAGGTGTATTGTGAGAATATGGGAAGGAAAATGTTTATTTCAAGATATTGCTGCTTGTATTAGGCTTAATGCTCTGAAAGTAATATGAGTATAGAAAAAGAGACTGAAGATGACTACGCGATCCAACAATGACTGGGGTATTCCAAAATCATGGGACCAAAGATATTTTATTCGCATAATAATAACGTTCTAGCTTCTGGAATTTAAACTTAGAGCTCTTCTACGGGTATAACAATAATTAATTCAACGATTTTGTGTCTTCTGTAAAGTAGAGGATCGAATGCACATTTCTCTCTTTGTGGTGATGAATGAGTACCCACAATAGTGTGTGGATGAGCAACAGATGGGTATTTTCTGATGAATCCCACATTAACTGGACTATAATTATGGTTGCATAGGTATTATGGTTAATTACATTTTCTAATTAGCTTTTTACGAACGACAAAATAGTGTAGACCCCATTAGTTATAATGAATAGTTACCAACTACTTCTATCTCTGTAACATTTGTTATGTCCAAAAATTCTTGAGATTGCTTCTGCAAAACCCTGGTACCATATTAAAAGAAGACGAGAGAGAGAGAGAATCATCAACGCACTGATAAAATATCCAAGCTGTCTCCTTTTCATAGCACGCATCAATTTCTCCGTCGCATCTTCATTCACCATATTTATTGGGTTACTGAAAATACATACGTGAGCACTCAGCGATTGATTTATTATTTTCCCCCATAAAAACATTTAGTAAAATGTAACTTTGGATTATGAAACAGACGATATACCCCAATAACTCATCTAGAGATGTTTTGATTCAATGATAGGAAAATTTAAAAACTCTCGTGACAGCAGCTCTGAATTGTAATTGTGATTTTATGATATTGTTATACTGGTATAAAAATCTCTATTAGTATGTTTGTATCAATTTTGATTATTTGTTTTATAAATGATGTTCTAATTTGACGAGTCTTTCACGATGGGGCAATTTTAATTAACAAGAATTTATAATAGCCATTTCCCCCCCCCCCATGAAAATAGCAATATCTAACATGCGACAAACTAAATCAAAAATTATTCACCAGTTGAATGAAAACTATAACCACATACTCTAACCATAATTTCTGAGTCTTAAAAAGGTCTTAAATCATAACAAAGTGAAAAAATACGTCTTTTAAAAAAGAAATTAAGGATCCATTTTTTTAAAGTTACACATGAATCCAATTGTTAATAATTCAATGTCACTTTATCAGAAAACAGTTCAAAACCAGAAAACTGGAGTAAAAACGGGTTTATATTTTTGTTTGTTAATGAAAAATAATAAGTGATTCAGTTGAATGATTAAGAGTTATTTTATTGTTGCTTAGAAATATTAGTTGTATGCTTAGAAATATCATGCAGAATCTGCAAAGGATATAAAGCCAAAATCTTCTCTATACACGCATATTCTTATAAATACTAAATCAAAAGATAACTATATATGTATCCGTTTTTTGAAAGGACAGTGGGAAAGTATAGAGAATTCAAAGACTGTTTTGAGGATTAATTGCGGTCTTAAATCATAGGGGGGGGGGATATAATTTGCTAAAGAGATGACTCAAAAATATTTGTGCTCCTTTCTTTAATGATTGAAGCCCTGACAACTTCTACCTTTACTAGAACTGCTGACAAGGTACTTCTTCTTTAACCAATAAAAAGTACTGACGGGAAAAATAGAGCATTTATTTAATGAACGTAATCGCAAGCTTTTAATTAACATGTTATGCTCATATGTATATATATAAAAAATATGAGTCTTTCCAGTTCAAAATTTGCACTCGAAATGCAACTCATTCCCTATCATAAAATCGAGCGTAAATTTTGCATACACATATAACTAAGATGTGACAATACATAAATCATAAGGTTACAATACTCGTGTTGCTTCTAAGCGCAACATTAATAAATTGTCAATCAATCATTCCACCATTGACAATACAACGATACACGCTCAAGCAATGATAGACATGGTGATTTGAGCTTTGCACTTTCTATCATCCGATCGAGCAGAAATTTTTCATAGGCGTAAAACTCCGATAAGAATTCAGTATTATAGTATGCTCATGGAGTGTGTGGAGGGGAAGCTAGAGACCGGATCTTGCACTTAACTTCGTCCAATTTTTGAAATTTTGCACACACACATAGCTCACATAATTGCTTTTTAGTGTTAAATTCCCTAACTAAAAAAAAATTTAATAAATCTAAATAAAAATTATTTTTGTATCAAGCCTTTATTTAAAGATGGACTAAAAGATATGAAAATAGTTTTTTAATGTAAAATAATGTACAATTTACAAAGGCTTGAGACATTAATACTTCTTTGGATCTCTCATACACTCGAAAGTAGCTTTGGTACTTAATTTATCTGTAACTACCTAGGTATCTTAATTAAGTGCCTCAAACTTTAATAAATTACATATTATTTTACCCTGAAAATGCTTTTATACCTTTTAGTCCATCTTCAAACAAAAGCTTAATCTTAGAAATATTATTATTATTATTATTATTATTTTTATTTTTACACTTTTCCTCATTCTAACTCTTCAATTCAGTAAATGTTTAACAGACATCAGCACGCTGAGAACCAAGAAGTACTTTTTTAATATGGACGGACACACACACACACACACACACAGAGAGAGAGAGAGAGAGAGAGAGAGAGAGAGAGAGATTTACATCTAATTCATAAATCATTTTTTCAATTTCAATAAAGTTGTTTCCCCCTCTGTTTCAAAGTAGTCCCCTATATCCGAGAAAAAGAACCATGACGGGTCATCTGATATCAGAGGTGAATAGTAATAAAATAAACCATATGTAAAGACCTTTGCAACTATTTATTGCTTTTGAAAAACACTTATAGCTTTATATCATCCACAACTTGTAATTTTATATATTATTTCTTAATTTTTTTAATTCTGGAGAGCTTTGAATTTCTCTTATCTGGAAGGTTGTATTCATTAGAATTAAATGGGCAATCCGTGTCAGAGTATTGAAGACCAAATTATTGCTCCTAAGCAGTCCAGGATCAAAGGTTGCCTCAACGAATCATCAAAATTGAAATAATTTTTCAAAAAGGGACATAATTTATTATTTAAGATACTCAATCTCTTAATAATGTAATAAGATTATTCTAGAAATGCAGCATTTCTATTCTGTAGCAGAGAGCGAAACGACGCTCGAATATTTCATTCTAGCAATGAAGTATTATATATCAAACAGCTTCTTCCAAAAATTTCGTTAAAAGTCTTATTTCTTCCTCTCCAAAGAAGCCAATTTTGTTTGAATAATAGATTAAAAATATTTATACGAAAAGTCAAATATAAGGTAAAGATAATTTATACTTTTACAATACATATATGTATAAAATTAAACTCTTAAAATTGTTTTAAAAATTATGTCCTGTTACTTTATTTGTGTATATTGTTTATGTATCAACACAGAAGAAAGGTGATGATTTTATAATATTAACTACAACGCGAATCAAATATAGCCTTTTATGAAGAAAAAATCGTAGGGAAATTTATATATAACAGTAATTTTTCCAAACCGAGCATGCGAAAGGCATTATGCTGCTGAATTTTATCTCACCTAAGAAAATTATACTTGATAACTTGTATCATATCAAATGAGTGATCAGGAGACAAGAGTCATTTTGCACAAATGTCGCGCTCTCTTACATGGAGAACTTTCTATTTTCGCACGTTTTGCTTAGGTGTGCGAGAGGGAGGCAGGTAGGGAAAAATAAATAAAATAAAAAAAAATATATGAAAATAAAAATGGTTTGGCTCAAGTCACCGCGGGAGCTACGCTTCCAAAAACATTGCGAATCCCAAACAATGTAGGTTAAGGTCAGCAAATGTTCGCCGAAGTCCCCATTTTTAAATTAGAATCGAGGTGCAATGATTCTTTTTGTCGAAAAAATGAGAGGAAGAAAGTCAAACATTCAAATCAATGATTTATTTAATATTTTTATGATTTTTGAGAGACAAAAGTACAGATAATAGAATTTAAAACGTTTATTGAGGCCCATTGCTTTGACGTAGTTTTGGTTCAGCTTTTCGTTGCATTCTATTACCTTCTTTTTCGAGTAATCTTGATTTTCTTGTATAAATTCGTGACGTTTCATTGTATCATTAGATTGGATTTCGGATTGTATGACTGAATCACTCAACAGTTTCGAAAATATGAAATAAAAATAACAAATTGAATAAATAGCTTTATTCGGGCCACAAAGTTTTCGGAAGAGAACTTTGAATAAGTCGGAGGAATATTTATAACAAATTTAAATTTATGACTAATACATAAATTAATACGTTAGGATTTTTAAGTAGGATTTTAAGAGTATGAAAGAGTGAGTACTTTTTTCTGAGACTTGACATGATTATTTTCAAGGTTCAGGAAATTCCAGAACCTGAATAAAACTCTGGATGTAGGGCATCGTTATTCAGTTCAAAAAAGGCATTTTCAAATACTAGCTTTTACCTTGGTGAAAATGTTCTAGTAAGCAGTATTTAATATCTTTATCTGGTTATACCCATCATTTAAACAGGCTGTTTTTGTCAGCGAAACTGTAGTACTTTTTTATCCATTAGGAAAGTCGAGTCTCGTATTATATTTTTAGTTCTACTTAGATCTACAGAGCCGTATTAAGGCATTCATTCCAGAAATGGAAAATATTAAAATACTCTCAAAAATGAGTCACTTGAACAATTTGAAAATTGAAATTAGTACGAAAAGTATTTTCAAATCTATTTGCCACTCTGCAAGGTCTATTTCCATTAGTTTGACAATATAGGAAGGAATGTAAATTAACCTGGAAAGTAATTAATGGTATATAGACCTGTTTTATGCATTTTTCTATAACACTGCCTATGTACAACTATGTAAGTATCTCTCGTAATTTCTTAAATAAAACTTTTTTACTGTATTCATATATAAAATCGAATGAAAAATAAAACAATAGCGGATAATCAAAATGTATGAGAAATGTTCGCTTCATCAATAAGCCCGAAGTATTCCTCGAAGCTTATTTAAGCATTCGTATTGGATGGAGAAAGAAAAAATAATAATTATACACTTAAATTTTCCCTTCGATAAACACATTCGCCCACTCAGTGATATTTTCTGTAAGAAAATTATAGATATTGTATTTAGCATAAGTGAAAACATCTCAGAGGGAAATAGATGAAAGAATTAGGATCCTCTTGAAATGTTTAGTACATTATAATACACTTTAACGGAAAAAAGAAGTAGATAGCTGTAATTTTAAAAAGAAAGAGAGAGAAAGAGATCAGTTTTTCTAGAAGGATAATTACAGCTCAAAAGTATTATTTTCTAGTGTGCAGCTCAAAATTTATACTTCGGAACCGATACAAGTTTTTTTTGTTTTTTTTTTGCTCTTAATCGTTTCTGATGTATAAATTTCTTATAAGCTCACACAATTACATAATGAATAAAAAAATTTGTGATTATATCTTTACATTTACTGAATACGCTTTGTATTCAATCTCTAATTTACACAACTGCGCAATGCACCGCTTTTAAAACTTAGAGACTCTACTTATAACAATTATTAAAGTCACTGTATCAAATATTTATAAATAAAGACTTTCCATAATCCGAACGAAAAGATAATTTACGATGTTCCTGATTTAGTTGTATTTTATACATAAAAACTAACTTCTATACAATTACTACATATAAAAAACCCAAACATAATATAGTAAAATGTACTCTTTCGAAATTTCAAGTAATTTGTAAACTACTAACTATTACTAACAAGTCTACAGTTGCTAGCTCAAATTCACTTCTAAGAGACCATTTAGCTCTATAGATTTCATAGATGATTATTAAATCTTCAAGATGCCTACAATGAAATTGAAATAGACTACTTGCAGCTGCAATTGACATGTATGGGAAGAATATATTGTATGAGGTGCATATAGAAACATACCTGATAACACAATGTCTATACCTCTTATCATACTTTGTCTTACATATTTTAGTTCACTGTTAGTTATCTTATGTATTTAAATAATTTCTGTACGCCATCTTGAAATATGATTTAAGAATTTTTGCAGAGCTCTATTTAAACACGTTTCAAAGGGCTCTAGACTTAATGACATAAAACTTCTAATTAATTAATCTTAGTAGGAATGTGATTGAGAATTGAATGCACTTGAATTTATCTAAGATAATTTCTATTATGTTGACATCTAATTTGCATGACTGACATTTTAGATATTAAACATTTGCTTATAGACGCTGAAATCATTTCTAAATAGTTAAGTATTACTTCGGAGAAACATGTCGAACATTATTACATGCAGTTTTATTTTAATATGAATGCATAAAAATATAAATCTGTAGATTGGTAATTTTATAGTTATTTTCGGCTCAATCTCCTAAAATTTCAATCCTTAACTTTTACCCAGCTCTCAATAATATTTGTGATTTAGTATATTTATTCTGATAGTTTCAATATTAATTGTCAAAAGATCAATTTATCAATGAAAGTAACATTAAATATTCTTTTGGTAAACTTTATTTCTGTAGGAGAGGACTTTTTATTTTTGGATTAAAGAGGGAACACAAAATTTTTCAACTTAAGGTGACCTTTAATTCATTTAAATAACTCAGTAATAATTTTCTATATCAGGAAATTACTAGCCGCCGCCTCTATATAAAAGCGAAAGGAGCCGAAAGTTAAGAAATTATACACAACGTATGCTAGTTTATACATATTCGCACAAATTGTAAACACAATTGTGTGAATGTGTTATACATCACATGTTTAACCAAACTGAATATTAAATTGTATTTTAATAAATCAATTTTACATCACATTGAAAAAACATTGCCACTATAAATTCTCCTGTTTAAGCTGAGATCTCGAAAAACCTTCATTGGCACAATATATATTTGAGGAAAATTACTCGTTTCGAACAGATTCTTCAACTTAAGACGGAATGCTTCCATAGTTATTAATAATGATACTCAGCTTCCTTTAATCCCACTTGTGGTAATTTGGGAATCATTCAGGTAAGAATTTTTTTTGGGTTCAATGTCAAGAAGTTACTAAATAGCTTTAAGCAAGGAAAAATCCAGATTTTCGTATATTGGTAATAGTCACTATTCTTTGGGAAAACTGTTATGTACTCTGTCTTATTGTTACAGAAATTTGCATCCTTTCAGCTTTGAAGGTAGGATGTATACCATTTAATTGTAATTATTTATTCTGTCGTAAAATTCTTTTTTAGTAACAAAGATTCCCTACGAAATCAACTAAACTCAAATCGAACTTTACCATTAAACTAGAATTACAGTTCAGTTGTGACATGTGGTGCTATGGACCTTCTTTTGTGTTAAATTAAAATTATATGATCTACTGTACAGGGATATCTTCAATTAAAATTATCAGCTGATGAATATGACACCATATTACTACATCGGGCTCATAAAGTCTAACTTGCAACAGTCTCATTTTTCTATATGATGTTCTGTTAACTAAAATTAGTATCTTTAAGTCTATAACAGCATTTTTATTCCAATCATAATAACAAGGCTCCGAGGTAATTATTGAAAAAGATGTATTATAAAATTTCTACAAACTTTATCTCATGAGCTGTACTTGATCCATTGTGTATGAAATCATTATCTATGCTTTTGATTGGCATTACTTTTGTTTAACCAATGAGCATGAGGTAAATACAAAGAATCTTTTTCTGTTGATATATTTTGACTCAAATTGGAAGAGGAATTGTAAATTTGCCAAGACTTCAAATTGTAAATTTGGAAGTCTTGGCACAATTTTCAAATGACTAAAATGTCACAAAATGTAGAATTTTTCAAGAAAAGTAATAATAATAATGAAATAAAATAAATTTAAAGAAATCCGAGATATAGACATTTTACTTATTTTGGAGAAAAAGGTATCTAGGTGACTCAGAAACTAATACTAGGAAAAAATTTCAGTCTCGTTCAGTAAACCATTAAAAAAACAATGCTTTTGGGGAGATATCGGGGACTCCTCAGGAATGAGTAGCTTCCTTTACTGATTTCCGAATGGTTTCTGACGCAGTGTTTGTATCTAATTCCAACAAGCAATTTTTCTAAAACAAATAATCTTTGAAAAGTAAAACGATATGCAAAGCGTGAGGAAATTTGCCGTTTTTTTCACACGGGCTACTGAAGAATTCTACTTTTGTCTCGGAAACAAAGCCTCAAGGTTGCAGGAATGTGGCACAATGCCAAAATCTACTCGTGGAGCAGAATTGTTGGCCCGCTGAAGTAGTTTGTGACTAATGAAAAAAAAATGTTTTATTTCATTATTTTTAGGCGAATTTTCATAATAAACATTATACGAAGATAGAAGTATTCAGCTTGTACACAAAAGTACTTTTCTCAGATCCTTGTTTTTTGAGCATAACTCCTTTCTAAAAGAGTGAAATGTGATTGTAATGCACATTTTTTTTTTTTGGAAAGAGGCGTGAGAATATGTTCAGTTTCTTTTCCTTAAGTTATATTTCCACATGTCTTCGTATCTTAATAAAACATATAAATGTTTAAATAAGCTAAATTAAACATTTTCGTTAAACATTCATGAAAAAATGAAGTAAAAATGATAAAAAAAATCATCGTCAAATGTTCGTGAAACTAAGTTCATAAATTTTTGGAGCAGTTGGATCTATTCTTACGATTAATTCAATGAGGCTATTAAAATAATTGTTCTTTCTTTAATTCTTAATTTATTGTTTAAAATTTTAATCTGGTATAATTGTCCATTTCCTTTGAAATCAAGTTCATTTATTTATATTGTTTGAAAGCTCCTCCATATTCTGATATGCTGGTAACCAAAACGTACATAGCCATTATTTTTCAAAACTTACAAATCATTAAATTATTGATTTTTTTTACTATTCAAGTGTTAATCTGTGAAGCATATTCTTAGGTAGAAGATGTTATTTACTATAAGTAGTTAGGTGCGTTAATATTATTGCTGATATGTAGAAATGGCTTTAGTGTATGTCCTACGTGCTCGCAATGATTAATAAACTGGGCGCTTTCTGTTGTCATAGGTAAACTTTTTTTTTGTAGCAGCTTACAATTCTTTTCAGAAAGAGAGTTTTATTGTTCTTTAAATAAAGTAAACAGCAAATTTCAAGTCTTGGCTGCCTTTTTTGATTGCTCAATTCATAAAAAAAACGTTTGTTGAGCTCTTTAACCTTTTCCATATTCTTGGGATGGTTACCGATGGTAAAACTGTAACTTTAAGTATACAAAAACCCTTTTCAGCAGATCAGTATGCGAATTATAAGAAATCCAACATTTCATGTTACACAACTTACTTGTAAAAATGATAATTTATAAATTTCGGCAAACAATTTATATAACCAGTCAGTTTCATAGCAATGCATTTTGCATAATCAGTTTCTTATGTCCTTTATAACAAAATGCTATTTAGCTTTCTTTGTTGGCACACACACCCACACACACACACACACACAGATGATCTCAAAATTGACATCCTTTTCGACATTAAAATTACAAAAATGTACTGAATATTTATATAAATTAATATATCCTGAGGTGATAATATTAATATATAAGTGATAAAATACAAGTATGAAACCTATTTAATATAGAGTAATTACATAAATTTTAAGCAGAAGGATACAACATATTTAAATCATGCGATTAATTACACTTGTACCTTTTAAATGAAAACATAAAGACAAACTGCCCTTGGCAAAAGACAATTCGGTTGCACACCTTTAGAATTAATGATGGCTTCCAAGATAGCACTTTGATTTAACAAGATTTTGGGATGTTCACTTGTGATTTATCTTTCTTCTCTTAAACCGATTTTCAGAATGTTCAAGTATTGAATTTTGTCCATGATCCCATCAGCTGTTATTCTTCCACATCATTGTCGGATACAGCTCAATGCAGTACAGAGCCGCCTCCATACTTGGCAGTAGGAATGGTGTTTTAAAGAAGCAACTCACTGTTTAGACTTCCGCCAAACATATCATATCCTTTTAAAAACATTAAATTTGCTCTCATCACTCAATACAACGGTTAGAAGTTTGAACCTTGGAATATAGTTTTCAGCAAATGAAAATATTTTCACCTGGTTTAGTTTAGAAATGAAACTGCCTATTTTGATATTCGGCCTTCTTTCCTTTTTCTAGTGTTTCTTCAAGCAGGCCTTTATCGTAAGTGGTTGCAGCTTGTTTTGAGAACTCACTTTGGAGTTTCGGTCATTTTGCGTGAAGTCTCGCTCTTAGTTCCAGGACATCTCTTTTCGTCCTCTCTTTCTCTCTCTCTCTTCTAGAATATTTTAACGTCTCACAACTCTTTCTTTATAGGGTATTTTCTGAACATATTCGTGACTTCGTTGGACTATTTTGTTATTTTTAAGCAGTTACCTTCTTCAACCATTTGTGATCAGATCTCTAGCAGTGCAGTTTCTGGAACCAATTTTACAATTAAAGTAATATTTCTACAAGAAACTTGCTGCATTTGGATTTAAATCGTATGTCATTAAACAAAACTTTAGTAAAATAAGGGTATGTTTCAGGATGTGGTCATTTCTACAAAGTCTTACTTAATTTTGTGACATCAATTCATGTCATTTCGTTTGAGAATGCAAACAATTTTATTATTATATTAATTTCATATTTTGATATCTTATTTAGGAGTGATTATCATTCCTATTTAAAACATTTACATAAACTTTTTACATATTGTAAGAAAGAAGTGTAAACTACAATTACGGAGAACTGCACACTCTACCTCCTCCTCACTCACTCCTCTCCTCCTCCACTCCTCCTCCTCCTCACTCACTCACTCCTCCTCACTCTCTCTCTCTCACACATATATGCTATATATATATATATAATCTGGATTTAAAGAGGCGTCTGGGACTCCGAGCCTTGCGCTTAACGTCCAATTCAGTTGAAATTTTGCACACACTTTTTAGTTCACGTAATTGCTTTTTTTTTAAAAAAAATTGCTGATTAAAAAGAACTAAATAAATATAAGTAAAAAAATAGGTTTAAATCAAGCTTTAATTTAAAGATGGAATTTTTAATCAAGTGTTTATTTAAAAATGGACTTTTAAACCAATCTTTTATTGGAAGATGAATAGATAGGAATCAAGCTCATATTTAAAGACGGGTCTAAGTATTTCTTTTGATTTCACGTATAGGTAAGAAGCTGTGATACTCAATATACCAGTTATTAGCAAGGTATCTTAGTCAAGTCTCTTTATCTTTTATAATTATATGTTATTGTACAATTAAAAAACTGTTTTGATACCATTTAGCCTTTCTCTTAATAAAGGAGTTTAAATTTTTTTCTAATATTTATAACTCAAATAACACACATATGAGTATAAGGATTTTTATCCACAATATTTAATTTTTTTAAAAATATTATAATTATTTCTGATTCACTGATCGAATAAATGAATATATATATACTCAGGAACTTTGAAAATAGTGCACCAATAAGGGAGCGAGTTACAATAGCGAAACGCTGCAAAATAGTTAAACGATGTCATATATGTAAATGATCACACCCAACAATGGCTCTTCAATCAGAAGTGGCACCTCTATATAAACCGGCCCATAGTGGAAGATTCATAAACGTAGCGTTCACTTCCCTACTCTAGAGGAACTTTAGTAAGCAAAGAAGGCCAGATAGACGTGCCAGAAGACATTTCATACAGTACAGCGAGTTTGAGAGAGGCCTGATCAGCGGCACGAAAAACGCAGGATGGTCCTTTTCCAGATGCCTTTTGGAAGGGAATCTGCAATCCAAGAGCCCTTTTTTTTCTCTGTCTTGAACATCGAAACATTGGTAACTCCGTCTACAATGGTGCCAAGCCAGAGTGATGTGGAATGCCACAGATTGGCAAAACGGGGTGTATAGTGATGAATCCTGATTCGTTTTGGGGACAGATGAAAACCGCATACTGGTAGGGAGGCGCTTTGGTGAACAGTATAATTTTACCTACGCTTTCACGGAACACAATAGGAGAAATGGTCTGGGAGGGCATACCCTATGATAGCCGCTCCACTCTGATTGCGGTATGTGGAACCTTAATGGGTCAACGTTATGTTGATGACTTGGCTCGTTATATGCTCACTTGGGACCTTTCCTAAATGGTTTTTCAAGGGCAATTTTTCAGCAAAATAATTCTCGTCCGCATATAACGTTCGAGTAGTTCAAAACTTTATATGTCACGCTTAGATTCTTTCATTGCCAGCCCTCTCCCCAGATTTGTCCCCTATAAAGCATTTGTGGGATCAGCTGAAACGTCAGATGCCGCCTTATCACTATGTATATGATTTGGAGGTGGCTTTTCATGATTTGTGGACACATTTGCCTCAGGACAAACCAGACATCTAATAAACTCAATATCAGACCATGTTGCTGCATTTATTGCAGCAGGAAGCGATCCAACGCGCTATTGAAGCACTGTATTTGTCCAATGGTACACTCTGTATTTGTTTAATAGATTTGAATCTTAGATCAACTGAATTTCTCATTTGCATCAATTATAATATAATAATTTTTATTTCAATCCGAAGCTCTCTTCATAGTGAGCTATTTTCAATATTCCTGAGTGTATATGCAATGAAATATCAACACAAGAAATTAAAAGCCTTATAAAATTTTGACCCAAATCGTTTTTTTATTTTATTTTTTTATATTTGTAATAAGCTCTTAAGTGTGATCCTTTACAAACTTCGAAACAAACTGTCAATTGTAATCATCAATTGAAACATATTAAATAAATATTCAGGATTTATTAACTCTTAATTCTAAGATAAATCCCTAAGCAAAAAAATAAAAAAAAAAAAAAAAAGAGTGATATTTTTTGAGGTATTGAAACCAATCCTGTGGGTCAAAATTACAAAGCAATAATACATCAAATTAACTTTAAATACCTGTATAGACTTTATATATGTAGATTGATTGTTTATTTACGTGTCTCCTTTAGAAGCAACACGAGGGCTATTGACGAGGATTTAATCTCATTAGATAGCACGAAAAAAATTGCTTACACTGTAGTTTGAATCAGTCCCATTTATAAAACGTATCAGAGCACCTGATTCATTCACCAACAGTTTTTTGGGGGCTAGATATAAATTATTCGAAATATAGATTATGGGAAAAAATGCTAGCTCAGGTGTCGTCCTCGTCACTTGACCATGGTTCAAAATTACGAGGTCCGTCGCCAATAGCCCTCGTGTTGCTTCTAGAGCGACGTTAATAAAAAAAATAAACTAAACATACATAATAACCAATACAAAACAAATTTGGTTTAGAGAGTAAAATCTAACTTTTTCAAATCCGATAATTTTTTTTCTAATTTTCATCGTTGAATTTCGTTCAATTTTTTATTTTTGTTTAATCATTTTGTTTTTATAAAGTAACTTGTACTCAATAAATCGTTTTTATGTTTGCAGTGATACTATAAGTGCTAAAATTTTACTATTTAGTTAGAGATTCTATAGTAAAAGTGCCTCATTTACATAATTAAAAAGCAAAGAAAAATAGTGAGATACCACACTATAATAATATTTTAGTTACATTCGAAATATTTAAATATTATACAAAAACATTCTTAGCTGAAAACTTTATTTCTCAAAATCACCGCTTGTATACGCATTTCAAGGAGAACATAGAACTGTGTGTCATAATCAATGAGTACCATGAAACAAAAGTTCAGGAATCCCTTATACAGATTTCAGTAAGTCCGTATTCAAGATATTATGACGAAATCTCTTTATTCGAAATAGTATAGTATTTTATATAATTCATTCTATGATGCATATTACAAGAACTTATCAAAATGTGTGTACTGTGAAGGAACGTATAGAAAACCAACCCATGGATTACTGAATATAATTTCTCTTCTGTTATAGAAAGATTAAAACTATTTAATTTGATTGAGTTATGAAGAGTGTGGAGCAACAAAGGTTATTATTCATTTGAGCAAAATAGCTTAGTTGATTAATTGCTTGATTTTATGGGTTATAAAGACAATAAATTAGATATATACTCATTGCCATAAAAATTTGTGCACCAAGAATGAATCGTCAGAATAAAACGAAATTTTACATCTGTGAGTACAACGTTGATGTAAGTAAGTGATTATAAAATCAAAGCAAAGTGATTACTAATGAATGGAGGTTTTAGTATCCTTTTGAGCTACCTTTAACATGAATTCATGATGTGATATGGTCGGGTATTGAGGCATACAAGTCCCATATGAAGAGTTACGACATTTCGATCCACAAATGCTGTAAACGCTCCTTTAATTCGACCAAACTCATAGGCAGTCCAACTTGCCGTCCTAAGTGATCCCAGATGTGCTCGATCAGTGGCAAATCTGGGATCAAGCAGGCCAGGGAAGGACGGAAATGTAGCGGAGGCAGTACTGTGAAACCCTTGCTGTGTGAGGGCGAGCATTATCCTGTTAAAAAATTGCTCTTGGGAGCACAGCCATGAGTGGCAACACGTGGTTGAAGAAAGTCAGGAACGTACCTGTGCGATGTCATGGGGCAGTGGATTAATATTAGGGGTGACCGTGTGTCGTATGCGATATCACCCCATACCATCACACCATTTGTGGGATCGGTGTGCCGCTGTACAGCGATGGCAGGATTGAGAGGTTCACCACGGGGCCTCCACACACGTACACGATTGTCACACAGCTCAAATTGAATCTGGATTCGTTGCTAAAGACTACCTAATTCCGTTCGGTTGCAGTACAATCCCTTCGATCGCTACACTACTCCAATTGGATGCGACGGTGTGTGGGTGTCAATAGCAGTACACGTAATGGGCGCCGCAACAGTAACTGTCCTTTATTCAGGCGCCTTGCCATGGTACAAACTGATACAGAGGCCCGTAGAGAAGGTGCTGCTTGTGTATGAATGATGGTCAATGAGACAGTTGGCGCCATGCGTGCGGGTCATGTGATGTGACGGTCTTTTCGACTATTGGTCTATCGAAGCGTCTGGAGCCTGGTTGCCATGTAACAGACCTTTCTCTTGTCCACTGGTCTTAATACCTTCACACGGTAAAGTCAAAACGATCTTGGTGGCGAGCTACTCCCCGAAATGACCACCCGGTTTCCATCATCCCTATGATTTTTCCTCTCTGGAACTCTGACAGCTGCTCAGATGTTTCCATTAGAATCCAAGGAAAACGAAGTTCAATACCCTTTGGTGGCATTACAAAATGCGCAATCACTCTGCAATTATAATCGTTTACATATCTAACTCGTAACTTCACATGCCAAGTTTCATAACAATCCCACTCTTACTTCTAAGTGCGTAAATTTTAATGACAATGAGAATATATCAACACAGCAGTACATACTAATGTTACCTTATTGTTGTGAATAATAATTAAAATGCATTATAAACTAACTTGAAATTTCGCGTGAAATTTGGCAAAACAGCAAAGGAAATTCATGATATGCTTCAGAGCTTTATAGGGAACATACAGTTATTCGAAAGATAGTCGAGTCTATGCAGTTTTGTAGTAACCAAACTGAAGGATATTCATTTAGTGCTTTAATAGTGACAACGGGTGAAAAAATTTCGAAAATTCATGAAATGATTTATTGTTATTGTACGCAAGGAATGTTCCCTCCCCAGCTAGGCTTAGAGATTTTCCTCTGGTTCGCGGGAAGGATTTTCAGTTGAAAGATTCCTTCAAATAAATTGGACGAAACCTTCACAGGCTCAGTTATATGAACAATTATGATCACGAGGACCCAATAGATACATTCTGTGCAATTTTGTGAATCGAGACGCATACAATTTCTACATATTACTTTCTACATTTTTAATACATTGTTTTTTTCTGTTAGTGCTGAGTTTTATGTTGTGAAAGTTTATTATACCACATAAGGTCAGACAAGAGAAATTAACAATTTTTCAAATTAAATGTTAGTTTAAAACTTTTATTTGGAATATCTGAATTGCCTAAATAAATGATTAAACTAGTGGATCTATGAATTTTTGAGGCATACTGAAAACGTTCAATGACATACTTTACTTCAGCTTTGTCAATTCTTGTGAATAATATCGAATCCTGTTTACATCCATCACACTTTTCTGTTTTGGTTTCGTGTGATTTTTAATAATTCACACACTAAACTGAAGCTGTTGATAGAGTAATTTATTCTGGAGAGAGAAGAATAAAGGCTATTACCCTCACTGAAGCTGCAAATTAACTGTTTTGATATATTTAGAGCACACAAGTTTTTTTTTTCTAAACACTCATACGAAAGGTTTGCTTAGGTTTTTTTTTTTTTTTTTTCTATTAACGTCGCACTAGAAGCAACACAAGGGCTATTCATACGAAAGCTGATTGATTGTATATTAATGTACTCTTAGAAGCAACACCTGGACTATTGGCAACGGACCTCGTCGACAGTCTCGTTTAAGTGACGAGGGCGACACCTGAGCTGGGACCTTCCTCTTCGAAATTCCTTACCACATTAAGAGAGGACTTGGGGCCTCAACAGATTTAACGCACGAACCCTTCTACTCGGCGGATCCTTAGTGTCAGAATTTGAAATCACAACTCGCCGAAACACGTTTTCGTGACCGTGGCCATAAGGCTACCGCAGCCATCTAATAAGAAAGCAGATTTCAAAAGATGTTTCCATTAGAATCAATTTTGAATATGTGCACAGAAAAGTAAGGATAATATTTAACGAGGATTTCACAAAAATATATGGATGACGAGCTCTTACGGTGAAATTTCTACAAATCCAGGTACTTTCAAAATTCTTCAGTTTTTGGTTCTTTCGGAGCACTGACTGGAATCAAGGGAAGATTCTAATATACACTCTAAACACGTTAGTTCTTGGCACAGAAGGTATTTAAGGAGATTCTAAATGAAGGTAATATCCGAATACGTATATTTTTTTTATTGATTGTAGCTAATCGTAAAAAAAAAATACTTAATCGATACATTTAAAATGAATGAAAACTTTTATGTCAAGGGAAATATTACAGGGCTTTTTCTTGAAAAATTTCAATTAATTTAAATGTGTATGTCTGAAATTTAAGGGGGAAGGCCCCTAAGTTTACCATTCGAGTTATGTTCTACAGTTTTTAACTGGAGATTATTCTAAAATCGTCAAAATCAATAGTTTTGGGAATAAAGAGTAAGAATATGTAGCCAATTTTAGAGTGGTTTTTAAGAACAAAATATAAATTTTCGGATTCCTACAATTCTATATAAATCAAGAAATTCATAAATTAAAAAAATATATATTACTAAAAGAAATATATAGAAAAGGCATACTCGCATTTCTAAGATACGAGTAACTTATATTTAACTATAGAAGCACTAAAAAAATACTTTGCATCTTATATCAAACAATATATAAAAAGAAAAACTATTTCATTTACTAAATATCATGTTTTTTAGAATTATTAATAATCATTTTAAACACCCTTATTATATGTATTTAATTTATTTGACACTCGAATGAAATATTTTCACAAAATTTTTAGCCATTTTTTCTTAGCCTGTACGTGTTGTACGTGGCAAATATATTTACAAGTTGTTCGTGAAAATGTCAAAAATACGATTTATATTTTTCTACTTATAATTCATACATAGTGAGAATTTAGGCCTTCTGGAGCGTTCCACTCCGAATAATTGATTTTTTCTTTTTCTTTTTTTTTTTTTTTTGGAATTCGACGCAATCGGGAAACAGATATAATTTTGCAAATCTTTTTTTGCTTGAAGTGGAGATCCATTGAAGAATTCTGACAGTTCCTGGCGACGGAAGAGGAATCAGACACTGGTCTGATTCATTTGTTACTTGTAGTTATGAGTGTCTATTCAACATGAACTATTTTTTTTATATCGACAGACGCATTATTTTTGAGATATTAAGGTAGAAAATTACATTTGTTGAAATAAGATTATTAATAAGGCATTTTGAAGATTTACGTATAGTGAAATTTTTTTTTTTTTTTTTTTGAAATATTAACCTAACCTAATGTTTCCTGGGCTTTTTTTAAGTTTGGTATTTGTATTTTCGCAAAGAAAAATAAGTTTTTAATGGATAAAAAAACCTCATAATTTGGAAAAGTACCAATAATCCTGCATTTTATTATTTTTTTTCTGTTTGTCTGGACATATATATTTGTTTTAGCATAAAAATAATAGATATAATGGTTATAAAAATGGATGAATCTGTGAATTAATGCATCAAATGTTGGGTAATTTAACACGAATTGTAATTTTTTCTCGTAACTCCAACGTGGAATAGTTTAAATTTGCTTTTTTAAAGACGATATTAATGTTCGCGATAATAATAATTAATAAGGAGTCCAAACCTCATGTGTTCTGTACTGTAATGTGCAAAATATACTGAATTTTTTTTTCTTCGAATGTAGACAAAATAATTTACCATCTTCTGTTATGAAAACGTGGGTGTCAACTTCTACGTAAATTCAGTTCAAGATTAAAATTTTCATAAATAGTAGTTTCATAGCTCTTAACTAAATTTTAAATTACTTTTAAATAGTCGCTCAGAGTAAAATACGCGGTTTCAGAGAAAACTATGTTTCTATATATCTATGAAAAAAAAAAAAAGGTTATTCTTCTTCTTAACTTGTGAACTTTCATCAACTGAAAGTGTCATTTCCAATTTCTAATTCAATTTCTTTGAAAACTAATCTCAACATCGTGGTCATATACACGTCTTTGAAAAGGGTTTTTAAGAAAAAAGGATGAAGCAAAACTTATAATTCTCCATTATATTTTTATATTTCAATTAGCGTGATTTAAGTGCACTTAATAAATAATTATATGAAAACGTATTCATTTTGTTTAAAATATGTCGTAATATAAACTTAATATCATTTAACTAAGTGTTGTTTTGATGATAATCACAACATTAAATAAAAAATGTTTCATGATTAATTATTAATGCATATATATGCACTCTATTTTTTTTTTCTTTTTTTTTTTCTGAATTGAAAGATGAATTATGAAAAGTGAGTAGATGTGAAAATGTAATATGCAAAGTATCCGGAATGTATTTCTGGAAGATATATATATTTCGGCGTGTGTTGTGTTGCTGATTGCGAAGACGTGGAGAGGGATTTGATTGGTGACCTTGGAGTGCCAGCGGCTATTTCGAACCTTGATCCATTTGGGTCCGAAGAAGGAAGTTGACCGGTCGCTTTTTGCTACGTCTTCTCCAACAGGAGAAAAAAAAAGGACGTCTCTCTCGGGTTTGTTATTAAGGCGTTTTAACTGCTGTCGTTGCTGTTGAAGAGAGCCGCTGCATACTCTCTCTCCATTATCAACATGATGATACAAAATGAAGCATTTCAATTGATATTTGTAGAGAAGGTCGCTTTACCAACCATTACTGCAAACGATATCCATATCCTCATGTTGAATTCAGTTTTACGTGGAACAGTTACCATTTGTCGTTTTTGGCTGTCTCTAGATGAGTGACAGGTCTCGTCGACACGTGTGACGTAGCCGGAATATAACTAGTTGTGATTTAAGTGCGGTTGTTTTGGTTACACTCTCAAAGGCAAGTGTTTTTTCATCGGGGGCATAAGCAACTGGTATTTCTATGATGTGTTGCCAGCTAGTGTTCAAGTCCTGTGTCTTCACTTCGACGTCTAATTGGTTTTCGACCCCGTGGAGGGGGAGAGAGTTGAACTTGATTGGTGTTTTGAACCCTGATCCATTGGGTTCCGAAGAAGGAAGTTAACCAGTAGCTTTTGCTGCGCCTTCACCAACTACACTAAAAGAAGCATCTCCACTATTTATTGTGGTATTTTAATTTTTGTCGTTGCTGTTGAAGACAACTGCTATATATATATTATTTTAAATTTTTGCTTTTCTTTCTCTGCGCTTTCTCTTATTCAGTTTCAGTAACTAAATAGATTTTATTTTGAAGTCTTAATTTTAGATTGCTTAATTAATTATAATAATTTTATGGGTTATATAATTAATTTTAGTTTTGTAAGGATTTCTTTAATTATGCAGTTTCTTAGGCATTAATGTAGTGAATTTATGATTGATATGATACATTTGCTAATAATAATATTGTTCTGAATAAAATATTTATATTTTCTGAATTATAATATTGATGTGTTGTATATATATATATATATTTAAAAAAATTATTTTCTTAAATAAAACCACACACACAATATAATTCAAAGAAATTTCGTTTTCTTGCAAAAAGTATTTTTGATAGTAATTCATTTTTAAGTAGGGTTTTGGGAGGTAAAAATAATTTTAAAAATTCAAAATTCAATTTTATTTATCATTTTATTGAAAGCGGAAACGATTTTTAACCTTTTTATTATCAATAGATGGCGCTACCTGTCATCTATTTATTTGAGTAAGTTAAGATACGTTTGAAAAAATAATGATTTCGAAACTTCAAGAATGCTGACTATGCAGAAGTATCATTGCCAAAACTCATTATTCTTGGAAAAAAACTTGGAAGTCAGCTATCTTCTTAAAACCATTATTTTAGATTAACTTTATTTGTAAAATTCAACCCTTGAGATATAAGGGAAGTCCAAATAAGATTAATTTCGCTTTGTGGAAAAATAATTAAGACTTATATCATACTCTGCAGAGTAATTAGATTCCTGCGGTTAAAGGCAAGCAGCTATTAGACGTTACATAATCCTTGACATGTACATACTGTGATGTAGATAGAAGAAATTTGCACAATTTATGGATGAATTATCATGTTTCGAATCCATTAAATTATTTATGTTTAATGTTCTGTATTTTTCGTTATTAAAGGGACTACTAATGCATTATTCTAATAAATCATTGAGAATATGCATGAAACTAAATGTTATGGATTCTGTCAGAGATATGAGAAACTTTTAGCACCAAGAGCACATATGAAAATGGAATATATATATGAAAGATAGTAGAAGAGAGAGAAATTTGGTTTTTTTTTAAAGCACAAAATAAATTTACTGAAAATTTTGCGTTAAATTAATATTTAACAAACTATAATGATAATTTATTTAGCAGTAAATGCCCATTTGTTTTTTTCTTTAACTTCTCGATTAATATTTTTTTTTTATTAAAAAATGTAAATAAGCTGTGTGTGCACTTATACTTATTACTATTATAAAGAGTATTATCTACATAATTTATTCAAATCTGACGAAAATTTTTATATAAATTAGTTGGAACGCGGAAGGGAATATGTAGCTATAAAATTAATTGAATTTATTGTACGTTCGAAGGGTAAAAATGCTCTTTAATGAAAAAGAGTCGTTTATGACAAAAAATTCATGAAAAATAATTTGGTCGATTTCTTTTTGAAATTTTTTTTCTCATCATACTTTTGAAAAATAATATGCTGCTACGCGACAGTGTATTTACCTTTCCAAATATTTTCGTTACAAAGCGTGTGCAAGGTGCAATCCTCAATGAGCTTATTCGTCGATTCTTTAGAAATATAAATGCAGTTTCACCTTTTCACATTGTTTGAATTAATGTATTTCAGTTTCTTATATTTCGTTACGCATTCACCAAGTGATATAGGTATTTTTTATTCAAAACTTTTCTCAGCTTCCTCCGAGAGTTCGTTCATTTATATATATATATTTTAATCCTGACCTGTCACTTTCCTCATTAAAAACGATCGGGTATTATTCATTAAATTTGTTTTGTTTCCATCAAAAAAATTGTGAGTCCCATGTGAAGAGGATGAATTTTGTCTATCTTTTTTTTTTTCCCTTCCAGATTGGTTCTTTGACAGAGTAAGAAATGTCAATCATTGTTGATGAGACAGATTTTGGAGGTAATTCTTTTTCCCATTTTCTGCATGAAAACGCATTTACGGAGGTTTTATTGATATTTGAGATACGAATGCTTTTATTTCAATTATTTGCTTTTTGACTAAAAGCAAATGTGTGAAATGATAGAAGCGATTGGAAATAAAAACATATGAAGTTTCAATCTCTTTCAAAGTAAAAACTTTATGAATTTTTTTTGTAATGTTTTAGGTTAGGATAAAGATATCAAATTTGGACCTCGATAAATATCACATTTTTCAGGTCATGATGCAAAAATATATTCGTTAATTTGTAAAGGCTATTCTATAAGCAAATCTTTCAAATTTGCTATTTGATCGTTGGGAAAACTGCTGCACACCATTTCCCCGAACAAAGGTAATTAGTTGTCTGAAACGTGACTAAGATTTGTCCTTTCCAACGAAGCATAAAGAATAGGTTACATTCCAGGAAGAATCGAAGCAATGATACGCAAAATGTCACAGAAACACAAATTGGGTAAACAATTCGAAACAGCAATTTAAAATAAGATTTTAGTCAATTACCTAAAGAATTATAATATTGCTTGTGTGTGGAGGAAGTTATGTCAAATCTATTAAGAAATTTCTTTTAACCAATTGTCAATTATTGATTTATAGATTTATATGAAATTCTAGACAATATTCACCTATAATTTCTGGACAGAATTCATTTGAGTAACATCATTGAAATTCCGACTTTATCATAAGACCTAGTCATTTTAACTCGGGTTTAATTCTGTTTATAATAAATAATCGCTATAAATACTTATTAAACTTTTTTAAAAGCTAGTAAAAAAAATTCTAGCAGTTTTTTTATAAGATCAAAAAGCATTATCACGGGGTTGAACCAAACAATTTTCTAGTGCCAGATAAAATGAAATGACAACTAAAGATGAAAAGATATGAAAAATGCCCCGATATTGATGAGTATTTGTTCGTACTCATTAAACATTATTTACCTGTAATCTCTAGACTTTCTCCTATTGTAAGTGATTATGAAAGGAATGTTATTATTATTTTTTTCAATTTAATACTTCTTTCAGACACGCTTCAATTTATTTTGAATTGTATGGAATTGATTTTTTCAGAAGAATGACGACAAACAATAATGATTAACTTTCAGAAGTTTATATAGAGGTAATTTAGAGCAAATGATATCAATGAAATTTTAAATGAGCCCTGTATATACTCATATCACGGAGAAAACTTTGACTCCAATCTATGGTTTCAGAAAATGCATAAGTTAATTGTTATGCAAACACATCTTAAACATATATATATATATATCTCTACTATATGTGTGTGTGTGTGTGTGTTTAAAAACTAGCTGAAAAAATTTTTTGGAACATTTTTTTTATATTACAAAGAGAGGAAAATATTTATTGAACATAACAGGCAGATCAAATATTTTTAAAATTTAGAGTAAAATGGAGGGAGGGTGTGAACATTTACAGATTTTATCGCTTAGATTTTAACATATTTTAGAGGTGTACATTTACAATTTTTTTAAAAAATGTTTCATGTTATAGTAGGAAATATTCCTCGTATTCAGTAGAATCTGTACAATTTTGCATGTTTTTATTTGCAAAGCAAATTCAAAACTCGTGATTTTAAATTATTATAATTTATTAATTTATATACTTTTTAATGTTTCTCTAACTTATTTTAAATTTTATCTTATTCATTTTCTCTCGTTTACTTTTTTTTTTAAATTTTCCATCTTGATTTTTTTTAAAAAAAAATTACCAGTTATATTAAATAATAGGTTTTAAATTGTTTTCCTTATTGTTTATTAAGTGCGATACGAGAATAATATTTGACTTAATTTGTATGCCTCATGGTATACAAGAAGTTTCAGAATGATTTCTAAGTTAGAAAATATATTAAATTTACTTATATTTGCTCATTTTATTACGATTACTTACACAAAGTATGAAAAGCTTTTATGCTTGACTAGTTTTACATATATTTTCACAGTTTTGCATTAAAAGACAAATGAATAAGTTTTTAACTCTATTGAATATTCTCTGCATAAAAAAACCAAATAGAACTCATTCCCCGCTTTTCACACAAAATAATTTTTGAAATTTTTGTTTAACTTTCTGTCGTAAATGTCATCCTAAATGTTACTCAATATTTATAATAGCATTTGTGAGTTTCGTAAAAATAATAATAAGAAAAAATGGATGATTCACAAACAAGAACGTTAAGTTGTAAAACTAATACGTTATTTGGTATCCCTGTTTTTAAAATAAAATAATTCGTCTTTTAAAAATAAACTAAATAAAAATCACATCTCCTGTTTTGGAGTATTTAATCGAAAGGAAGGCAAAGTGAGACAGCAGAAAATCTGCGAAATAAAATCAAGCGATAATGGTAATAACACGACGCACATTCAATAGAGAGGACAATTGTTCTGAATATTTATTTTCTTATCTATTAAGTGAAGTCGATAACTCTTGTCAAAAGGACTGGGTCTACTCTTTAAAAAAATAACAGAGAAATTGGTTTGTTTCAGAGCCTTATTTAAAATTATTACATATTTTACAAAAAATAACACATTTTCTCAAGAAACACATGTTTTCATTATCATGTTATTTAATACCATATTTTACTATCACTTTTTTAATATTTTAGAAAGCGAATAATTTGCGATTAACTTGAATATATTTTTTTCATAGATGAAAGAGTTTCATCATTTTGAATTAAAAAAAATCCCGAAAACTATAATTTTATAAATATTCGAGCAAATATTGTTCCACTGATTCATTACTCAATATTTATTCATTTCAAATCTTTTGAAGACAAAACTTTCCACATGACGATCATGAAGGTATAATCATCTCCTCAATGTTTTAAATCTTTCAAAAACTAATATCGCATTTAATTGCGTTTAATTAAAATCCATTATGAAGTATAGGAAAGTTAAGATTTTTTTTTTTTTTTTTATAAAAACGATATTGTCGAAACTGAGGGCAGCTGATTTGAATTAAAAAGCTTGATTTTACTTAAAAAATGGATTCATATAATTATTGTTTAATTAATAATGCTTTAAAATTTATTTTATCTTCAGCTCACAATTTTAAGCTAAATGTTTCTGAATGCCTTTTGTAAATTAGATTGTAATATGTTTTAATTTTAAAGCTCGTGAAAAGTGGATATTTCTTTATTTCGGAGATTAATTTTATTTTTTAATTTAAAATTATACGGATAGTCAACACATGTTTTAGATGCATGATTTTTCTAAATTCTCAATGTAACTATTACTACATGTGTTATGTTTAATATTATTTAACTTGCAGCTCAAAATTTTTGAAAGTTATATTTAATTTCCAATAAACAGAAAACACATTTACATCCTGTTGTAATGAAACTTAATGGAATAGTTCCCTTCATGTATTAAATTCAAATGAATGTTAAAAAGATAGAAATATTAATTTTTCCCTTTAAATGTAAGAAATTTTATTATTTTTTTGGTTAATATGACCAATTTTTTATAATTTTAATTACTTTTTGTGGATTGAGTTTTATGTATTTTGTTATTTAAAGAAATGTTGAAAGGTCTTCTCTTTTTAATAATAAGACTAGCCGTGTAGCGGTGCTAAAGCATCTGTTGAGGTTTCAAGTCCTTTTCGTGGCGTGGAGGCTTAGAAAAGGTGTGCCAGCTCAGGTGTCGTCCTCATCATATGACCGAGAATTAAAATTACGAGGTCTGCCGCCAATATTCGTCGTGTTGCTTCTAAGAGTGGCGTTAATAAAACCAATCAATCAATCTCTACTTGATAAGTGTATTTTTCTTAAAACATAAAAAATTGTACATAGGAAATTTTAAATCTCCAAAATAAAATCTTTCTTATAATTTTCCATTTCTGAAATTTGATCGGTAATGATAAATATTTAAAATAGTTGACAAGAGAGGATGAACCAAAAGTATATAGGAATAATTCGAAAATGGGCCTTTTTTTTTCCTGAATAAGGAATGATCATTAAATGATCCTTTTCTAAGCAAATATAATCGCTTATAAATTACATCTATCGATCGATCAGTGTTTCCGCTGTATTCAATCGCTTTTTGAATTCTTAAGCTACGGACGACTGAGATTGTATTTATTTCTCCCCGATAATGCTCTACACATGAACAAGTACTAATCGTTTTTTGACCCAAAGCGGATATCATTGCCTCAACCAATTGATGCCTAATTAGCTTTGGTTTCTTAGTAGCGATTTTTTTTACCATGTTGCTTCTTTTAAAATGCTGTGGAAAGGAAATCATAGAAAGAATTGTGTATAGTAATATTTTTTACTTTTTTATATACATATTTCCAATACAAGTTACTGATTCAAATTATGTAAAAATAGCTAGATATTAATAAAAAGATATTAAAAAAATGAAAAAAAAGTTGAGGTAGCTCTAATTTCTTTCAAGAAATATTGAAGAAAACATAGTTAACACTAAGAATATGCAGCGTGGCAATCCATTAATTCTGAAATTTTTCAATTTTGAATGAAATTTTGTATTGATTTAACCACCCCGTGTCCATCCAAACTAAATATTCAAAATATTCTTTTACGTTTATATACATACAAGTCACATTACTCGCATATCATATCACGTACTTATTGTAAACTGCGTTATGATGAAACTACATGGACATTTATAGATAAAAATATCATGAAAATCCATCACAATTCTAAAATTAATATTTGAAATGGATCGGGAGAATACAAGCGTATTGTATCAAACATAGTGAGGGCAACACTATTTGTAAGCGAATAGTTTTATAAGAAGTTAATACAACCACACATTGAAAGAGCTACAGGAAAAAAAAAGTCTCTTATAAAATTGCAGTTGTGTAAATGAAAAAAGCAAAATATTTAACAAAAATTATACAATTTTCAGGATAAGTGCACTTTTATTTTAGGGATTCTCGCTGTTCTTCCCATTATCATCGAAATATTTGAGGATCCAGTTTTACAGTTTTGAAGATATTTTGTAAAAATTATACTGAGACGCGTAAAAAAGTCCATAACATCTTGTGAAGAGAACAGCACTGTTTAAAACATTGTATTTTTATTGTAGTACAGCTTCGACAGTAATAGCATGCCTTAAAAACTTTCATTCACACTTCTTTTCTAAACAAATAATTTCAGTAATACCCTAAAAACCACACTTTTAAACCCAGCTTCAGCATTGTTTATCATTAATTTTAATTTAATTAGCTTAAATTGGCGAATTCAAGTGGGTCGCTTGCGTGTAAAGAGTTGTATTTATTTTTCACAAAACAGAAAAATATTACATTCATTAATGACCTATAGTTCTGCGCAACTTTTGTCCAATAGTTAATTGAAGTAATCGAGAGAAGGATTCATTTGATTTCAATGAGGGAATAAATACGCGAATAAAAAATGGTTTTGTTTCTCTCTCTCAGCATACTTGAAAATTAATATTAGCAAACAAAAATAAAACTGATCGAATGGAGTTAATTATCATAAGGTACATAGCGATTATTGTACTCAAATATTTATGCTTTTCCTTCATTTTTTGTGACATAGTGCTCTCTTTTTCCCCCTACATTTGACAATAAAATAAAAAAAGTATCTTGAAAGGAGTGTATTTCCTACTTAAAACTACTATGAATTACTATCTAATTATTATTATCTTATTATTATTGATTCTAAAATGCTGATCAATAAAATAGTTGAATAGTACTCTTTCTTCTATCCTTGTTGATCAAATGATAATAAACATAGAAATAACTTCTATCTTGTTCAACATATTTTAGTTGAGTTTGTAACCTATAAACGAATGAAACTCAAGTTAATATAAGTGATCGTTTCTTTAGTTTGATTAAAAACGACAGGAATTTGATTTTTCCCGTTTAGTATAAAAATGAAAGTAAACAAACATTTTTTTATTAAAAAAGTAACAGATGCTATTCCTTTGCTCGGATATAGCTGGTGGATATTTTCGAGAGAGCTTGATTCTTATAATCTTGACATCTGTTCCTTTGTATGACATTCTGGGATATGCTAGTCAAGAGATAATTCTTGCGAGTACAACATTTAGCTCGTATACCTCATGTCTCTGCATTCGTCGATATGGATATATCTCACAATTATTATACTATCTATCTCGATACTGAGTAAAAAATACTCGTTTTTCTTACATTAGACGTTTGTCAGACAGGTATGGCTCGATAACCTTGGAAATTCAGATTCGTCTCACCTTAAAAGCTCTTGCTCCATTTCTTTTCACCACAAAGCGGACTTTCTTTTCCCTAGACATCTTCAAGCTTTTTCAATTTGGCAGGCGCATCTGGTTTTGTCTTAGGTGCGAGAGATCGAAATCTCAAGTTTGTTCCGAAGTTGCAGAATGAGATATATTTTTACTCCAATTTCTTTCGTCTTCAGTGAAGCTACGTTTACAATTAAAAAGAGAATATTTTTTAAATCGATTCTTATCATGTCCTCGCCTCGTAGCTCTTTGATTTTGTCTTAATAAGAGTACTTAAAAAAGTTCTTAATTTGAGTACTTAAAGCACTCTAGTAATGATTATCACCAATTCATTACAAGTTTGTTAGATCTGAAAATACTTGCTTGAGATAACTTCAAAATGTGATCAAGTAAGAATATTTTTTTTTTATAGATTCTGTGTGGAAGACAGTTTTAAAACGTGCAGTTTGTGTCCGGTAAAATATGAAAAGAAATCTATTTATAATCAATTTTTCTTTCTTATTTAACTTCATCAGCTACCACAGCTAGTGATACTGCACGACCATTGATAAATTCTCTTATTTTGTATGAAATATTTTGATTAATGAGGGATTAAAAATATTTTTTTAATTCATTAATACGCATTCAAGATACTAATAATACTCACTTAAACACGAAAGTAAAAATGTTATCAGTGCGTTTAAAAATGAGACAAATGACGCAACATAAATCGAAAGACTAGAAAAAGTCATGACACTACTTAGTGTGACTATCGTGCTGAGAAAGAAACAATTGATAACTACTTTGTGACCTCACGTTCGACTTAATTGCTTTGGTCAAAAATCACAAGGAATGCGATCAAGCGAATGGCGCCAAAGATGACTTAATATTTTGTAAAATATATAAGCTTTTGGATTAATTGTTAAACAGGGCATCCAGTGTTAAGAAGTAGCCCATCTTGTAGGAATACGAGAGCTATCTCTTCTTTCGAGTATATCTCTTCTTGCCATCTTGAGCAAATTGTTGGAGCACAAGTATATCAAAGATCTATATCATGTCCCAAGGTAATAAATGATTAAGTTATTCACCCCTGTGATGTATGTAGGCTATCACAGAAAGGACTAATTACAAATGTAGTTTTAAACTGATAATCATGGAGAATGTAATAGGATATGTTTGGGTACTTAGAAGGTATTTACCATTGAGAAGAGAAACAGTGGTGGCTCGTAGTAAAAATTAGTGGGTGTGCTATAGCTGAAAATTTTTAGCCTTTGCTTTAAAATTGTGTAAAAGGAAACAAACATGTATAAAACAAAAAATTATTCTGAAACTTGATAAAATCCTAAAAAAACAAAATAAAACATTATTTACTTATTTTAACCTAAATCGTTACAGCTCAAGTTTAATCTATTCATTTAAAAATGAAATCCATTCTTCTTGTTTTAATTTGCGATAAAAGATAAATAATTTTCTCTTTGACCTCTGGAAGCCAACTGAGAAAATAATTTTCCTTTGAATGTTTAGTGGGAGAATATCTGTCCATTATATCAACACATATACTGTCATGCACTTCCTTAGCTTCTTCCATGAGCGTCTTTAAAGAATTTTCATAGTGCTTTGAGTTCCTCAATTCTAAAATATCATTTTTGAAATTTGCTACATAATCATTAAATTTAAACTCGACATTTTTTCGAGATTGCATTTGGTTGTAAATTATTTCAACAAGAGGCACAATCTGATGAAAAAGCTCCAACCAAAACTTAAAATTTTCATCATTCATGTATTTTAAAATTCGTATTGCTTCTGCAATGGTTTGATCCGTATTTGATGTCAACTGAATTTTAGAGAGGAAGTTTTTAAAGGACGCAAATTGTCATAAATTCTGTTTATGATCCGTATACTAAAGTTTCACCTTGTAGAAGATAGACGTGGAATGTCGACTTCCATATGCTTCTTAAAAATAGACTCCCGTTGTGGTGATCTTGAGAAGAATGTTGGAATAGCTAAAATGTTAGAGAGAAAATATTCTTGATTTTCGAAAAATACTTGCTACATTTCTCACGATTATATTAAATTGATGTGCATAACTGTGAATGAAATGTGAATTACTATAAACTGCTTTTATTTTTGCTTGAACTCCTGCTTTTTTGCCATTAGTGACATTAGCACCATCAAAAGTCTGAGGTATCAGTTTTTGTCCAATTCCTTGAAGGATTATATCCAATTATTCTAAAATACGGTTTGATATGCCACCTGCAGTTTGATTTCCTGGAATAAAGAATAATCAAAAACGCTCAAATGCTTCCTCATTCAATACATACTGTAGAACAAGGACCATTAGTTGTGTCATCAGCCCTGATAGCTACAAAGGAAGCTACTCTCTGTCTTTATCTCCTTATGGTATATTTGTAGCAGACAGTCAAGTAATTCATTCTGAATGGTCATAGAAACATCTTTGAAGACTGCATTCGTTTCCAAGTGATTCTTCAATTCTGAATTTGATTTAGATGCAAAATTTACTAATCTTCTAAATACTCCTAGATTTATTGAATCGTCTTCTTCATCATGTCAGCGTAAAGGAGTTTCAAAGTTTCCACAAAAGAAAATTTAGCACACATATATATTACTTTGTACAAAATATTTCAGTTTTTTTAACCTTTATATTATGATGATTTATTGAAAGTCTGTATGCATCACTTAGTTTCTCTTTATCACTTATGGTTCCTAATAGGGTCATTGAAACTACATCGTCAACGTGCTTCTTTGATTTTGTATTTTTTTTCCATTTGTTCTTTCATCTTGCTTATATTTCTAAAACCGTCTTTTGTTTATGTTATATCACCTTCAAGCAGCAAACACGGGAAGCAAAACAGTGTATTTTTTACTCCACAGCCGCAAAACCAACTTATCTGTTGTTACCATTCAGAATAAGAGTATCTAATAAATTTTTTGTTGTTGCTTTTGCCTGGCTGAGATAGTAGAATATCAGGTGCTCAACGATCTTTTTTCTTAACTGTAACTTTATCATGGAAAGACAGCTGCGAAAACTTAAGATGTTGAAACTCACTTGAAGTAACAGAAATTTCTTTTGAGATGCAAGGCCATGATTAACGCTTTCTGCCAATTAAAAGAATTGAAAATAATGAATAAAATAGAATAGCTGGAAGCATTATAAAATAATCTATTTCAACACCTTAAGAATATGGTTTTACGGTTTATAAGCACTACGCATGAGAAGTGGGAAAAAAAAAAAAAAAAAAAAAAAAAAAAAAAAAAAAAAAAAAAAAA